>JAJHSJ010000004.1:93598240-93774782 GCA_021015155.1 Magnolia officinalis
TGGAGAATCTGACATTTTTTTTTGTGGAAATTGTATATGTCTGGAAATTGTATATGTCCATGGTTGGACTGAACATTTTTTTTAGCTTGGTTATGTTGGGAAATGACTACTAATCTACTGTTGTCTGTGGCAGTATGTGTTTTGGATAGGTGGATAATTTTGGTTATGGCTGAGTATAATTCATATTTTTACTGTCATACTAATGTTTTAAGTTTCCCTGGTTTATCTAGTTTCTGATATAGAATGCATGTGATGCTTTTAATGAATATTCTAACTGCTATATCACTGCATATATCTTATCTGCTATGCATATATATTCACTGCAAATGATGTCGGATTAAGCAACTGTTTGATTATATGATCAGGGTCGAATATTGCATATCAGACCCAGTAATTGCCTAAATGTACGTACATGATAAGGCCTAATGGAGTGTTTTAATCGTGTTTTCATTGCAGGACGTAATAATGAGCGTTAGACTGAAAAGAGAATTAAAAGCATGGATTTCATGATCCAAAGTCACCAGAGCATGGGATGGACTCCAGAGAATCAATAATGAAGATTTTACACGCCTGGGGTATGAGGAAAGCAAGCCAAAGGGGCCCGAAAAGGGTCCAGAATGCAAGATCACATGGTTCACACCATCCGATCAGTTCGAAACTTCATACATGGGATGAGGGCCATAAATTAACCGTACATATTAAATTTCATCCATAAAGATCTCGGGAAGTGGGCCAACTGACAAATCAGCCCACAAACTGTTGATTTCAGGCCCACCTGATATCTGGAACTTCTTCAAAATTTACCTAGACGGTTTAAATAATTTGAGAAACATGATGAATGGGATGGATCTCTCAAAAACATCACAATGGGCCTCATATGTGATGCATGTACACCATGCACTCAATAGGCGAGCCGTGCACCGGACGGCTGAGACGGTCAGCGCGTGCGCTGACCGACTCCTCTCTTAAAATTCAAAAAAATCGGAAATCCGGCTACAGCGTTAACGCTGTCCGGGAAGCTGATCCAGTTGTGGACCCCACACATTGTTCAAATGCATGATCCAGACCGTCCATCAGACCTTAATGGCCCATATTACCATAGCCTAAGTGGAGGTATTTTAGAAGACAGAGAATTTTGGTTTTTAACCTTTCAAACGCAGGTTGAACGGTGGAACAGAAACATTCTGTGGGCCACACAAAAAGGAAGAAAAACCATGGGTTTTCGACCAAAATTTCGATAGAAATTTGGTGAACGGAGTGGATTTCGCTGAAAATTTGGTTCACGGACCCCACCATCACCACAGTCCCGTCTTGGCGTCCGTGTAACGAACGGCCGCTGTCCATTTTTGCGGAAGACAGTGGGCCCCGTACGTCACCTTTCCGGACGATCCAAGCCGTTCATCGTGTAGAGGGCTTCGAGAGCTTCAAAACCATGTTGAGATTCTTCTCTCATGCGTGCACACGTGCATGATACAGAGGCCACAAACGGACTGCTCTACAATGTTCAAAACTGATCTTTTCGTGATTTCTTCTCTGGGCCGCGTCAATGGACATTCAAAACCACCCATTCTTTACTGAAATTTCGTCCTGAATCCAATGGACGGGGTGGATTTTCCAGAAAATACTTTTGTGGGGCCCACCGATCACGGCTGTGAAAATTTGCACTCCATGTCCTGCTACAACTCTGCCACCGACTCCAGCTCTCCAGCAGCTATAAAAGAGGAATTATGGACGTGAGAACCAGGCAGGGAGAAACAGGGAATTCCAGATCTAGAGCAAGGGAGAGAAGAAAGAGAAGAAAGAGGAGAAAGAAGAGAGAGAGATCGATTGGTTTGGTGTTTTATTTTTATGAATTTTGTTTATTCATCTTTTTGATGAATTTTATGGGTCACTAATCTCTCAGCTAGGGCTGAGATGAAGCCCCTAATTTGATTAGCTCTTGTATTGGTTGAATTTACTTTGAATATTAATTAAGTTGTTTCTTTCTCTAAGTGGGCTTGATTGGTTTAAATTCTATACTTTTCCATCTATGAACTTGACCAAAGTATATATATGGATGATGTTTGAATGCTTATTATAGGTGCTTGGGTCTGATCAAGAACAGGTTTCCTATAGAGGAAGAAACAGGGTGCTTTAATGAACTATACATTCCATGTGCCCGACCAAGGACATGGGATGTGTTATTCATGGCATTGCTTAAAGGAATTAGACATTCTGTATGCCCGATTAACGACACAGATTGTGCTTTCTCTATATAAGTGGTATCAATCTAGATCAAGGTGAATCAACAGACAAAACAAGGGTTAGGATAATTAGGGGTGGATTCGAAAGTCCTAGTGCTCTCTTTCTGATTGAATTTTCTTCCCTGATCTCAATTGTTTTTCCTAGAATTGTGCTTAATAGTTCATTCCATTATTTGTTGGATTAGTTAAGAAGAATTGTGAATTTGAGTTGTGACGATCAGTCCTCGTGGGAACGATCTCGTAATACGTACCGTATCTACATCTGATTCATATATTTGCGAGTTTAAAAATCATTTAAATCATGTTGGTTTAAATAAAACATCAAGTTTTTGGCGCCGTTGCCGGGGACTGTTTCGTTCCAAATTGAATTTAGGATTCTCTCTTATCATATAATTCATAGTCTTAGGATTTTACTAACTTTAGGTTAAAGTTTTTATTTTATTTTATTTTTAGAAACTAACCTATTTCTTGTTTTGTAGGGTCTTGAAATAATCTTCTAATTTTGAATTGAGGAAGGAAGCTACTAAGTGAAGGAAGAGCTTCTTAATTTTTTTTGACATCAATCATCTCCTTTCCCGGGTTCTTTCTTCCCATTCTTGTTTACATAGTTTTAACTTGTTTTTTTTTTTTTTTTAGTTCTAGTTTTATTCCTCTTAGGTTGCTTCTTAGTTTAGTTTTTTGTTCTTACATTGCAATAACATAGTTTATGCTAGGACGTAGATCTCTGAATATAGAACTAGCACCGTTTGATCCTGAAATAGAAAGAACACTTCGTGAAAGATTGAGAAATAATTCTATTGAAATGGCGAATGAGAATGAAGTTAAAGCTCTCAAAGATTATTTAGCTCCTGTCCAATTTAATGCGCCTTCATGCATAGTGTTGCGAACCACTACGGTAGCACACTTTGAACTTAAACCTAGAGTCATATAATTGTTGTCATCCTTTTACGGATTGGACAAGGAGGACCCATATCATCATGTGAAAGAATTCCTAAACATTTGCTCCACCTTTAAGTTCCAAAACTTCTCAGACGATTCAATCCGCCTACGCCTGTTTCCTTTTTCTTTGAAGGATAAGGCGAAAGCATGGTTGAATTCTCTAGAAGTTGGATCTATCACTACATGGGACCAACTGTCTAAGAAGTTCTTAAACAAGTTCTTCCCCGTTCACAAAACCAATGCCCTCCGAAGAGAAATTACTAACTTCACACAAAAAGAGGGCAAGCACTTTCATGAATGTTGGGAAAGATGGAAGGACTTGCTTCTTAAATGTCCTCACCATGGTTTTGAGAAGTGGCAACAAGTTCAATACTTCTATGACGGTCTGACGCCCCAGAACCGTCGCATGGTTGATGCCACCAGTGGAGGGTCATTCATGACCAAAAGTGATGTCGAAGCGTGGAACTTCTTTGAAACCTTGTGCGAAAATTCCCAGCAATGGGACTATTCAAATAGAGGTGACAGAAGTCCCCAACCACAAAAGAGAGGGTGGTATATGAGATAGGAGTCATGCCAGATCTGTGCGCCAAGCTTGATAACCTGACAAAGAAAGTTGATGCTCTGGTATTAAATAATGGACCTCCACAAACAACTCAAGTCGTGGCATGTGCCATATGTTCTAGTCCTGCCCATCCTATGCAGTCTTGTCCATCTGGTGCAGCATCCCCAGAACTTCTCTCTGAACAAGTACATGCTATGAACACTTTTCAAAAACCTGGGAATGATCCTTACTCGAACACATACAACCCAGGGTGGGCTAGACATCCAAATTTTTCTTAGGCAAAAGGACCACAACAAGGAGGACCATCTGAAAATCCTCCCATGCAACCGCACCTCCAAGTTGGCAGTCAACAACTTCAACAGTTTCCGCAATATCAACAACTGCCTACACAATCAAGGAAACCATCTCTTGAGGATACACTCCATCTTTTTATGCAGAGTTCTCTCCAATTCCAAAAAGACACCCAACAAACCTTACTAGCCAACCAGCAAAGCTTACATGCAAATGCGCAATCCATTGCCAAGCTGGAAGTACAAATGGGTCAACTAGCTGCCACATTGAGTGAGTGAGAGAAGGGCAAGTTCCCTAGCCAACCTGAGGCTAATCCAAAGGGACAGTATGAGAATGGCTCTAATTCCAACCAAGGGCAATATCATGAACAGGCCAAATCGATCACTACCCTTAGGTCAGGCAAGCAGATTGATAACAGAATAGAGATGCCTAGGGATAAATCAAATTCTAAAACAGAAGATCAAGATGAAGCAGAGAGTCACACCAATGCATCCAAAGTCCAAAAGCTCTCTGACTCTCCAAGAGCCACTAATGTGCCACCGTACATGCCCAAAGCACCCTTTCCTCAACGTCTGGCACCAATAAAGAAAAGAAATAACTTTGATGAAATCTTGGATGTGTTTAAAAAAGTGCAAGTCAACATCCCGTTGCTTGACGCTATCAAGCAAGTCCCTGCTTACGCTAAGTTTCTTAAAGATTTATGCGCTCAAAAGCGTAAGCAGAATGTTCATAAGAAAGTCTTCCTTGCAGAGCATCTCAGCTCCATGATTCAACATAACAACCCTCCTAAATTTAGGGATCCAGGAGCTCCCACCATTTTTTGCGGCATAGAAGATCATAAGATCGGGAAGGCATTGCTTGATTTAGGGGCGAGTGTCAATTTGTTACCATATTCGGTTTATGAGCAGCTAGGACTTGGTGAGTTGAAACCGACTAAAGTAACATTACAACTAGCTGATAGATCTGTCAAGGTGCCCCGGGGTGTTATTGAAGACGTGTTAATCCAGGTTGATAAATTTTATTTTCCAGTGGATTTCATAGTTATAGATACTCAGCCTGTCCAGAATCTTCATAGTCAGATCCCAGTCATCTTGGGTTGTCCATTTTTAGCCACATCTAATGCTATTATAAATTGCCGGAATGGAGTTATGAAATTGTCCTTTGGTAACATGAATATTAAACTCGATGTCTTTAATGCAGGACAACAATCCGCAGATTTGGATGACATATCTGAAGTGGACATGATCGAGAGTCTAGTGCAGGACTCCTTCCGTAAATCTTTTTAAGATCCACTTGAGACCTGCTTAGCACAATATGGCATGGATTTTGACATCGATAGTCCCATCCACGAAGTCAATGCACTGCTCGACTCTACTCCTATATTGGAGACTGAAAAATGGAGAGCGAAAGTGGAACCTCTTCATCCCTCGCAGACTCTTCCTGACAGCACAGTTTTTAACTCTGAGAAGACAAAGGAGAGCAGGCTGCTTAATGTTCTTAGAGCATATAAGGCAGCAATTGAACGGAAGATAGCGGAAATACAGGGAGTATGCCCCACTGTATGTATGGATCATGCTGTGGAAATGTCGCGTGAAATGCAGAGGAAGCGTGATCCTAACATGGAAGAAGTCGTTCGAGCAGAAGTCCTTAAATTATTTGACGACAGTGTCAGTTACCTCATTGCAGATAGCACAGCTCATGGGAACTCACATCACTTTTCTGGGATTGGTTAATTAAGGTGTTGAGGTAATTTCTTTGGCGGACCCTGGTTATAAAGATTAGCTCATTTATGGTCCGTTCTTGTCTGGCTGAAGACGTTAAACTTAGCGCTCCTGGGAGGCAACCTAGCCTTTTATTTATTTTCTTTTTTTTTGTATTGTTTTTTCTTAGTTAGTTAGTTCAATGTTTGTGGGTAACATTACTGCAAACCCTCACGAGACTACAACTCGTCCACTAGGGGTAACCTAGGGGTTTAAAGGCTTGTTGCATGCGCTAAATGCAATCGAGAGCACCTGCGAAAGTGGTATAGGTAGGGTCTTCTTTTGTTTTTCTTTTTGTTATTTTTACTTCTGTTAATTTCTCTCTTGTGCTAACTCGCTTTTACGTTGAAATTTTTTTTTGAGAAAGCTTCTTGATTCTCCATCCAGGTATTATCTTTCCATCACTCCTCTTTTATTCTCGTTGTCCCATGTGCATTGCTTGCTTATTTCTTTTACATTGAGGACAATGTAGATTTTAGGTTGGGGGTGGGAGATTAGGTTACTTAATCAGTATTTTCTTGGTCTTAAGCAAAATTTGTGAAATTTTTAAAATTTTTTCTGGAATTTTTATTGAATTCGAAGTGATTTTGAAGGATAGTTGTGATTTTAAAATTACAAGATACAGAATGTGAGGAATTTATGACTCTTGGATTTGGTCATCTGCTTGATTTCACAGTCAATTTTGAATTGATAATCCATAATTAGAAGTTGTAAACATTGATTGAGCCATGATTTCACCTATCACATCTCGCTTACACATTAAGTTTTCAGTTCGATACTGAATGATTAACTTGGTAATCACTAAGCATGAAAGGAACTAGCCTGAAAAACAAAATTTTTAGCATCAATTTATAAAGAAGAATTGAAAGGCTAAGTCACATAATCTTCACCATAGGTTTGCTCCCTATAGGTGTAGATTTGATTCTCCATAGTTGACTTAAAAATAAAAATAAAATAATAAAATAATAAAATAAAATAATTAGGCGACAAGTTTCCACCATAGGTTTGCTCCCTATAGGTGAGAATTTGATTCCCCTCATTTGCGTTACTGCTCATAAAGAAAATCAAAGTCTGATAGAATGAAAAAGGCAAGTGATGGTTTCAGTTGTCATGAATTTCATTGTTAAATACCAATGATATCATGAAATTGACAATTGGATCTCTTAATGATTGTAAGTCGAGATTACACTTTACATTCATGGAGCTCGATGTTCAAAATTGTTCCAATTAATGGATTAATAGTTTGAAATTAATTATGAAATCTGCCGAGAGCTTGATTCCAAGAGAAAAATTTCACACACCAATCATGAATCTTAGAATTTTCACATCTCAGCTATCTGTTCACAAGTCACTTGACTTTACAGGAATTGTCTTTCATTTCTGAAATTATTTTTCGCATGTTTTGCTCGGGACTAGCAAAATGTTGGTTGGGGGTTGTGATCAGGGTCGAATATTGCATATCAGACCCAGTAATTGCCTAAATGTACGTACATGATAAGGCCTAATGGAGTGTTTTAATCGTGTTTTCATTGCAGGACGTAATAATGAGCGTTAGACTGAAAAGAGAATTAAAAGCATGGATTTCATGATCCAAAGTCACCAGAGCACGGGATGGACTCCAGAGAACCAATAATGAAGATTTTACACGCCTGGGGTATGAGGAAAGCAAGCCAAAGGGGCCCGAAAAGGGTCAAGAATGCAAGATCACATGGTTCCCGCCATCCGATCAGTTCGAAACCTCATACATGGGATGAGGGCCATAAATTAACCGTACATATTAAATTTTATCCATAAAGATCTCGGGAAGTGGGCCAACTGAGAAATCAGCCCACAAACCGTTGATTTCAGGCCCACCTGATATCTGGAACTTCTTCAAAATTTACCTAGACGGTTTAAATAATTTGAGAAACATGATGAATGGGATGGATCTCTCAAAAACATCACAGTGGGCCCCATATGTGATGCATGTATACCATGCACTCAATAGGCGAGCCGTGCACCGGACGGCTGAGACGGTCAGCGCGTGCGCTGACCGACTCCTCTCTCAAAATTCAAAAAAACCGGAAATCCGGCTACAGCGTTAATGCCGTCCGGGAAGCTGATCTAGTTGTGGACCCCACACATTATTCAAATGCATGATCCAGACCGTCTATCAGACCTTAATCGCCCATATTACCATAGCCTAGGTGGAGGTATTTTAGAAGACAGAGAATTTTGGTTTTTAACCTTTCAAACGCAGGTTGAACGGTGGAACAGAAACATTCTGTGGGCCACACAAAAAGGAAGAAAAACCATGGGTTTTCGACCGAAATTTCGATAGAAATTCGGTGAACGGAGTGGATTTCGCTGAAAATTTGGTTCACGGACCCCACCATCACCACAGTCCCGTCTTGGCGTCCGTGTAACGAACGGCCGCTGTCCTTTTTTGCGGAAGACACTGGGCCCCGTACGTCACCTTTCCGGACGATCTAAGCCGTTCATCGTGTAGAGGGCTTCGAGAGCTTCAAAACCATGCTGAGATTCTTCTCTCATGCGTGCACACGTGCATGATACAGAGGCCACAAACGGACTGCTCTGCAATGTTCAAAACTGATCTTTTCGTGATTTCTTCTCTGGGTCACGTCAATGGACATTCAAAACCACCCATTCTTGACTGAAATTTCGTCCTGAATCCAATGGACGGGGTGAATTTTCCAGAAAATACTTCTGTGGGGCCCACCAATCACGGCTGCGAAAATTTACACTCCATGTCCTGCTACAACTCTGCCACCGACTCCAGCTCTCCAGCAGCTATAAAAGAGGAATTATGGACATGAGAACCAGGCAAGGAGAAACAGGGAATTCCAAATCTAGAGCAAGGGAGAGAAGAAAGAGAAGAAAGAGGAGAAAGAAGAGAGAGAGATCGATTGGTTTGGTGTTTTGTTTTTATGAATTTTGTTTATCCATCTTTTTGATAAATTTTATGGGTCACTAATCTCTCAGCTAGGGCTGAGATGAAGCCCCTAATTTGATTAGCTCTTGTATTGGTTGAATTTACTTTGAATATTAATTAAGTTGTTTCTTTCTCTAAGTGGGCTTGATTGGTTTAAATTCTATACCTCTCCATCTATGAACTTAACCAAAGTATATATATAGATGATGTTTGAATGCTTATTATAGGTGCTTGGGTCTGATCAAGAACAGGTTTCCTATAGAGGAAGAAACAGGGTGCTTTAATGAACTATACATTCCATGTGCCCGACCAAGGACATGGGATGTGTTATTCATGGCATTGCTTAAAGGAATTAGACATTCTGTATGCCCGATTAAGGACACAGATTGTGCTTTCTCTATATAAGTGGTATCAATCTAGATCAAAGTGAATCAACAGACAAAACAAGGGTTAGGATAATTAGGGGTGGATTCGAAAGTCCTAGTGCTCTCTTTCTGATTGAATTTTCTTCCCTGATCTCAATTATTTTTCCTAGAATTGTGCTTAATAGTTCATTCCATTATTTGTTGGATTAGTTAAGAAGAATTGTGAATTTGAGTTGTGACGATCAGTCCTCGTGGGAACGATCTCGTAATACGTACCGTATCTACATCTGATTTGTATACTTGCGAGTTTAAAAATCATTTAAATCATATTGGTTTAAATAAAACATCATTATACATCTATCTGTTATATGCATATTCTACTGGATGATTGGTTCTCCCAAATACTTTATGCTTCAGTCAATATCAACTGCTATATCTTTGTTAATGACTGACAAAAAGGGGGAGAACAATTCAAATACCCCGAACGGAAAATTGTATATCTGTTTGGATGATGTTGCAGGTGTTAGGGGTAGCAACTGTATCAAGCGAGGGAGAGTTTACAGTTAGGGGAGCAAATACTGGGCTGTGTACATGAGTTCAATAGAAATTGTAAAATTGCGTAAAATGCATGTACACACAATTTATGATGTGTTTGTCCAGTGCTCTAGGGTGTTTTGGGATTTTGTCACGTAATTGACAAAGGGGGAGATTGAAAGTGCCCTGGTTTGTCAATTAGCGTGAATGTTGAGACAGTTAGACTACAAAGCCTAATAGGAAGATCATTTCAAGCGTCTGCCTCAACCGGATGTGTGCAAGCTCGCCACAGGTAAATCTGAGCCTCATATCCCTTGTCCCAAATCACCAGGTACACTAAGACCCTTAAAAATGTTAGAATATCATAGGGTTTTGAAGGTAAGAAAATATTTTTCAAAATAGAAAAATTCTCTAAGTTATTCTCTAAGTTTTCTTGCCTTGTCGATTTTATCGATACACATCTCGATATGATCGACCTACGCTGTCGAGTCCTCGATGCTCCATTGATACCATTGAAAAGAGGACCAAATATGTCCAACAACCTTATATAGATCTGGACAGAATTATCGATGTATCGATACACCTATCAATATCATCGATATTCAAATCTCGAGTCTATCGGAAGTGACTCGATAATTTCAACAGGCAGAATTCCCGCACCCCTGTTTCTTTTAAAAAATATCATATAAGCATCGATATATCGAAGACTCCTTGATACATTGAAATTCAAACCTCGATGATATCGGTAGGCCTTCGATGATATCGGTCCTGGGCGCCAACTTCTCCAGCAAAATATTTCAGGTTGTTTTATCTATGATCGGGGGTCACTCGATAGAATCGATATTCAAATATCGATGATATCCATGTCGTATCGATTACATCGAACATGGACATAAACTGTCCAGCAAGCTTTATGAAAAATCCTTTTGATTTATCGATGCATCGACACATCTATCGATATCATAGACATTCAAATTCTGATGATCTCGAAGGTCCCTCGATCACTCATGAAAACCTAAAATATTTCAAGTCAAGTCTCTCTCATTTTTCAAGTGTCGATGGATCGAACCTCTCATCGATGGAATCCGAGTTTGAAATCCGATGACATCGATAATCGTTTCGATTCATCGACCAGCTGGAAAAAGGTTTCAAAAGCGTATGACATTGAGTTCGAGTCATCAAGCGGACCATCGAAGCTATTGAGAGTATATACTCGATGATATCGAACCTGCTCGATGATATCGAACTCTGTCATAAATGTGACCATTTTATATCCGTTAGAACATTTTGCCTATATATAGAGGACTTGTCTATTGTTGTTGCCAGAGAAAGAAGAGAGTGCTTTTGAGTGTTTAACCTTAGATCTTATACCCAAAGCCCTTTCTCTCAAGGAAGTTCATCCTCCAATCCACCCTCACCATTGATATTCAATAGAGTGGATTGGGGAATGAACTTCCGCATTCAAGGATCCTTCAGCTACTACCTTAATGGAAAATCATGAAGTTGGGATGCCTTGAATGCATAGATGATTGAAATCGCTCTATCTTCCTTATAGGAAAATCTTTTGAGAGTAGGATTTCATCATAACCTTGACCCAACCCGTTGCCATACATTAGTACATCTTTTGAGTTGCAGATCAAGGAGACCGAAGATTCTTCATCAACAAAGGAGAAGATCTTCGTCAACGTGCTTAAAGGGACTATCCACTTATCTGTAAGTATCTAGAGTCCAGAGGACACTTGTGATCATTCCTTTTTAGGATTGGGTCTTAGGTGTTTCTCACTCCTTCAAGCCCTCATAGGAGGCCTCTGGCAGGAGTATACGTGATGGGTGCATTGTGTGGACCCTTGCTCTGTAGAGAGCATAAACATCTAGTTGAAGGTGAAACAATTAAAACCTTAGGTTTGAGGTGAACCTTGTGAAACCTCGGGTTAGGGGTAAACCGCATAAATCCTCAGTTAGGGTCTTATGGAAGATTCTTGGCCAGTGTGCCTAAAAGTGGGTACGTTCTGTTGACCCTTGCTCGTGAGAGCATAAACTGTTAGCCTCAGTGTAGGTTGTAAAGGTTGAAGGTGAACCTGATTTAAAACCTTAGGTTTGAAGTGAACCACTGTGAAACCTCCTTAGTGAAATCTGGTACACTCAAGGGTTGAGTGCGTCTGCCGGGAGTGGAGTAGACTAATCGTCGAACTACTATAAAAATGACTGTGTTTGAGATTGTCATTCTTCTGCTTGTGTGATTTACTTTAATATTTTCATATCTAAATATCTGAGATCACACCTCACACACATACACAATCATATCCATCATAAACTAGTTTGCATATCATAAACTTCTAAAATAGTTTGTGATCGGATCCTCTACCGGGCTTGGAAGCTAGTAGAGTTACTATTGAGTAATCCTAATATATGCTTGCTGATTAGGATTAGTGTAATAGGATTTTAAATAAACCATAAAACCTTTAAAAGTCCTATTCACCCCCCTCTAGGACATATTGGCATATTCCTACTTCAATTAAAGCTGTCTCCACCGCTATTTCTGGTGGGCCATCGGCCACATCTAGGGTCCAAAGTGAGATCCACTCCATCAATCGGTAGGCCTCACTTGGCTCATCATAAAAACATGAAATCTAGGCCTATAGAAACATCCACCGTTTGATCTTCTTGGTCCGATGGAACATCGATCTCCTTGTGCCTCTCTTTGATGGAAGATGACACTACAAGAAAAATGGGCAAAGGCTACAGCAAAAAACCATAGCTAAAGACCTTTTGCTATGGATCTAATCCATAGCACATCCGTAGCTATTGGTGGGGTAGCTAAAGGTCAAAAAACCTATGGCTACGGATTATATCTGTAGCAATATATATCAGTAACTATGAACAAAAGCCATAACTACAATTTCTATAGCGAAATATAGCTACACCTACAGATTTAATCCGTAGCAATAGATATCAATAGCTACGGATAAAGGCCGTAACTATACTTTCTGTAGCGAAATATACCTACGGCTATAGATTAAATCCGTAGCAGTAGATATCAATAGCTACGGAAAAAAGCAGTAGCTATAATTTGTGTAGCGAAATGTACCTACGGCTACTGATAATATTAGTAGCTAAAAATGGAATGAAATCCGTAACAATATGTTGTAGTTAGCAATAGCTACGGTTTTCAGAACAATAGCTACGACCAAAATTCGTAGCTATTTTTTTAAAAATTGTATTAATGGTGCCTATTTCCATTGCAAGAACCTGCTGTGATTGATAACTCATCTAAGCTTAATGCTGATAAGAATAGTACATAAAATGCAATCAGGAAAAAAATGATGCATTTATTACAAATAACAATCAAATCATACAATGCATCCCACATTCACATTTCTAAATAAACAATACTTCACTTTACTCAACCTATCATAAGAATTACAACAACGGTGTGCCCTCATGTGCAAGAAACAAATACACTCCAATACAGTAAACACCCTCCATATAATCCAATAATGCTCATGTTTTTACAGAATTTTCTTCCTTCAGACGGTCAATTTCAGCAAATGCAGAAGATAGAGCTTCTTCTTTCCCTGAAACTGTAGATGTAACTTCTGCGGACTTTGACACAGGATCACTTTCAAGTTTTGAAACCCTTCCATTAAGAAAATGAATTTCATCCTCCAGTGACTTCTTTAGCTTGTCAGCCTATATAAAACAGCATTTGTAGACACAATCAAACAAGCATGCCTTTGTACACATCTCAAAAGAAAGAAAGATAAAAAAAAAAAACACTTATATAGGAAGAAATAAAAAAATGTACCTGCTAATCTTCTAAACTATGGTAAAATCCAACATGAGTAATGTGGTTTGTTGGACTATTGGTTTGTGTAACATTATATAGGAAGAAATCAAAATACAGTGAGAGGAGCAATGAAACTAAGTCTCCAAGCAATTGTATTATACAAAAATAATAAACTAAAAGTTTTGAGAAGAATACTACGAAAAACAGGAACCCAATTTAGGAAACAGATAACAAAATTCAAAGATCAAAAAAACAAAAACAATGCAAAAGCAAATTAATATACAAACCCTTCAATTGCTTGAAGATTTAGTTTAGGTTATAGGTTTAGGTTTAGGTTTAGGTTATAGGTTATAGGTTTAGATTGAGGTTATAGGTTATAGGTTTAGGTTATAGGTTTAGGTTTAGGTTTAGGTTTAGGTTATAGGTTATAGGTTTAGGAATTGGGGTTCGGGTTCGGGTTCGGGTTTGTGTTTAGGTTTGGGGTATAGGGTTTAGGGTTATAGGTTAAGGTTTAGTTTATAGGTTATAGGTTATAGGTTTAGGTTTAGGAATTCGGGTTCGGGTTCGGGTTTAGATTTAGGTTTTCAAGTTTAGGTTTAGGGTTAGGAAATCATTGTACCCACTATAAATATATGTAGTTTATCTACACCGTCCATCTACTTTTCCAAATCATTTATGGGGTAGAAACCAAAATTGAATCATATCCAAAACTCAGGTGGACCATACCATAAGAAACAGTGGGTATAATGATTTCTATTATTGAAACCTTTCTAAGGCTTGTAGTGATGTTTATTTATCATCTAACATGTTCACAAGATCACACAGACAATGATGAAGGAAAAAATAAATATCAGCGGTTCCCACCTTCCAGGGACCCCTGCTCAACATCCGAATAGCTCCGACGCACATCCGAATCTGCTTCGTCAATTTCGAGATAATACATAAACACAGGCCTGTCCAAATGGCTAGGCCACCCATATTGTTGTTCATAGAAAATGGACAGCTTCATCATGGTCATAACAGTAGTTCCCACCTTCCAGGGACCCCCGCTCAACATCTGAATAGCTCCGACACAAATACAGAAACAAACTAATTAGGAACTTACAATAACAAAAGGTACCAGGTCTTTGGTCCAGGGGTGATCCACAATAAAATGTACATTTACCATGAACTAAAACCATATATTATTCATACCTTGATTGGAATCACTACAAGGGTAATCTTTCAATGATGGCCCACTACTTCAAATAATCACTACAGGGGTAAGATACTTACAAAAAGTATGACTCATGAGATGACATATGTACAAATAGTGACAAGACTAGCTGGTAATGACAGGAGGCTAAGACATCAACTTATTTATGAAGAACAGGAAAAAACAAAGATAAAATAAATAGTTAAAAACTTTACCATTTCAATATTGAACCTTGTACTGGCAACATTGATCTGTGGGGCTAAAAATACATCAGCCTACATATAAAAATTGCAAGTTAGTTGGGCCTTTGAGGTCCTCAAATGATACTAGAAGAAGCCGAAAAACTATTGAAATTAACCATCAAGCATTTTAAAAATTGAAAGTGCCCTGGTTTGTCAAGTTACGTGTATGTTGAGTCAGAGTCTCTACAGAGCCTGATAGGAAGATCAATTCAAGTGTCTGCCTCAACCGGATGTGTACAAGCTCGTCACAGGTAAAACTAAAGCCTCACATCCCATGACCCAAAACACTAGGTAAAGAAAACCCTTAAAAACAAGCTAAAAATCATAGGGTTTTAAGGTGAGAAAACTTTTTCAAAATAGGAAAATCTCTAAGTTTTTCTTGCCTTATCAATTTTATCGAAACACCCTCGATATGATCGACCTGCACTGTCGATGTCCTCGATACCTTAACGATATTATCGATAAGAGGACCAAAAGTGTCTAACAAATAAAATATTCATCTGGACGGATTTATCGATGTATCAATACACATATTGATATCATCTATATAAGCACTAAATATGTCCAGCAACTTCACAACATATCTGGACGAATTATCGATGTATCGATACACCTATCGATATCATCGATATTCAAATCTCGAGTCCATCAAGAGTGGCTCGATAAGATCGACAGGCAGATTTTCGGCGCCCCTGTTTTTTCATGAAAATCTCAAAAACCTTCGATATATCGATGCTCTTCTGATATGATCTAAAATCAAATATCGATAACATCGAAAGTCCATCGATGATATCGATCGAGTGCGCGCATTTCTTACAGCAAATATTTCTGGTCGTTTTTAACTATGATCGGGAGCCCTTCGATAGAATCGATATTCAAATAATGATGATATCGACACCAGGTTGATTGCATCAAACAAGGTCATAAACTGTCCAGCAAACTCAAAGATAAATCAGCTGGATTTATCGATGCCTCGACTCTGATCTCGATATCATCGACATTCAAATTCTGATGATCTCGATGCATCCCCGATCATTCATGAAAACCTGAAATATTTCAAAGCCAAGTCTCTCTCATTTTTCAAGTGTCGATGGATCGAACCTGTCATCGATGGAATCGGAGTTCGAAATCCAATGACATTGACAATAGTTTCGATTCATCGACCAATTGGCAAAGAATTTCAAAAGCGTATGACATTGAGTCCGAGTCATCGAGCAGACCATCGATGTTATCGAGAGTATACGCTCGATGATATCGAACTCTGTCATAAATGTGACCGTTTTATATCCGTTGGAACTTTTTACCTATATATAGAGGACTTGTCTTTTATTGCTGTGAGAGAAAGAAGAGAGAGCTTTTGTGTGTTTCAACTTACATCTTATATCTAAAGCCCTTTCTCTCAAGGGAGTTCATCCTCCAATCCAACCTCACCATTGACATTCAATAGAGTGGATTGGGGAATGAACTTCTGCATTCAAAGATCCTTCAGCTACTACCTTAATGGCAAATCATTAAGCTGGGATGCCTTGAATGCCTACATGATTGGAGCAACTCTATCTTCCTTATAGGAAAATCTTTAGAGAGTAGGATTCCATTATAACCTTGACCCAACCCGAAGCCGAGTATTGGTACATCATTTTGTGTTGCGGATCAAGGGAGAAGAAGACTTCGTCAACAAGGAGGAGGAGATCTTCGACACTGTGCTAAACGGGACTCATCAGCTTATTTGTAAGTATCCAGAGTCCAAGAGGACACTTGTGATCATTCATTTCTAGGATTGGGTCTTAAGTGGTTCTCACCCCTTGAAGTCCTCAAGGAGGCCTCCGGCGGGAGTGTACGTGGTGGGTGCATTGTGTGGACCCTTACTCTGTGGAGAACATAAACATCTAGTTTGAGGTGAACCAGTAAAACTCTGGGTTTTAGGTGAACCGGGTAAAACCTTAGGGTTTGAGGTCAACCGTGTAGAAACCTCCAGTAGGGTCTTATGGAAGATCATTGGCCAGTGTGCCTAAAAGTGAGTGCGTTGTGTTAACCCTTGCTCGTAAGAGCATAAACAGTTATCCTCAGTGTAGGTTGTAAAGATTGAAGGTGAACCTGATTTAAAACCTTATGTTAGAGGTGAACCATTGTGAAACCTCCTTAGTGAAATCCGGTACACTCAAGGGATGAGTGCGGTTACCGGGAGTGGAGTAGACTTATCGTCGAACCACTATAAAAATGACTGTGTTTGAGATTGTTATTTTGATTGAGTGATTTACTTTAATACTTCCATATCTAAATATCTGATCACTCCTCACACACCTACACAGTTATATCCATCATGACCTAGATTGCATATTGTTTACTCCTTAAGCAGTTTGTGATTGGATCCTCTACCAGGCTTGGAAGCCAGTAGAGTTGCATTTGAGTAATCTCGAGAATTGCATGATCATAGGATTAGTGCAGTAGGATTTTTAAATAAATCATAAAATCTTTAAAAAGTCCTATTCACCCCCCTCTAGGACATATTGGCATATTCCTTCTTCAACTAGTGCGGTCTTTACCGCCATTTCAATTGGTATCAGAGCGGGTCTCTCTTTAAGGGCTTCACCGCCTAGAGAGTGATCTTGACTGAAGTTGGGAATATGGCCAAAGGAGAGGGCTCATCAGTCACTAGACCTCCAGTATTTGACGGCTCAAACTATGCATACTGGAAGGATAGGATGCACTACTTTCTGAGATCTTTGGATCATGACGTTTGGAATATAGTTGAAAGCGGATACGTTCCACCAATTGAACAAATCATACTTGACAGTGGTACAACAATCACAAAGCCCAAACCCAAAGAAAAGTGGACAGCATTCGACAAAGAAATGCAGACATCTAAAGCCAATGCTATGAATGCTATCTACTGTGCCGTGTCCAACGATATATTCAATCAGATAAGTATGTGTGGGACATCCAAGGAAGCATGGGATTTATTGGAAACAACCCATGAAGGCACAAGCACTGTGAAGCAATCCAAACTTCAACTCATGACTTCATAGTTCGAAAGTCTCAGAATGGAAGAGCATGAGACATTTATGGAGTTTTTCATAAAGTTAAACATAATTTACAACTCTATGGGTGGATTGGGAGAAAAAGTTCCGGTACCAAAAATTTGTAGGAAAATTCTAAGATCCCTACCGGAACGATTTAATCCCAAGGTTACAACAATGAAAAGTGTAGGAACATAGATGAAATGAAAGTAGAAGAACTGGTAGGTTCCCTATAAACTTTTGAACTACACTTCAAACAATCCCAAAAATCCAAAAACACTGTCGTAAAAACTTCAAAGAAAACAATTCATGAGGACAGTGAAAGTGAAAAGGATGATGAAGATGAAGAAGTGGCCTTGCTGACACAAAAATTCAGAAGATTCTTTTAAAAGAATCGTGGACGGCCTTCCAAAGGAAGAAAGGTGAACAACAAACCCTCTGCAGGCAAATTTGGTAGAAGAACCAAAGAACCACAATGTTATGCCTGTCACGAGTATGGACACCTGTCTACTGATTGCCCAAATAGAAAAACTAAGGGCAAGGCTATGGCTGCCACGTGGAATGATACCGAGGAGTCAAATTCAAAATCTAGTGACTCAGAAAGCGATGGAGATCAGAATTCATTGAAAATACTCATGGTCTCCACTGCCTCAATCATCCCCACTGAATCTGAGAACGAGAAAGAACAGCTAGGTACAGAATCATCTTCATCCGACAATGGAAAAGAAGAAGAAGAAATAGAAAATGATAAACTACAAGATGCGTATAATCAACTTTATATTCATAGCATCAATATCCTTAAGAGACTCGGAATAACAGAAAATAAAGGTAAGTTGTTGCAGAAAGAGTTGGATAAAGCATTGGAAATCAACACACAATTGATAAATGATCTGTAACAATATCATATGGATAATGGTAGACTTGAACAAGTCAATACTCTTCTTAAAAACGAGTCTGAAAAACTGAACAAACAGGTTAAGCAATTAAAAGACAAAAATATGCTTCTTCAAAACGAATTTCATATACTCCTGTTTGATCTGGAAGAATCCAAGAAGATAGCCACGATAAACTATAAGTTTTCCCAGAGTGACGAAAAGCTAGAAAAACTGTTAGGAATGGGAAGACCTAGAAAGGATAAAAGCGGTCTTGGATATGAAAAACATAAATCAAAGTCTGGAAATGTAGCTCGCAAAACTGAAAATTTTGCTGCTTCTGAAAACAAAACCAGAACAACTCTAGAATGTTATTTGTGTAGTGATTTAGGTCATTATAATTTTGAATGCATAACTCCTAGGAGGACTTAACCTAACTCTGGTCAGAATCATGTTAACAAATTGTCAGCCAGAGAAATACAGAACTTCAAGAGTCCTCTTAAGGATATGGATAAAAGCAATGCCCATGCATCACCACCCAAATCAATTAACAAAATGAAATGGATAAGGAAGAATTAGTTCAGATCATGCATTAAAATCTGAACCTGTGCTAAAATGAGGAAATATTTTTGCGGAACTTCAAATGATATATCTAAGGTACTTCACCTCCATTTTTTTGTATAAACATTCAAATGTTTATAATTTTGTTGTGTACAGTGTGTGTACATATTTTTTGTCGAGTATACTATTGACAGAGATACGAAAAGTATACTTAAGATCCGTCTGAATGCTAAAAACTGAAAATCTTCATCTTTGATATGACTATCGATATGACATTCTTGATTTATCGATAGAAGGTCGATATTATTGACGGTTCCTTAGGATATGAATTATCGGGTGGCCAAGAATGATATCGAAGACAGACTCGATAGAATCAATAAGCAACATCTCGATATTATCGAAACAATGGTCGATCATATCGACAGATGCCGCCTGATAAAAGCTAGCGAAACGAAAAAGGGGTTTATTTTCTCAAGGGTTTCACTGTCACCTTCTGTGCTCGATTCTCTTGACCAACTCAGTTGGAGCCACGTCGGACTACTCAAATCATTCCACAAATCAGGTAATACCCTTCTAACACGTCAAGAGTCCATTCTCTTTTGGGTATTTGTCGTTTCGTCAGTTTTTTTTTTTTTGTCTTTCCCAAATCGTTTAATATTCTATTTGTCACATGGGAAAGGACAAAGGTGTAGCATCCAGTCAAGGGGAGTCTTCAAGAACTACCCGACAAAAAGTCCTCGCCTCTAGAGAAAGAGCAAGGGCCCCTGAAAGTGAGATCCCCACTCGGCAAAGATCATAGACTTCACGAGGTGGGTCCCAAACCGAATCTCCGGCACCACCTCCTCCAACTGGAGCAAGTTCACGACCACCCAAATACATGGGTAGGAAGCTTATTAAAGAAAGAAGGGTAGACAGGGAGTGCCTCAAACCATATAAATTGGAACCTCTGTTTGCCGCAATAGGTTAGCTGCCCGTTCTGAACTTTGGTGGGCCATGCCAACTTGAGAGAACACGTAACTTCCTTGCTGTATGTCATTCACCGGTGGCTGACCCTCCTTCGTTCATGGTATCTTTGGGTGGTGATGATGTGTTTATCACGCCGGGTACAATAGCTGAAACTATCGGACTCAACATGGTCCCGGAAGGTATCCTAGAGATGGATCTTGATAACATGGACATTCGATTCAGGGTTACTAAGATCTTTGCAATGGTAGGGACATCCCCTGACATCAAGGGAATGCATTAAAATCTAGGTATATGGATCCCAGATTTCGGATTCTACATGGTATCTTCACTACTAACATCTATCCCAGAAGTACCAACCGGTCCGATCTCACCGGCCTCATGACCATGATCGTATACTCAGTTGCTAGAGGGTCAAAGATCTGTCTTCCAACTCTGCTTGTTTCTTAGTTGGTAAATGCCATCCACACATCCAGGGACCTCCATCTGCTGTACCCCTGGATTATCAGCATGATATGCAACAAAATCGGGTTCCCATCGACTACTGATCCGGTATTCCCACTCCAAGTCTTCAACAAAAGAAATGTCTGGAAAATGAATTTGGAGTTTCACGAGTACAAGGAGAACCCTGAGGAAGAAATTTAGGCGGAAGAAGCTGAAGGAGAAGGTGGTGATCCCATGGAGGGGACTGCAACAGCTGAAGAGGCACCTCCTAGACCCAATCCAGCTCCGTCAACGTCAACAGCAGGGTATGGCAAAATATTCAAACTGGACAGGATTTGGGTGATTCAGAAGGACATCCACTCAGTTAAAGGAAGGCTTACAATCCTGGAAAGAATGGTTCAAGGAATGCAAAGCACGGTTCAACAATTGATGGATCTGATGATGTGCCGACAGGACGACACGATGCCAACTCATTCTACTTCGTGATGCTGGTTCATGCATGCTATCATACACACCCTACTCTTGTCTCGCGTTTGAACATCAGTTTTTTTTTTTAATGTTCTTCGCTATCATTGGTGTGTATGACAGCCTTCTAAACATGCAAACTTTTTTTGTTTTTACCCACAATTGGGCTAATGATGGTTACTTTTGGGGGCCCATACATGGGCTTAATGTTTTTGGTTGATGGTTGATCGGTTACTGCTATGTGGAGCAGTATATTGTTTTTTTTTTTTTTTGTTAGACTGAACAGTTTTTTTTTTTTTTACTTGGGATTTACTGTTGTCTGGGGTAGTTTTGTTTTTTATGGCTGAATATAATACTTAAACTTTTTCCTGCCATATTTTTGTTTTGAGCTCCCAGGTTTATCAAGTTATGGACTGCATATAATTGAAAACTATTATATAACTACTCTAAAATGCATCCATAGGTTCTGAAATTGATATTTGCTTAAATTGCATTAACTATTATACATTACTTGATCCACCTCTATCTGATTGGTTCTCTCAAGTATTTCAAGCTTCAGTCAATATCACCTGATATATATCTTTGTCAATGACTGACAAAAAGGGAGAGAACATTTGCAAACACCCCGAATGAAAAATTGTGTATCTATTTATGTTGTTGCAGGTGTTAGGGGGAGCAGCCGCAACAAGCAAGGGGGAGTTGGAGTTTACAAGTCAAGGGGAGCAGATACTGGTTATGTACATGGGCTAGAAATTGTAAAATTGTATAAAAATATGTACACATAATTTCGGGTGTATCTGTCTAGAAGAGTTCTAGGGTGTTTTGGGATTTTGTCACGTAATTGACAAAGGGAGAGATTGAAAGTGCCCTGGTTTGTCAAGTTACGTGTATGTTGAGTCAGAGTGTCTACAGAACCTGATAGGAAGATCAATTCAAGCGTCTGCCTCAACCAGATGTGTGCAAGCTTGTCACAGGTAAAACTAAAGCCTCACATCCCATGACCCAAAACGCCAGGTAAAGAAAACCCTTAAAAATAAGCTAGAAATCATAGGGTTTTAAGACGAGAAAATTTTTTCAAAATAGGAAAATCTCTAAGTTTTTCTCGCCTTGTCAATTTTATCGAAACACCCTCGATATGATCGACCTGCACTGTCAATGTCCTCGATACCTTAAAGATATTATCGATAAGAGGACCAAAAGTGTCCAACAAAATATTCATCTGGACGAATTTATCGATGTATCGATACACATATCGATATCATCGATATAAGCACTAAATATGTCCAGCAACTTCACAACATATCTGAACGAATTATCGATGTATCGATACACCTATCGATATCATCGATATTCAAATCTCGAGTCCATCGAGAGTGGCTCGATAAGATCGACAGATAGATTTCCGGCGCCCCTATTTTTTAATGAAAATCTTAAAAACCTTCGATATATCGATGCTCTTCCGATATGATCTGAAATCAAATATCGATAACATCGGAAGTCCATCGATGATATCGATCGAGGGCGCGCATTTCTTACAACAAATATTTCAGGTCATTTTTAACTATGATCGGGGGCCCTTCGATAGAATTGATATTCAAATAACGATGATATCGATACCGGGTCGATTTCATCGAACAAGGTCATAAACTGTCCAGCAAAGTCAAAGATAAATCAGCTGAATTTATCGATGCCTCGACTCTGATCTCCATATCATCAACATTCAAATTCCGATGATCTCGATGCATCCCCGATCATTCATGAAAACTTGAAATATTTCAAAGTCAAGTCTCTCTACTTTTTCAAGTATCGATGGATCGAACCTATCATCGATGGAATCGAAGTTCGAAATCCGATGACATCGACAATAGTTTCGATTCATCAACCAATTAGCAAAGAGTTTCAAAAGGGTATGACATTGAGTCCGAGTCATTGAGCAGACCATCGATGTTATCGACCAATGCGACCGTTTTATATCAATTGAAACTTTTTGCCTATATATAGAGGACTTATCTTTTGTTGCTATGAGAGAAAGAAGAGAGAGCTTTTGTGTGTTTCAACTTACATCTTATACCCAAAGCCCTTTCTCTCAAGGGAGTTCATCCTCCAATTCACCCTCACCATTGACATTCAATAGAGTGGATTGGGGAATGAACTTTCACATTCAAGGATTCTCCTGCTACTACCTTAATGGCAAATCATTAATCTGGGATACCTTGAATGCCTAGATGATTGGAACTACTCTATCTTCCTTATAGGAAAATCTTTAGAGAGTAGGATTCCATCATAATCTTGACCCAACTAGAAGCCGAGTATTGGTACATCATTTTGTGTTGTGGATCAAGGGAGCAGAAGACTCTTCATCAATAAGGAGGAGGAGATCTTCGGCATCGTGTTAAACGGGACTCATCAGCTTATTTGTAAGTATCTAGAGTTCAAGAGGACACTTGTGATCTTTCCTTTCTAAGATTGGGTCATAAGTGGCTCTCACCCCTTGAAGTCCTTAAGGAGGCCTCCGGCGGGAGTGTACATGGTTGGTGCGTTGTGTGGACCCTTGCTCTGTGGTGAGCATAAACATCTGGTTTGGAGTAAACTAGTAAAACTCTGGGTTTTAGGTGAACCGGGTAAAACCTTAGGGTTTGAAGTCAACCGTGTAGAAACCTCCAGTAGGGTCTTATGGAAGATCATTGGCCAGTGTGCCTAAAAGTGGGTGCGTTGTGTTGACCCTTGCTCGTGAAACCATAAACAGTCAACCTCAGTGTAGGTTGTAAAGGTTGAAGGTGAACCTGATTTAAAACCTTAGGTTAGAGGTGAACCATTGTGAAACCTCCTTAGTGAAATCCGGTACACTTAAGGGATGAGTGCGGTTACCGGGAGTGGAGTAGGCTTATCGTTGAACCACTATAAAAATGACTGTGTTTGAGATTGTTATTTTGATTGAGTGATTTGCTTTAATACTTCATATCTGAATATCTGATCACTACTTACACACCTACACAGTCATATCCATCATGAAATAGATTGCATATTGTTTACTCCTTAAGCAATTTGTGATTGGATCCTTTACCAGGCTTGGAAGCCAGTAGAGTTACATTTGAGTAATCCCGAGAATTGCATGATCATAGGATTAGTGAAGTAGGATTTTTAAATAAATCATAAAAACTTTAAAAAGTCTTATTCACCCCCCTCTAGGACATATTGGCATATTCCTTCTTCAACTAGTGCGGTCTTTACCGCCATTTTCAAGCCACGAAAAGTTAAATGTATGAGAAGCTACCAGCGCACCTAGATCTCTCATTATTATAGTTCACCTATAACTCACTAAGGTTGGAATGTGAACATAAATAAAAAAGAGCCATGTCAGGTGCAAAAACTGAATATCTAGCTGATACCATCGTAGATATTGCGTCCACAGTCGACAACAACATTCACACTAAGGACACTAGGTCTATGGCCCTGAATCGATGAAAATGCATGTAACAAGCTTCTGTTTACCCTTTGAGGTGTAATCTTTCCATATATGAACATTTCCATCACCTAAATAAAATTCGTGTATCAGTATACATAAAATTGCAAAAATAAAAAAATATCCAATCCAGAAGTTGCTAGTCATGAAGCATAGAAGCTATGGATCTTACTTGAAGCAACAAGAAGCATGTTGTCATCTAGCTCAATCTTGGTGGGGAAAACAATGGCAAACCAACAAGGACAGCGACCAACTTCCTCTTTAAGTAGCTTCTTTGTATTTGCATGAATAAATTGCAATCCTGAAATTTTTAAAGAAGAAGAGCTTATCAAGTTACAAAGCTTATACACGATTAAACAATACAGAGCTATATATCTTTAAAAGAAAAAAAAAAAGATATACAGTGAACACAAAATACAAACTACAAAATGGAGCCACATGATCCACTACCATAGCTGCACAAATCAAAGTTACACCAAAAAGCCAATACAAGCCAGTCCAATAAATACAATATGGCATGTGTAAGATGCTTGGAGATGAATGGTAAGACAAGTACATATTAGAACCTTGCAATGGTCAATATTTGGACAGTCAAGCTATTTGACAAGTCACATGAATTCTTATCCATCCAATGTACATAACAAGAAACACAAAGGATGATAAAGGAAAACCAAGAAAGTTAACGAATCAACAAGATCTGAACTGCTCTCAAAGGTTCTAGTATCAATTCAATAACAAAAACCGTAAAAGTCCTGGAGTAAACAACCTTAAATATCATACACCATAACCAAAAAGTTCCAACAAAATAATCCTTAATTCAAATAGATCCTCGACCATCATTCTCTAAGAATTTTCCAACACAAGGAACCCACTAGCCACTATAAATCAAGCAATAACATAAAACAGAAACTTACCAAATTACAACACTGTCTGACAATATAATGACTTTGAAAGTCAAATCAAAAGGGGACTTTTTAATGCAACACTATTGGCCAAGTAAGACAATTGATCCTACAACTTGGTCCACCAATTGCCTCATTTTTTTGGACATCACCTAAACTGATTTGTCAAAATGGATAGATTGGGTGGATAAAACAAATACATCTAGAAGAGTCGAATATATGGGAAACATCTTGGAATGGGGAAGATTGCAGAGGTAGAGTGTAGCATTTTGTGCTGATTTTGGATATTTTGGTAATGGGAAGTCATTACATGGTGGGGTCAAGTCTTTATATCACATCATTGGCTACAAAAAAATATGAAGTGTTGGACCTGTCATGAGCTGATATAATGACCATCACAGCCATTATCTTAGTCAAGCTATCATATATTTTGAATAAAAAAGCATCACTGTCGTGATGTTCTTTAGGGAGAAAAAAAATGCCCAGCTTTTCAAAACCTTAATAGTGCATAAGTTCATAGACATCCAGAGAATCATCAAACAAAAACTCATGATAGCAACAATAGTGATTTGGGAAGAAGAAATTGAACTTCTTAGTGAGATACAAACACGAATTTCATCATCATAGCCTTGTCCATTCTTATATGGAAGTATCTTTACTATTACAAAATGCAAAGTAGAGATGAAAAGAGAATTCTTATCAATTGCCTCACCAGAATAATGGAGTGCCTTTGTTGTGCAAGCCATTGGAAATCCCATTGATTCGAGTTCGCCAATCTTATCAACTTTCGAAATAGCCATCTCTGAAATTAAAAAGAAGAGATGCCAAAGGACTAGAGCTCTATCTCTAATTCATTCAAATTCATAAACTTTGAACAAAGCACTAAGGTTGCATTTGGAGATATGCAATGAGGCAGAATCACACCAAGAAATCTGACTCGAAAATGTTTTCGACAGACATCTTTTGCTCAAGGTGGCTAGAGCTGGACTATCATTATGACTTCCAAACACAGAGTCAATTAGATACGGTGATCTTGTAGCAGCATGCATCTACATATTTTTCTTTTTTCTTTTTCTTTTTTTTTTCTTTTTTTAGAATTTCTTATACACAAACTATATAGAATAACTTAATAAAAGAATACTTATTCCATACACAAACTATGGAATTACTTCTACCCAAACAAGATTTCTCCTGGCATTTCATCAAATATCTAACAAGCATCATCCAAACAACCAAACTTGACAAGCCCATTTCATCAAATATCTAACAAGCATCATGTAATCGTACATGCCTTTCTTAAAACAACTTAATCAAAATCCTTCATTCTTGGTGACACAAACCATACTACATAAGGCCATAAACAAAAATTAATGCCTTCCCAAAAATCAAAGCTAATAGAAAAAAATAGCATTCGATGTAATAAAAAATCAAAGGAATCGTGGCCTGCAAGATGAATCAACCAGATCTATGAAGACCATACCTGTACAAATGCTGGCATGAATAACAACCTTGAGCATGAATTTTTTCCTATGAGGCTGGAATTTTAATCCAAAATTAGAATAGATTTCCACTCCATTAATATCGATTTTTAGAATCATGTGATCAAATCAGAACCCTAACCCTTATCTCAACCTCGTTCGTCAATGCACTCAATGGATTCAACCCCCTGTGTGCGGAGATGGGTTACCGAGTTGCTGCAGTTGAGCATAGCTAGCATTCCGATCGAGAGGAAGAGAGATCAACGAGAAGGAAGAGAGAGAGAGAGAGAGAGAGAGAGAGAGAGAGAGAGACCTTTTAGGGTTGTGAACTTGTTGCAGCCTGCGAGAATGGCAGCGAGATTGAGAGAGGGAGAGAGGGAAAGAGAGAGGGCGAGGGAGTGAGAGAGGGAGAGGGCAAGGGCGAGCAAGAGAAGGAGAATGAGAGGGAGAGTGAAAGCAAGGGCGGGAGTGAGGGATTTCCAGGGTCTTTTACCCAAAAAAGACCTCGTTGATGCGTGGACGTTCCTGTCATGGGCTCATAGGGCCCACATGATGTATGTGTCTTATCTAATCCGTCCATTAATTTTAACTTCAAATAATAAGTTAACATACAAAAAATGAGGAATATCGAAGGCCTAAGTGGACCACACCAAATATAAACGATAGGAACTTGATATCCACTGTTTCCTACGGTGTGGTCCACTTGAGCCTTCGATCTGGCTCATTTTTTGGGCTTATACATTAAAATTAGCTGTAAAAATAGATGGACGAATTAGATAAAACACATACATTTCGGTGGGCCCCATGGAGGGTCTTAGGGGATCGTTTAACTCTATATGCGGTAGCATTATTACTACGGTTTATAATCGTAGCAATATTCTCCTATAGTCTGTAGCTTTTGTAGCACACCCAATTTGGGCGTCTTCTCACGGACAAACGCAGACGGTCCGGACAGGGGCTCTGTGGGGCCAACATGATGTATTTGGTTAATCCATTCTGATTTATAATTTTAATAAATTATTTTAGTTTATGACACCAAATTTCAGGTATATTTAAGGCCCAAGTGGACCACACGATAAGAAGCAATTGTAATTTAATATCCATGTTTCCTACCGTGTGGTCCACTTGAGCCTTCGAAATATCTGATTTTTTTTCATCCTCTAACGTAATATTTACAAATATATAGACGACTTAGATATAACATATAGTTTCTTTTAGGCCTCATAGAGCCCCTTACAACACCATTAATTATTAATGGTGTATCAACTTTTTAGCTACGGATTAAAACCGTAGCAATTATAGCTAAGGTTTATATCCGTAGCAAAAAACTAACGTGGTCTGAATCCTTTGCCCCTTTTTTTAGTAGTGTGATGAGAAAGGAAGGTCTAGGATGATGGATTTTAAAATAGGAAGTGGGCCACACACAACACCTTTTCTCACCTTGGAAGAGTTTGGACGTCCACCAATTCTTGTTGCTTGGAAAGGGTGTTGAGAAAGAGAGAGAAATGGTGGTTGTAAGAGAGAGGTGATGGATGTGAGTTGATAGATGTACTTGACTAGAGAGTTGACTTAGGGTGGTTGCTTGACTTGGAGAGAAAGAAAGCATGGGTGTGTACTTAGATTGATTGATTGATGGGACGAGTTGTAGAGATTCTCTTCGGTTTGCAAATGCGTGGCATTTCTTCGAAATAAACGCGGGCCCACATCTCTTTTCCAGGGTATTGAATCGATGTGCAAGACATGGCGTTGGAACCGCGGCGACGATGCGGTGGCAATGGTACTGTGTTGAGGGTCAAATATTGCATATTAGACCCCAGTTATTACCGGATTTATGAACATGCCACCGTTTAAAAGCCTAATTTAATCGTGTTTGTGATGCAAAATACATTCGCAAGCGTGGACTACAAAAAGGTGCTAAAAGTGTATATTTGATGCTCTGAAATCACCACAGCAAGGGACGGACTCCAGAGGACCGATATTGAAGAATTTACACGCCAAGGATCCGAGAAAATCAAGTCGTTCACGTTAAAGAGGCCTGAAATTGGTGCAAAATGCAAGATCACATGGTTCCCGCCATCCAATTGACTCGAAACTTCATACATGTGATGGGGGCCGTAAATTAACCGTACATATTAAATTTCAGCCATTGAAGATCTCGGGAAGTGGTCCAACAGACAGATCAGCCCATTAATCTCCAATTTGGGGCCCACCTGATATTTGGAACTGTCTCAACTTTGGTATTGACGGCTAAAATGATGGACGGAGCAGATTTCCCACGACCATCATGTTGGAGCCCACTTGTACGTTGCATGTACATGCTATTAGAGTACACCGGCCGTGCACTATTACAACTAAAGTCGGTCAACACAAGTTGACTGACTCATCCTTCTCAAATTCAAAAATTGCTACAGCGTCTTCTCCCACCGACGCCGGTTCTGCGTAGTGCGGCCCACTCGTCGACTGAAGTAAAAATCAGAACCGTCCGTTGTGTCGAGAGGGGGGGCATGACCCTCGCCTAGGTAGACTTTTGGTCCCATGCATACGAAAACACGTGGATCGTTGAAAAACGTCGGATGGACGGTGAATTGATTTTATACAGTGGACCGCTCAAAAACTCCATGGAAACTACTCCTTCCGGACTGAAATTGCGCCAAGAATCCAATGAACGGGTCGGATTTTCACGAATGTATCACTGTGGGGACCACCGAACACGTCAGCGTCCGGTTCTCGAATCCCAAAACGGAAACTACCGTTTTTCCTGCGAACGGACGCTGTCCATTTTTACGGGAGTTTGTGGACCCCACTCGCCACCCGTACGGCTGATCCAAGCCGTCCACCATGTAGAGGGCTTTGAGAGCTTCAAAACCATGCTGATATTCTGCTCTCATGCATACACACGTGTGCGGTACAGAGGCCACAAACGGACTGCCCTGCAATGTTCAAAACTGATCTTTTCGTGATTTCTTCTCTAAGCCGCGTCAATGGACATTTAAAATCACCCATTCTTAACTGAAATTTCATTCTGAATGCAATGGACGGGATGGATTTTCCAGAAAACACTTCTATGGGGCCCACCGATCACGACAGCGAAAGGGTGCGAAAGGTTTCGCACATATAAGGAAATCCAGTTTTCCAGGCGATTGTGGGCCACCATCTTTGATCATATGGTAGATCTGAACCTTTCATCATGTAGAGGACCCAAGAAAGTCCTAAGGGACGGTGTTATTTTGGAATTTGAGTGAGGAAAGTGTCGTGTTTCGAGGCCCCGAACTTGGCTGCGAAAAGACTTTCGTTGCGCGTGCGACAGCTTTCCAAATCCGATTTTCTCCACTCCAGCAGCTATAAAAAGGGTTTTTGGACGTGGGGAGCAAATCATCGAAGGCCTTGGACGAATAATCTCACGGGAGAGAGAGAAAGACAGGGAGAGAAGAAAGAGTTTTTCATTGTTTTTCCTTTGGTTATGTTTTTCTTCTCAAATTTCTGATGAGATCTAGCCCATCCATGTGTGGCCAAACCTCTTAGCTAGGGCTAAGAGGTGAAGCTTGTGGCGTGATGGGACCAATTCTATGGCGTCGATTTATGGTTATGAACTGATATTTGGTTTTAGTTTGATTAATTGAAATAATCATAGTTTTTAATGATTTGTTGTGACTTAAATTACAATAGATCTGCGATGGCTTTGAATATTTCCTTCTTCTTCATATTTTGATTGTGAAATCAGGAAACCCTGTTGTTCACCATTGCCCCTTGGACATGGTTGGATGATGGAATTCTTCCTAACATTCACACATCTTCTGATTGGTTATGGATTGGTTTAAGTTTTGTTGATTACCTTGTCTCATGGGCATGGATTTGTGATGGACTCATATCTAATTCTTATACCTTTCATCTATTTGAAAACTAGATCAAAAGGAAGTTCACATTGATTTTCAGGTTATATCTTCCAACTGGATGAAGATGAGACCCGAAGTCCAGTTGAGTTCATGAATCGACCATAGATCTCCCTGATCTCTACAAGTGGATCCTCTGAATCCCTAGTTTCCCTCTCTCTGAATTCTTAAGTTTAGATTAATAATTCACCATTATTCCTCAAATCACAATTGGTTTAGATTTCATCTTAGCCTAGTTCTAGATCTGGTTATTTTCAGATAACGTACAGGTTTCAATCCCTGTGGATTCGACCTTGGTCTTACCGAGTTTATTACTACATCACAACCCTATACTTGGGGAGTGAACAAGTTTTTGGCGCCGTTGCCGGGGATTGAAGGCTACGTTTCCTGAAGTTAACTAGTTTTAGGATTAGTTTAAGAGTAGGACTTTTCTGATTTTTAGGGTTTATTTTTAGAATTTTCTAATTCCAGGTTTTCCTCTAATTTTTAGAAATTTTCTCTCAAGTAACTTTCTACTTTTAGGTAGTTTTCCTTTTTTAGAAACTAACCCAACTTTCTTATTTTGTAGGATTCTGAGATAGGTTTCTAAATTGGTAATTTCTCTTTTCCTTGCTCTTTCTAGATTAGGATTCCTTTTTAGTAAGTTTCTAATTCTAACTCTTTTAGAATCTAATTTTGTTTCCTATTTTATTCTGTTTAGAAACTAACTTTCCTGTTTTGTAGGCCTTTTAGAAATTTCTAATTCGGTAAGCTCTTTCTAAATTCTACTTTCTATTTTTAGAATTTCTGTTACTAACTTGCTTTCTAGTTTAAGAACTTTCCTCTTTTATTTTAGAAATTTTATACTCTCTTAGGAATTTCTCTTTTTCTAAATTAGAAACTAGTTTACTGCTATTTCTCTTCTTAGGATTTTCTAATTTTAGGTTAGAATTTCTCTACTTTCTATTTTTAGAACTTTTCTATTTCTAGGCTTTCATTTATTTTAGAAATTCTTTCCTTTTTAGAAACTCATATTACTTTCTATTTTAGGATTAGGATTTCTAATTCAGAACTTTCTAACTTTAGGTTAGAACCTTCCTCTTTTGTTTTTAGAAACTAGGTTAGTTATTTTCCTTTTTAGAGACTCTTTCTAATTTTAGAAACTAACTCATTCTTCCTTTATTTTTAGAAACTTTCTAATTCTAGGTTTAGGAAACTTTCCTTTTCTAGAAACTAACTTTGTTTCCACCTTAGAATTTTCTAACTTTAGAATTTCTATTTTTAGTAACTAATCTCTTTTGGTTTCTTTTTGTAGGATCTTAATTTAGGGACTCCAATTTGGTAACTTCCTTCCAACCCTCTCTTTCTTTTTAGATTTTTATTCCCCTTCTTAGGATTAGGTTTAGAATTTGTTTGAGGGCTGCGAGTGTTTCATGCCCAAGTGGGCTCGTGACAACACTCGACGTCTCTTGACTGAAGGAGGATTAGTTGAGGGGTTAACTGTCCATCGCAGGACTAGACACCACTTGAATTCCCCTGAGTTAATTGAGGATATGGCTGGAAATCAACCTCGTCTACCCCAACCTAGGGTAGAAGATGTCCAGGATGAGAATGAGGTGCATCAAGCACCCCCGCCTCGTACCTTACGAGATTACTTACAACCGGCAGGGGTGAGTACGCCCTCATGCATGGTTTTTCAGGAGAATGCAGGACATATGGATATCAAGCCAGGGGTGATCCAACTCCTTCCTAAATTTCATGGGCTTGAGTCAGAGAATCCATATCTACATCTGAAAGAGTTCGATGAGATCATGACTACCCTATACTTTCCTAACGTGTCTGATGACACGGTCAGGTTAAAACTCTTTCCCTTTTCTTTGAAAGAGAAAGACAAGACGTGGTTACATTCACTACGTCCTCAATCTATTGGCAGATGGAATGACATGACAAGGGAGTTCATTAAAAAGTTTTTTTCATATCATAAGACGAACACCCTTAGGAAGTCGATCATGAACTCCGCCCAAAGGGAAGATGAAACATTCTTCCTATGTTGAGAGCGGTTCAAAGATCTTGTCAGTTCATGCCCACAACATGGTTTTGAAACGTGGCGCATCACGAATTTTTTCTATGATGGACTGACATCTCCCATGCGCCAATTAGTTGAGACAATGTGTAATGGGGAGTTTGTGAATAAAGGTGTCGATGAGGTGTGGGACTACTTTGATAAACTTGCTGAGAACACACAAACATGGGACATCTCCCCTAGACCGAGTACTACGCCTAGGCCGACTCATTCCAAAGAAAAAGGTGGAATGTACCTCCTGAAAGAGGATGATGATATTAACGCCAAGGTAGCCAATCTCACTCGAAAACTCGAAGCCATGGAATTAAAGAAGGATAAGGCCAAGGAAATTGTTTGTAGTATTTGTGGTTGCAACATTCACACTACTGAGAATTGCCCAACTATATCTGCCTTTCAAGAGGTATTGAATGAGCAATCCAATGCTGTAAGCAATTACCAAAGACCTTTCAGTGGACCCACCTCTAACACATACAATCCTGGCTGGAGAAACCATCCAAACTTCAGTTGGAGGAATGGACAAACAGCTACACGTCAAGGTTTCCTAAATCAAAATCTAACTCAAGAGAAACCTCAAGAGGATTCGGTTCTGAAACATTTTCAAATGCAAGAGCTTTTCAATCAGGGTATGCTACAGGCCTTTTAAGACCTTACAAAAGCAATACAAGGACTTAAGGCTGAGAACGCGATTGGGAACGAGGGGAGCTTCCCAGCTCAACCTCTTCCTAATCCTAAACCACAACATGAAGTTAGCGACCCAAGCTCTTCAAATCAGATGGAGCAAGCTAAATCCATCACCACTCTTAGGAGTGGAAAAATCATTGACAAAACCATTCCGGTTAAGGCTGAAAAGTCTAAGGACCTGGAAGTGGATAAAGAAGATGGATCTAGCCATGCCCCACTAGAGTTAGAACCGGAACCTCAAGGAAAGCCGGTTGCTCCATTTCCCCAACGGTTGGTTGCACCAAAACCTCTCTCTAACTCTCAGGATATTCTAGAGGTGTTGAAACAAGTGAAGGTCAACATTCCTCTACTTGATGCCGTGAAACAAATACCTTCCTTTGCCAAATTCTTGAAAGACTTATGTACGACCAAAAGACGGCAAAATATTCAAAAGAAAGTCTTCCTGACTGAGAAAGCGAGTGTCATCCTAAAGCAAGATGTGCCGCAAAAATTCAAAGACCCCGGTAGCCCAACCATATCATGTGTAATTGGGGACTATCGAATTGATCATGCACTTCTTGACTTAGGAGCGAGCGTTAATCTTATTCCTTACTCGGTATACAAACAGTTGGGTTTAGGTGAATTAAAGCCCACCTTAACTACACTACAACTTGCTGATCGATCTGTTCGTGTATCAAGAGGAATAATTGAGGATGTGTTGGTCCAGGTTGATCGATTTTACTACCCAGTAGATTTCATCATCCTGGATACCGAACCCATCAACAATACAAGCACTCAGATTCCCGTCATTCTTGGTCGCCCATTCCTTGCCACTTCAAACGCAATTATCAATTGCAGGAATGGTGTCATGAGTATGTCTTTCAGGAATATGACATTAGAAATGAATATCTTTTTCAACACTGGCAGACGGGTAGAGGAAGATGATGATATCCACGATATTAACATGATCGATACTTTCTTGGAAGACAGGACACCCCTTACCTTATCCTCTGATCCTCTAGAGACGTGCCTGGCCTACTCCCATGAGTTTGATGATGACATAATTAGGGAGACGTGTGTCATGCTTGATGCAGTACCGGTACTTGAAGTTAACCGGTGGAGGCCACAATTTGAAAAGTTACCCCAAACTGATGAAGTGCCTCTACCGTCTAACCTCAAGCCACCGAAGCTTGACCTAAAATCTTTGCCCTCTGATTTAAAATATGCATACTTAGGTCAAGATGAGACATACCCGGTGGTGATTTCTGCCCACCTTGAGAAAGAACAAGAGAGTATGGTCATATCTACTCTCCTGGAGCATAAGGGAGCCCTTGGATGGACAATCACGAACCTCAAGAGAATCGACCCCTCAATTTGTACTCACCGCATATATCTTGAGGATAATGCGAAGACCGCTCGACAACCACAACGTAGACTAAATCCAAACATGAAGGAAGTGGTTAAGGCCGAGGTTCTTAAACTATTGGATGTGGGTATCATATACCCTATATCTGATAGTCAATAGGTGAGTCCAACTCAGGTGGTTTCTAAGAAGTCCGGGATCACCATCGTAGCCAATGCCAATAATGAACTCATGCCAACTAGAGTCACTACTGGTTGGAGGATGTGCATTGACTACAAGAAATTAAATACCGTCACGAGGAAATACCACTTTCCTTTGCCCTTCATCGATCAGATCTTGGAAAGGTTAGCTGGTCATTCCTATTGACGGGTATTCGGGCTACAACCAGATAGAAATCGCCCATGAAGATCAAGAAAAGACTACGTTTACATGTCCCTACGGCACCTTTGCTTACTGAAGGATGCCGTTTGGACTATGTAATGCTCCTGCCACCTTCCAGCGATGTATGATGAGCATATTTTTTGACATGGTGGGGCAATATTTAGAGGTCTTCATGGACGATTTCTCTGTCTTCGATCCATCTTTCAGCGAGTGCTTGGAAAGTCTTAAATGTATGCTGAAAAGATGTGAAGAAAAGAACTTGGTACTTAATTAGGAGAAGTGTCATTTCATGGTTCAGAAGGGAATTGTCCTTGGACACATTATTTCATCCAAAGGAATCGAGGTGGATAAGGCAAAGATCGATCTTATCTCTAACCTACCTCCACCCAAGAACATAAGGGACGTGCGATCCTTCTTAGGACACGCCGGGTTTTACAGAAGATTCATAAAGGACTTTAGTCTCATCTCTCGTCCTCTATGTAATCTACTTCAAAAGGATGCACCATACGAGTGGACTAAACCATGTCAGGAAGCTTTCACTAAGCTTAAGGGCATATTGACTAGTGCACCCATCATACAGCCACCTGACTGGAGCATTCCTTTTGAACTTATGTGCGACGCGTCTGATTATGCTCTTGGGGCAGTTCTAGGCCAGAGAAAAGATAAGAAACCCTACGTTATTCATTACGCAAGTAAGACTCTAAATCCTGCCCAAGTGAACTACTCGACTACGGAAAAGGAACTCTTAGCCATAGTGTTCGCCTTGGACAAATTTAGGTCCTACTTGATTGGATCCAAGATCATTATTTACACTGATCACGCAGCGCTTAAGTATCTTCTGTCTAAGAATGATTCTAAGCCCCGCCTGATAAGATGGATCCTCCTACTTCAGGAATTTGACCTAGAGATAAAAGATAAAAAGGGAGTAGAGAATGTAGTGGCTGACCATCTTTCTCGCCTTAATTCCTCTGATTCCTTTGAGACGACGCAGATTAACGATATGTTCCCTGACGAACAGTTGTTCAAAATCTCTCATTCACCTTGGTTCGCTGATATCGCCAATTATCTTGCTACAGGTTCCATACCGACACATTGGACTGCGCAAGATAAGAAGAAATTTTTCACCGAGATGCGCAAATTCTTCTGGGATGATCCATACTTGTTTAAATATTGCCCAGACCAAATCTTGAGGAGATGTGTGCCAGACGATGAGCATCAGAGTGTCATCTCCTTCTATCACTCACAGGCTTGTGGTGGTCACTTTTCTTCAAAAAAGACCATGGCCAAAATTCTGCAGTGTGGCTTCTATTGGCCCGCTATGTTCAGGGACACTCATGAGTTTTGCAAAGCTTGTGAGCGTTGTCAGAAATTGGGAGCATTGTCCCGTCGAAATATGATGCCCTTGAATCTCATTCTTATCATAGAGGCATTTAATTGCTGGGGCATCAATTTCATGGGGCCATTCCCCCAATCTTTTGGGAATTTATATATTTTGTTTGCCGTAGACTATGTCACTAAATGGGTCGAAGCGATTCCATGTCGAACTAATGACCATCGCACGGTCATTAAATTCCTGAAAGAAAACATCCTTTCCCGATTCGGAACGCCTCGAGCCATCATTAGTGATGGGGGCTCATACTTTTGTAATAGACCATTCGAGAGTTTAATGAAGAAATACAGTATCTCTCATAAGGTGAGCACCCCATACCATCCACAGACAAGTGGGCAAGTTGAGATTTCCAATAGAGAGATCAAACACATTTTGGAGAAAACGGTTAACCCCGACCGTAAGGATTGGTCAATTCGATTGACCGATGCCTTATGGGCATACCGTACTGCTTTTAAAACTCCTATTGGAATGTCTCCCTTTAGACTCGTTTATGGGAAGGCTTGCCACTTGCCTGTGGAGTTGGAACATAGAGCCTACTGGGCAATCAAAAATTTGAATTTCAATCTGAACAATGCTGGCTCGCTACGCAAACTTCAATTAAATGAACTTGAAGAAATCCGGAACGACGCGTACGAGAACTCGAGAATTTACAAGGACAGGATGAAGGTGTTTCATGATCAACATATTCTACGAAAATCATTCACGCCAGGTCAGAAAGTCCTTTTGTATAATTCTTGATTACATCTCTTTCCGGGTAAGCTTCGATCTCGTTGGACCGGCCCTTACATTGTTATTACTGCATATCCTCATGGGGCCATCGAGATAAGAGACCCCGACAATGGCAAGGAGTTTAAAGTAAATGGACATCGCTTAAAGTCATTTGTCGAGAAATTTGATTCAGAGGACATGTCCATGCCTCTGACTGATCCTGTTTACCAGGAATGATCTCCTAGTCTGATGGAGGTATATGTAGGTTTCCTGTTTGCATAGGACTAGGGTAGTCACTTTGGTCTGGCTGAAGACGTTAAACTTAGCGCTCCTGGGAGGCAACCCAGCTTTTCAATTCATTTCATTTTCCTAGTTAGATAGTTCAATGTTTGTGGGTAACATTACTGCAAACCCTCACGAGACTACAACTCATCCACTATGGGCAACCTAGGGGTTTAAAGGCTTGTTACATACGCTAAATGCAATCGAGAGCACCTGCGAAAGTGGTATAGGTAGGAGTTTATTTTTGTTTTACTTTCGATTGGTTTCACTCTTGTGCTGACTCGCTCTCATGTTGAGATCTCTATGGAAAAGTCTCTCTCGACTCGTTACCCAGGTACTATCTTCCCATCACTTCTCATTTACTTTCGTTGTCCCATGTGCATTGCATGCTTACATCTTTTACATTGAGGACAATGTAGATTTTAGGTTGGGGGTGGGAGATTAGGTTTCCTAATCAGTGTTTTCTTGGTCTTGAGCAAAAATTGTGAAAATTTTAATTTTTCTGGAATTTCTGTGAATTCGAAGTGATTTTGACGGCCATCTTGGATTTAGAATTACAAGATAAGTGATGTTGGTAATTTATGACTCTTGGATCCTGTTATTTGTTAGATTTCACAGTTGAGTTCGAATTATCAATTCATGATTAGAAGCTTTAAAACATTGATGGAGTCATGATTTCACATATCACATCTCTCTTATGCATTGAGGTTTCAGTTCAATATTGAAGGATTGACTTGGTGATCAGTAAGCATGAAAGGAACCAACCTGGGGAATTTGTCCATCATGTTCAATAAGAAGAATGAAAGAAAATGAGAAAACCCAGCTACAAGATAGCTGCCTGCGGAAAGGGTTGGGCGAATGGACTTCACCATGGGTTTGCTCCCCATAGGTGTAGAGTCGATTCCCCATGGTTGACTTTGAAAAAAAAAATAAAAAAAAATTAGGCGATTGATCTTCACCATATGTTTGTTCCCTATAGGTGAGGATTCGATTCCTTTCATTAGCATTAATTTTGATGGAAAAATCAAGGGGTGGAATGTTGATCTATGAGGCAGGTTTTGGTTTAGCTTTAGATTGTCATGAGTTTTCCTATTTATTACCAATGATATCATGAAAGAGAGAAGTAAATCTTAATGTTGATAAGCTGAGATCACACTATACACTCATGGAACTCAATGTGTAGAATTATTCTAGTTAATGGATTAATATATGAACTTGATTATGAAGTCTACCATGCGCTTACCTCCAGGAGAAATTTATGCCCAACATTCATGAATCTTAGATTTCTCATATCTGAATCGTTCTTCAAAAATATCACTCGGTTTCATGGAAATTACCCTGTAATTCTCAACTTATTCTTCGCATATTTTGCTCGGGACTAGCAAAATGCTGGTTGGGGGTTGTGTTGAGGGTCAAATATTGCATATTAGACCCCAGTTATTACCGGATTTATGAATATGCCACCGTTTAAAAGCCTAATTTAATCGTGTTTGTGATGCAAGGTACATTTGCAAGCGTGGACTACAAAAAGGTGCTAAAAGTGTATATTTGATGCTCTGAAATCACCACAACAAGGGACGGACTCCAGAGGACCAATATTGAAGAATTTACACGCCAAGGATCCGAGAAAATCAAGCCGTTCACGTTAAAGAGGCTTGAAATTGGTGCAAAATGCAAGATCACATGGTTCCCGCCATCCGATTGACTCGAAACTTCATACATGTGATGGGGGCCGTAAATTAACCGTACATATTAAATTTCAGCCATTGAAGATCTCGAGAAGTGGTCCAACAGACAGATCAGCCCATTAATCTCCAATTTGGGGCCCACCTGATATTTGGAACTGCCTCAACTTTGGTATTGACGGCTAAAATGCAGTGGCAAAGCGAATGGACGGAGCAGATTTCCCACGACCATCATGTTGGAGCCCACTTGTACGTTGCATGTACATGCTATAAGAGTACACCGGCCGTGCACTATTACAACCAAAGTCGGTCAACACAGGTTGACCGACTCATCCTTCTCAAATTCAGAAATTGCTACAGCGTCTTCTCCCACCGACGCCGGTTCTGCGTAGTGGGGCCCACTCGTCGACTGAAGTAAAAATCAGAACCGTCCGTTGTGTCGAGAGTGGGGGGCATGACCCTCGCCTAGGTGGACTTTTGGTCCCATGCATACGAAAACACGTGGATCGTTGAAAAACGCCAGATGGACGGTGAATTGATTTTATACAGTGGACCGCTCAAAAACTCCATGGAAATTACTCCTTCCTGACTGAAATTGTGCCAGGAATCCAATGAACGGGTCGGATTTCCACGAATGTATCACTATGGGGACCACCGAACACGTCAGCGTCCGGTTTTCGAATCCCAAAACGGAAACTACCGTTTTTCCTGCGAACGGACGCTATCCATTTTTACGGGAGTTTGTGGACCCCACCCGTCACCCGTACGGCTGATCCAAGCAGTCCACCATGTAGAGGGCTTTGAGAGCTTCAAAACCATGCTGATATTCTGCTCTCATGTATACACACGTGTGCGGTACAGAGGCCACAAACGGACTGCCCTGCAATGTTCAAAACTGATCTTTTCGTGATTTCTTCTCTGAGCCGCGTCAATGGACATTTAAAACCACCCATTCTTGACTGAAATTTCATTCTGAATGCAATGGACGGGGTGGATTTCCCAGAAAACACTTCTATGGGGCCCACCGATCACGACAGCGAAAGGGTGCGAAAGGTTTCGCACATATTAGGAAATCTAGTTTTTTAGGCGATTGTGGGCCACCATCTTTGATCATATGGTAGATCTGAACCTTTCATCATGTAGAGGACCCAAGAAAGTCCTAAGGGATGGTGTTATTTTGGAATTTGAGCGAGGAAAGTGTCGTGTTTCGAGGCCCCGAACTTGGCTGCGAAAAGACTTTCGTTGCGCGTGCAACAGCTTTCCAAATCCGATTTTCTCCACTCCAGCAGCTATAAAAAGGGTTTTTGGACGTGGGGAGCAGATCATCGAAGGCCTTGGACGAAGAATCTCACGGGAGAGAGAGAAAGACAGGGAGAGAAGAAAGTTTTTCATTGTTTTTCTTTTGGTTATGCTTTTCTTCTCAAATTTCTGATGAGATCTAGCCCATCCATGTGTGGCTAAACCTCTTAGCTAGGGCTAAGAGGTGAAGCTTGTGGCGTGATGGGACCGATTCTATGGCGTTGATTTATGGTTATGAACTGATGTTTGGTTTTAGTTTGATTAATTGAAATAATCATAGTTTTTAATGATTTGTTGTGACTTAAATTACAATAGATCTGCGATGGCTTTGAATATTTCCTTCTTCTTCATATTTTGATTGTGAAATCAGGAAACCCTGTTGTTCACCATTGCCCCTTGGACATGGTTGGATGATGGAATTCTTCCTAACATTCACACATCTTCTGATTGGTTATGGATTGGTTTAAGTTCTGTTAATTACCTTGTCTCATGGGCATGGATTTATGATGGACTCATATCTAATTCTTATATCTTTCATCTATTTGAAAACTAGATCAAAAGGAAGTTCACATTGATTTTCAGGTTATATCTTCCAACTGGATGAAGATGGGACTCAAAGTCCAGTTGAGTTCATGAATCGACCATAGATCTCCCTGATCTCTACAAGTGGATCCTCTGAATCCCTAGTTTCCCTCTCTCTGAATTCTTAAGTTTAGATTAATAATTCACCATTATTCATCAAATCACAATTGGTTTAGATTTCATCTTAGCCTAGTTCTAGATCTGGTTATTTTCAGATAACGTAAAGGTTTCAATCCCTGTGGATTCGACCTCGGTCTTACAGAGTTTATTACTACATCACAACCCTATACTTGGAGAGTGAACACAAGTCTCGGATTAAGCCAACTCAAACCTACGGGATATTACTTAGGGTCGTGCGTAAACGTAGATTATAGATCGCAGGTTGCCAGAATTCATCGAAAAGGATCACGAAAGTCGATGGAATAGTACAAACTAGGATACGGGCCTTACAATGGGACTCTGATTCCAATTGTGTCCTTAAATCAAGCATAGATCTCCCTGATATACAAGTGGATCCTTGGAAACCCTAGATACCACCTTTAATTTCTTAAGTTTCTAATTCAATACATCACAATTACACTCTCAATTAATTCAGATTTATATTCACATCTTTTTCTAGTTCTAGTTCTAGTTACTTTCAGAAACGTACGAGATTAGTCCCTGTGGATTCGACCTCAGTCTCATCGAGATTATTGCTACATCGCGACCCCACACTTGGGGTTGTGAACAAACGGTTTAAATATAACACATACCTCTTGATGGGACCCACAGAACTACTGACATCAATTCACCAGCATGGTACACCTGCAAGTCCGCTTCACGTACAAAAGTTGAGAGGGGTTATGGGTTATGTAACACCCTGAAAATCGGGGGTCGAGCATAAACTCAACTCCTGAGTTCCAACGCATCACTTATGCAACATAATGAATGATGATTGAATGTTATCTGTATTAGTGCATTGAACATGAGTGAGATTAAGCCAAAACAGCATATCATACTCCAGAGACAAGTGAGATAGCAAGCGGAAGACTATGTTAGACATATAAACTATGTAAACTATGGTGAGTCTCTAGAGTGTGATAATGTTACCAGGTTAACTAATTACGAGTACAATTTCAAAATATACCAAAGGTGTAGTGTCATCTAGTCAACATCCCTGTAACCCCGTCGATCAAGACACGACTCACATGAAGCTGCCAGAATACGGCATATACAAGAAGGCATCCTCGTCGTCGCAAAGTCCGGCTTCGCCTCATAAGCATCGCCATAACCTGCAGCTACAACAGGGTCTGGTTGGTGTGTACAACACCGTCCCGTAATGTGGGAGTGAGTAGCTAACCCAGTAGAACAATAAAGCATAGGTTAACATGTTATCAAAACACTCAAGCAATAATGATAAAGCAGTACAATCAACATTCTTAAGTACTATAATTAATGCAAGGATGAGATGCGATTATGATGCATGCCCTCACCAACATACTCCCTCGTGCGGCACCATCTTACGTCCAAGGCATGCTGGCACCCTCAGTGCTCCACATCTTCCAGGCACATGCAATGCGATGATGAGCATGATTACCGAGTTGTTATTAGTCCATTTCAAACAGCAGTATTTGAAAACTAAGGTACCTTCCATATATCATTCCCAAACAATGATTCATTCTAGGGTCGTCAGTCCTAGATACTCTCATATGATGATGCGGTTCTAGGTCGCTGTAAAGGGCTGATAGGGCTGTTACACGCACTCGTTGCACCGCTCCCCCATCACCTTATCAATACATGCCTAGTTTATACTCTGTTTACTACAGGAAGGCTTGTCGCCTCTCCGCAGATTTAGAGTATGCTCGAGGTCACTACACCGGGTACGGTCAAGGCTGTCAGGGCTGTTACACGCACTCGTTGCACCGCTCCCCCATCACCCCTCAAAGCAGTGTAGGCCGACAGCTCGAATATAGTGTCCCATAACACCATAATCAGCTCACGAGTCTGGTTACTCAATGGTCACTACGGGGAGACACGTGGCCCAAGCGTAGGCCGACAGCTCGACCACGGTGTCCCATACCACCATGCCCGGATCATGAGTCTTAGCGGATCGTGGTACCATGGTTAACGGGATTCCACTGGTAAGTTTGGTACCCTAGGTTCAAGCAGTAGCGTCCAAACATGGTGAACATACATAAGACAGATCGGGTTACTTGACGAGCTCGGCTAGCTCGAGTGCACAACAAGTAGAATGATATGAAGCGCATAAGCACTTCGTGTGGCCAACCACTATCGCCAAACGAAGTATGACTCGGGTTCGTCGGACACATCTCGCGTGACGAATGAATCTCAGTCACGAATTTCATTCCGTTACCGATTGCCTGGACTAACTCTTAGTCCCAATCACATTCAATTACGGAACAATTAAAGCAGTAATAGATCAGGATTTCAAATCATACAATCAAATATCCAGTATTGTCCGCTTACGGCTGCCAGGGCTGTTGCACGGAATCGTTACACCACTCCCCCATCACCCTTCACGGCTCTTATGGAATATGACTTAAACATGAATTTAAACATATGCATTACATAGATAAAATCATACAACCAGCTGAGCATGTTAGGAAGTATAACATAAGCATGAGTTTGTACATAGTCAATTCCTAATTACACAGATATCTAAAGAAATCATACACATAGTTAAAGGAGTTGAGAATCATATCTCAACACCCTTATACATTACAATTTACTAACTACTACTCATTCAGACATTTCAACAAACACTTCAGACCACCTACATCAACATACATGACATATGTTGATTAGATAAGTATTAGGCCAAATCCTTTCACTAGGGAGGTGCCCCAATTATAACACGTGTGCACCCACGACGGATAGTCATGGCAAGCAGGAATCCAAGTTCCATATTCATTCAGTCATTTCCAAAATCACTTGGGCTACACATTTTAACATATATAGCGTATAGTGGCCGTGGCGTGATTTAGGGCAAGTCCTTTCGCTAGGGAGTTGTCGCATACATACAAGCATATAGTCACGACAAATAATCATGTTAAGCACAAATCCATATTTTATACGTATACGGTATTTTCTACAAATACAAGGAATACAGCATATTCAACATAGTTAATGTATAATCGAAAAATGAAATGGGCAACACTTCATACATGTGTAATTCATACAAATCATGAATCTATCATTATCTGACATTGAAAGCGTTGAAAACCATAACCTATATACCTAAAGTCCGCACCTTTTGTCGTAGAACCGTAACGAATTCGATAGGTCTGCTAAACCTTCAGATACGACAGTTTGGCCACCTATAGAATGAAATAGGTTAGCTATTTCATAACCTACAACTATCACAACCCCAAAACAGATTAGGGTTAGGGTTTCTTACCTAGAAACAAAGTCAGAATCGCCGAGAATGCGATTAGACTTGAGTGGTTAAGCTTGTAGAGCGGCAGGGGAAAGTAGTAGGGAGGTTCTCCCACTTCTCTCACACTTTCTCTCTCACACCTAGGGTTTTTTTTCGCAAATTCGTATCGCTGAATGAGAGAGGGTTTTAAGGTCCTTATATAGCCTAAAACTACACCAAAATAGACCTAAGGTCAAGGTATACTTAGGTTATATCCAAAGTGTGCCAGTTTCAGCTCAACGGAGGACTTCTGGCGGGCCCCCTTGAGCCAAAGGTCGGACTTAAGCTCACCAACCTTGGATCCAGGTGGAGTTAAGTTTTCGTTCTAGCCGGATTCCCAGATCTCGCGTGGCGGACCAGTTTCAGTTCAATGGTCACTGAATCACGATCGGGGATTTCAAGTACACTGCCATGTATATGAAATTTCTTCTGATCCGAGGGTGTAATCTGGCCTGATTCTGACAGTCGGAATCCTTATAACTGATCCGCAAGCGACACGTGCTAGATTACTTAAATTTATATTTTATTTTTAATTAATTTCACATTTCTCACACTCTTCACTCCGGGCTCAAGCGAATAACCCCAGGACACTATTTGGATTTGATTTTCGATATGGTTGTCAAGCCCAGCTAGGCGGTCCTAACCGTTTAGCTTTGCATTAATCGGACTTTCGATGTACGGTCCAGATCTGATACGAAGTTTCGATGTGCTCCCGAGAGCAACTGGGTAATGAGATTGATCCCAGATTTTAGGGTAACCTAGCGTCAAGGATTCTACAAGTTTTGGGTCTTGTAGATCGTATTTAAAGTGATTAGTGCAGATTTCGTATGAACTCTAGTTTAACACTAGTCAATCCTCATCCAATTTCTAAAGGATTTAATCCTGAGTGACACCTACTCGAGGTGGGACTCGGGTCTTTGTACGGAATGATCAGCATCACCTAGACTTTAAGATTTGTGTCTAAAATGAAAGCACTTAGACGAGTTTGAAGGATAAGATAGTGAAAGGTGAGATTTGTGAAGGAAAGGTGAGATTTTCAAGAGAATGGTTTGAAGAAGGGATTTAAGACCTTTGAATTTAGTGTTTGAGAAGTTAATCAGATGTTAGGATTGACCCATTGCCTAAGGACGTCTAATTCCAAGTTGGCAAAAATCCGGGGTGTTACAATCTACCCTCCTTAAAACAAAATTTCGTCCCCGAAATTGGCTAAAGGCAATAAGTAAGGATGCTATTATTTCATTTGCCTAAGACTTATCGATTTCAAGTCCCTATGCGTGATAGGGTGTATCTTGTGCATACTAGTCTAGTACATTTTAGGCTACCCCCTTTAAAATTTATTTCTTTATCTCTTACTTATATCCTGATGGTTTGCTACAATGGATTTTTTTATCTATTTGGAGTCTTGACGACGATTCCCAACAAGTTAGAGTAAGGTAGCTGTTTTCAATGTTTGACCAACACGGAGAGACGGTTATAGTGGGCTTGATCCCGATACATCGATCATCTACCTGGCCATGGTAGAAAGCTCATCGTATCCCTTCCTAGTCCTGGTGGCTCTTGGTCTTCTGCTCGGCCAAGTAGTGAGTCCATTGGTAGTCGCCCAGGATTGAGAATTGGGTCAAGCTGCAAATGATTCGCCGTTGTATATTTCAGTAACTTCGTAGTCCGATCACTCTAAAAACTTAGGAAATGTCCATCATTGAAAGGCTCAAGTTTCCAATTTATAAGGATGCCCTTAAGGTCTTGGTCGAAGAAAATTCTCGTCTCATTCTATGTCTGAGATAGGGTAGCTCATCCTATTTAGTGACCTATCTTTACGTATAGTCTGGATCAACTTCATTCGATCCTAGGACAGTGGGGCAAGGGTCCACCACGTCTCCACTGCGCCACCCAGATCAAAAGGATGGATAAACTGACTTAACTAGATTGGGCTCATAATGTTCTACCCCCCTTAAAAATTATTTTCACCCTCAAGGCTCAAGATCTATGTCCTGATCCGTATGTTGGAACAAGGTGTAATTTAGGACCTATCCTTGACATGAAATGGAAAATACATTGGTCTGCCTTTCATCGACGATGTGTACTATGGCATTGATACCTATGGTCATACAAAGGAGCTAAAGATGATGGGTATTATGGTTGATTTCAGGGGCAGGTGTGAGTTTGAGGCAAGATGTCTAATTCTACCAAAGGAGGACTTTTATCACGGTTCAGACTTACCCTATTTAATCATGTCTAGCTTAACAGGCACGCTATCTTTCTACGTTCATAAGCACAATATGTATGCCGACATGGCATGCTATTTATGACCTAATTCCTAACTGTCTGTTGCCCATTTGGGCAATTCCTTAGGCCTAAAAGACAAAGTCTCTATCGACTATATACTCCTAATACTTCTCAAGGATGAAATAATAAACTTTGGGTGTAAGTGGTAGGGCCAACACGGAAGGAAAGTTGTGTAGTGGGTCTGAGTCGGATACATGGACCTTCTGCCTAGGTAGGACAGAAAATTGTCGTATCAATTCTTAATCCTAGTTGATCCCGACCTTCTGCTTGATTAGAGCATAGAGTTCATTGGTAACTACCAGGATTGAGACTTCAATTCAAACCTCGAATACCTCGCTTATATATATTGTTTCTCTACTCCGTGTTCTCGATTGTAATAAGTCTTTGGGAAGGCAATTCTAAGGGATGTATTGATTGGACCTAACATTAAATCCAAGGGATATATAGGTTTTCTCTAATCGTGAACAGTTTCTACGTCAAACAAGCTCCCTAAGAGTTACTAAGGAAGCCTAAAGTATTAAGGAGATTCAACGGAAGAATGAGCTTCCACTCAATCCAGATCTAGCCGACTAACTAAGTTTATCAGTCTCTGACATTCGGTAGTCTAGTCTTAATTTAGGAGTAGTGGAAATCCATAGGTGTAGTCCAAAGTCCACACTCATACGCTAGATGATTTCATATCATTTCTAATACAAGGAAGGGTTTTATCACTTAAGGTCAAAGGTTGTCTAATTGGAATTGAGTTGTCTGCACTTGAATTTAACTATACTCGAGCACTACACACATGCTCATACTAGCTAAGAAGGTCCTAAGGTTCACATTATTAATTTGTTGGATTTCCTATACTGCCAGATGTGTTTGCAAAATCTAGGAGTACCAACTCTAGGTCCAAAACTCTATGGGCCTATTTGTCAAACAATCATTTACTCTAAAAGCTTAAGCTATTAGAGTGTGGTGGGTTAATGTATATCAAGGGACTTTATCACTTCAACACTATTTGGCCAGTGGTCTTAAGTTGTACTAAATGGGTCTGTATTGCTAATCCCACCTCGGGATTTGGAGTGACATGTTTGGTAGGAGGGTGGGTGGGAATTAAAATTAATTTTATAGGCTTTGGAAAATGAGCCTTGTGTGGGAAAGTGTGAGATGGGATTTCCAAACCCCATGATGATGAATTTTCAAGTGTAATTTGAAAGGAGAACCCGGGATATACTTTTCATTGCATACATTCCAAACATGGCATTGGAAAACATGGGATACACCCAATCTAGGGACAATACCTTACACACTATCCACCTTCAACTTACCTAATGCAGTTGGCCGAACGGCCTTAAATATTCCAACATCCAGAGGTTGTGAAGAAGACGATGGAAATGGAGAAAAAGGTCGTATTTAACTCGAATAAGGCCATGGGAAGTGAAGGAAAAGGGGAAAGAGGGCTGGAGTCTCTAACTCTCCAGGGATTTAAGCCTCAACAGAGGTTGTACAGGCCCAAGAGACAGGGTTCGAAGAAAGAAAGTGAAGAGATGGGAGGGATTGAGAGCTTACACGATTTGAGCTCCAAATGGGGCATGTAAGAGCCTAAATGAGAGAGAATGAAGGGGATAGGAGGATAGGTAAAGAGAGTTCGAATGTGTGGTGAAGGTGGTGCACAAAAATGAAGGAAGAAGAGGTTGGAGGGGCGATTTCTTCGAAAAAATCAGAAGTTTTGTGGAGAAAGGAGAGCTTGGGAGGGTGATTTGTGAAGGAGGGGTGCATTTGGGGTAGTTGCAATGGACGGCCCATGTACCAGGGGGTTCCCCAACCCCCCAAACTCGATCACCCCGACCGGCCCGCCCGGCCGAGCCCGCTGACCGGCAAGGCCTCGCCGACCGAGCGAGGGCCTCGCCACCCTCTGGACAAAGTGGCAATGGCTCGCTACTTGAGCGAGGTCCTCGTGACCCCTAGGCCCCAAAAATGTGTGAGTCCCACCCTAGGTCCCCCCGGAGGTGCTCCGTTTTGCCCCTGACTCCGTTTTGAGCCGTATCAGGGCCAAATTACAAACCAGAATGATTTTATGTGATGTGTAGCATATGATTTTGGGGTAGGAGGCGCTAATCTATCCAACTAACCCATTTATTTCATGAGATTTCATAATTTGAATGGTCAAAAGTCTAATTTCTACATATATTTACTATTTATAGTAAATTTTTGTTTAAGTATTATTCTCCATTATTTATATGTTAGGATTTATGTCTAGTATAAAAGGACTTAGAAAAAGTTGAAGAATGAGGTGGTGAAAGGAGAGAATTTGAAGGAATTTGATAAAAGAGGTTTTAGGCTTTGAGATGAAGTGTAAGGTGTTGTAGTTGACCCACAACCTAAGGACATTCGTTTCTAGGGAATGACTCAAACCCGTCGACTGACGGTCTAGAAGTGATTCGGGATCGTTTCGCGTGATCATGGGTGTGTACGGGCCCAATCTCAGCGGACGATTTTGGTCGGTTTCGCCGTTCGGTGAATTTGGAAAATCCTAAGTCAGTTTCTACGCTTCGTTGCCCCCTCCTAAGTCAGAGTACGTCAGAGTGCGTCGTGTGACCATAACCCAGGTCCGGTTTAATCCAAATCATGCTCTGATATCATCTTGTAACGCCCTGAAAATCGGGGGTCGAGCATAAACTCAACTCCCGAGTTCCAACGCATCACTTATGCAACATAATGAATGATGATTGACTGTTATCTATATTAGTGCATTGAACATGAGTGAGATTAAGCCAAAACAGCATATCATACTCCAGAGATAAGTGAGATAGCAAGCAGAAGACTGTGTTAGATATATAAACTATATAAACTGTGGTGAGTCTCCAAAGTGTGATAATGTTACCAGGTTAACTAATTACAAGTACAATTTCAAAATATAACAAAAGTGTAGTGTCATCTAGTTAACATCCTTGTAATGCCGTCGATCAAGACACGGCTCACATGAAGCCGTCAGAATACGGCATATACAAGAAGGCATCCTCGTCGTCGCAAAGTCCGGCTCTGCCTCATAAGCATCGCCATCACCTACAGCTACAACAGGGTCTGGTTGGTGTGTACAACACCGTCCCGTAATGTGGGAGTGAGTAGTTAACTCAGTGGAACAATAAAGTATAAGTTAACATGTTATCAAAACAGTCAAGCAATAATGATAAAGCAGTACAATCAACATTCCTAAGTACTGTAATTAATACAAGAATGAAATGTGATAATGATGCATGCCCTCACCAACATACTCCCTCGTGCGGCACCATCTTACGTCCGCGGCATGCTGGTACCCTCAGTGCTCCACATCTTCCAGGCACATGCAATGCGATGATGAGCAATATTACCGAGTTGTTATTAGTCCATTTCAAACAGCAGTATTGGAAAACTAAGGTACCTTCCTTATATCATTCCCAAACAATGATCCATTCTAGGGTCGTCAGTCCTAGATACTCTCATACGATGATGCGGTTCTAGGTCGCTGTAAAGGGCTGTCAGGGCTGTTACACGCACTCATTGCACCGCTCCCCCATCACCTTATCAATACAGGCCTAGTTTATACTATGTTTACTACAGGAAGGCTCGTCGCCTCTCCATAGATTCATAGTATGCTCGAGGTCACTACACCGGGTACGGTCAGGGCTGTCAGGGCTGTTACATGCACTCGTTGCACCGCTCCCCCATCACCCATCAAAGCAGTGTAGGCCGACAGCTCGAATATAGTGTCTCATACCACCATAATCGGTTCACGAGTCTGGTTGCTCAATGGTCACTATGGGGAGGCTCGTGGCCCCAGTGTAGGCTGACAGCTGGACCACGATGTCCCATACCACCATGCCCGGATCATGAGTCTTAGCGGATCGTGGTACAACGGTTAACGAGATTCCACTGGTAAGTTTGGTACCCTAGGTTCAAGTAGTAGCGTCCAAACATGGTGAACATACATAAGACAGATCGGGTTACTTGACGAGCTCGACTAGCTCGAGTGCACAACAAGTTGAACGATATGAAGCGCATAAGCACTTCGTGTGGCCAACCACTATCGCCAACCGAAGTACGACTCGGGTTCGTCGGACACATCTCGCATGACGAATGAATCTCAGTCACGAATTCCATTCCGTTTACCGATCGCCTGGACTAACTCTCAGTCCCAATCACATTCAATTACGGAACAATTAAAGCAGTAATAGATAAGGATTTCAAATCATACAATCAAATATCCAGTATTGTCTGCTTACGGCTGCCAGGGCTGTTGCACGGAATCGTTACACCACTCCCCCATCACCCTTCACGGCTCTTATGGAATATGACTTAAACATGAATTTAAACATATGCATTACATAGATAAAATCATACAATCAGTTGAGCATGTTAGGAAGTACAACATAAGCATGAGTTTGTACATATTCAATTCTTAATCACACAGATATCTAAAGAAATCATACACATAGTTAAAGGAGTTGAGAATCATATCCCAACACCCTTATACATTACAATTTACTAACTACTACTCATTCAAACATTTCAACAAACACTTTAGACCACCTACATCAACATACATGACATATGTTGATCAGATAAGTATTAGGTCAAATCCTTTCACTAGGGAGGTGCCCCAATTATAACATGCGTGCACCCACGACGGATAGTCATGGCAAGAAGGAATCCAAGTTCCATATTCATTCAGTCATTTCCACAAACACTTGGGCTACACATTTTAACATATATAGCGTATAGTGGTCGTGGCGTGATTTAGGGCAAGTCCTTTCGCTAGAGAGTTGTCGCATACATACAAGCATATAGTCACGACAAATAATCATGTTAAGCACAAATCCATATTTTATACGTATACGGTATTTTCTACAAATACGAGGAATACAGCATATTCAACATAGTTAACGTATAATCGAAAAATGAAACGGATAGCACTTTGTACATATGCAATTCATGCAGATCATGAATCTATCATTATCTGACATTGAAAGCGTTGAAAACCATAACCTATACACCTAAAGTCCCCACCTTTTGTCGCAGAACCGTAACGAATTCGATAGGTCTGCTAAACCTTCGTATACGGCAGTTTGGCCACCTATAGAATGAAATAGGGTAGCTATTTCATAACCTACAACTATCACAACCCCAAAACAGATTAGGGTTAGGGTTTCTTACCTAGAAACGAAGTCGGAATCGCCGGGAAAGCGATTAGACTTGAGTGGTTAAGCTTGTAAAGCGGCAGGGGAAAGTAGTAGGGAGGTTCTCCCACTTCTCTCACACTTTCTCTCTCACACGTAGGGTTTTTCTCTCAAATTCGTATGGCTGAATGAGAGAGAGTTTTAAGGTCCTTATATAGCCTAAAACTACACCAAAATAGACCTAAGGTCAAGGTATACTTAGGTTATATCCAAAGTGTGCCAGTTTCAGCTCAACGGAGGACTTCTGGCGGGCCCCCTTGAGCCAAAGGTCGGACTTAAGCTCACCAACGTTGGATCCAGGTGGAGTTAAGTTTTCGTTCTAGCCGGATTCCCTGATCACGCGTGGTGGACCAGTTTCAGTTCAACGGTCACTGAATCACGATCGGGGATTTCAAGTACACTACCATGTATATGAAATTTCTCCTGATCCGAGGGTGTAATCTGGCCTGATTCTGACGGTCGAAAACCTTAACTGATCCGCAAGCAACACGTGCCAGATTACTTAAATTTATATTTTATTTTTAATTAATTTCATATTTCTCACACTCTTCACTCCGGGCTCAAGCGAATAATCCCAAGACACTATTTGGATTTGATTTCCGATATGGTTGTCAAGCCCACCAAGGCGGTCCTAACCGTTTAACTTTGCATTAATCAGACTTTCGATGTGCGGTCCAGACTGATACGGAGTTTCGATGTGCTCCCGAGAGCAACTGGGTAATGAGATTGATCCGAGATTTTAGGGTAACCTAACGTCAATGATTCTACAAGTTTTGGGTCTTGCAGATCGTATTTAAAGTGATTAGTGCGGATTTCGTATGAACTTTAGTTTAACACTAGTCAATCCTCGTCCAATTTCTAAAGGATTTAATCCTGAGTGACACCTACTCGAGGTGGGACTCGGGTCTTTGTACGGAATGTTCAGCATCACCTAGACTTTAAGATTTGTGTCTAAAATGAAAGCACTTAGATGAGTTTGAAGGATAAGATAGTGAAAGGTGAGATTTGTGAAGGAAAGGTGAGGTTTTCAAGAGAATGGTTTGAAGAAGGGATTTAAGACCTTGAATTTAGTGTTTGAGAAGTTAATCAGATGTTAGGATTGACCCATTGCCTAAGGATGTCTAATTCTAGGTTGGCAAAAATCCGGGGTGTTACAGGTTACCCTCCCATTAAAACATTCATAATCATTTTTGGGCCCATCGAGGTGTGGTTCACAAATCCAGACCATCCATTATGTGTGTCCCACTTTGATGAGGGGTCATACCAAGTTTCAAATGCATCCAATTTTTGGGTGGGCCCCAGCAAGTGCTTTTATATGCTTTAGGAATGTCTTCACATGATTTTAGATGGTATGGACCACTTGAATTTCGTATACGGCTGATTTTTGGGATATCCCATAATTTAAAGGGGACCCATCGAATGCACGGTGTTGATGTTAGACACACATCACGGTGGGGCCCACACAGCTCAACCTCATGGGAAGTTCCCATGAGCTCGACTGCATAGAACCGTTTCCTGTTTTCTTTCTTTTCTTGGGCAGTCTAGCAGAGCTTGGTGCTCAATGCACTCGAGCCTTGAGTTGAGGCCCGAGAGGATGGATTGGCTACTCCCCCTACCACCAGCCAATGGCTGGTGGTCGGTGCTCTGTGGACCCCACTATGATGTATTTATTTCATCTATGTCGTCCATCTATTTTTCTAAATCATTTTTATGGTATTAAACCAAAAATGAGGTATATCCCAATCTCAAGTGGACAACATTACAGGAAACAGTGTTGAATGAACATTTTGTGGATCAGATCAGATCCTGAATCAGATCAGTCCAGATTGTCCATTGATCCGAACTCGACTCAATGCACGGTCGGACCTAAGTGGGCCTACTCGATCCTGGTCTTCGGTTCAAATCGGATCAAGTCGGATCTGCCTAGCTCTATCCATAATGCACATTGAAATGGCGGATGATGGGGTACCAATTGCTACTCTTTCTGAAGATATGAACAATTCAGAACGAACTTCTCTTACCTGGGTGTTATGTGGATTTAACACCTAATGGCAGTCAGGTAACTCTCTCCCCAATTATAATTTACTTCCAAAATATCGCGTCCTTCACTGCATCTTTACGTCAAATGTCTATCCTAGGGTAGAGAATAAGACCGATCTTACTCCCTTCATGATGCGAGTTATACATGTTTGTCTTCCATCTTTGATTTCTTTCCTAATTATTTAATATTGCATCTATCCACATCATTGCTCCATTCCTTTTACATTTCTTATGACTTCCCTTACTTCACGCTTTAATGTTTAAATTCCTACGATAAAAGCATCGGAATCTGAACTCCCTTTTGAAAATGCAAATCTAAATATGATGCGGTTAACTCCACATCCTAAGCAACAAAGCGATCAGGAAGAAGCTCGTGAAAGCGACATCAATAATGATGATATTTTTGCTGATTTGGAAGAATCGAGAGATATAAATGATTATGATTTCCAGCCTTCTCAATTTTCTGATAGGTTGGATAGTTTAGAGAAAAAGGTGGACACTTTACAAGTATCCAAGGACTTACTACTTCAAACTTAAAAATAACATATGAAGTACGTTAAAAAGTACTATCATAACTTTAACAAGAGTTTGAAGATTAATGATCCTGAGATGCCAACACTGTCCTCTTCTGAATTAGAATGATATTACATTTATGGTTTGTAATAACTTTATATTACTCTTTGGATTATATATATATATATATATATATATATATATATATATATATATATATATATATATATATATATATATATATATATATATATTTGACTAAGTGCTCAGGGGGGAGATACTGATGCTTATACTACAGGTGGTGTACAAATGTTCTTTTGAACCAGAGCTCATTTTGGTATAATGAGTCTATGAGATATTGTAAAATCGTATGATGAGTTGTGTATGATTATGTTTTGTCACGAAATTGACAAAGGGGGAGATTGTAATTACTTATACTTACAACACAATTAGGATTGTCAAATTTCATAGTCCTGAATGGATCACAAGCACTCACGAACACGTTTATCAAAAACTCATGAAGATTACGTAAAGTCTGGATCAACATCTCAAGCTTTAAAGGTTATGCATGGTTTAAACATTAAGTGGTATAACCTTAGAATGAGCCTAGGTTAGGTGTATTTCACATAGTGACATGATAATATATAATTCTAAGTAAAATGCACTGAAGTTAGGCCAGCACGACCTCTAGTTCGGCCAGCCTAACTACCTTTGGCCAACCCAATACAGTTCAGTCAAGTATAAAATAATATATAATTTTTTTGTGTCAAGTTCGGCCAACCCGACCTTAGGTTCAGCCAACCCAAGTGTGTTTGGTCAAGTTTCCAGCAAAGGTAGCATTTCGAATCTTAGGGAAATTCGGCCAACCGAATTTTTGAAAGATCTTTTCCCATAAAATCTGCGTATCATTGGAAAGCAATCGTTGGAATTCAGCCAAGTGAACTGAAAATCAGGCCAACCAAATTTTCAAATCCTTTGATTATAAATAGAGGCATTCTCTCATTCATTTCAACAACAAAAATTTAAGAGCAATATCCTCAAGCATAGAGAGAAAGTCAGGCCCTCCTTAAGCTATTTATTTGGTAATTCTAATATTTATTTTAGCTTATTTTTTTCTGTTTCTCATGTTAGTTTTAATCATTTTTATCGATGAATCCATACTCTACTTAAGAAATTAGAGAATTGAATTTGCAACATTAAGTTTTTTTGTTCATTACTTTAAAAATACATTAGATCCTTATATTCTTTTTTGGGTTGAACACATATATGACTTCCTCAAATATCCCAAGAAAGAAGATCGCTGCAATCAAGCTATAGTTATGTCTTCGACTAATAATCTAAAGATAAGTATTGTATTTAGTTTTATTACTTTTGGATTTTTTCTGAGATAGCCCAAAAATCTTAGCGGGTTGTTTTGTGGTGAGTCTGTGAAAATCACAAAGTGGGTTTTGTTGTGATAGCCCGTGAAAATCACAAGAACTAAGGTTGTTAACGTGAACCTGTTAAAACCTTGATATAGTGAAAGCCAAAATTACGAGCGTAGTAATTTTTGAAGTAGAGTAGGTGTGATGTTAAGCACCGAGCCACTATAACTCTTTGTGCATTGATGGTGATTGATTATTTCTTTATTTATTTCCTTATGATTGATTGTCTCTTGCTAAGTTTAATATTTTGATCTCAAAAACGTCGTGAAATAAGGTTGTCTAGCCTAAAACTTTTAGGTGAAGGTTGTCCTATGAACTATTTGGAATCAAGATTTCAATACTCTAAGTAATTGAGAGTATTTATTTTATTGTTCTACATTATATCAACATATTTTATATTGTCCTATTCCCCCCCCCCCCCTCCCTCCCTCTCTCTCTCTAGGACATCTATAGCTCATCCTTTCAGTTAGAATTAGAACTAGAATCTAAACTAATTACTAAAATCTAGTTTGAGAGTAATTTGGAAGAAATTATTAGAGATAAAACACTAAAGTGCCAATGATCCACTCATAGCCATCTCAATGTTAATTTACTTGATTCAATTAGATCACATAACTGAAATCGAAGTCCTATCTTATCCAGCCGAATAATAGAGAAGTTAAATCATCTTTCATATGCTTTAAAATAGATTTGAACTTTCATTGATTTAGTTCCCTAAAAAAGCATCAATGACTTGATTGTAGTATATTCAAAGCATATATCGTGCCTGGAGTCAATGATAGATCAATGGAATATAAGAATTAATCCCTTATCAAATAGGTAAGAAAATATTCATAGTCTTTCTAAGCATCCACTATGCCCGGAGTTGACAATAGAACAAAATAAAATACAAATACTTCTTCATTCAAGCTAAATATCAATGAATTGTTTAACATGAAAGACAAATAACTTTAATCAAAGTAAAATAAACATTAACAAGAACTACAAGCTTCACCTCTTAGATAAAACTAAGAGGTTGATGCAAAAATCTAGTTCACCCTTACTAAACTGCTAGACCTTCAAACACCTGCATAGGAAGAATAGACCCTAGCTAGAGCAGGGGACCCTCCGATGCCAAAGTCAGGCTAGGAATCTAGCTCTGGTAGTATCGAGGGGTTTTGGGTGAGAGATTCTACATACCTTTCACCGTAGGCGGAGTAGTTATTTATAGCCTTTTGGGGGCGGTGGCATATATGACAATGACTATTGGATGGTGATTGCGTATTACGGAAGATATCTTCCTCCAGACGTGTCGTAATTAATTTTCCGATATCCTCACAAATATCTCGAAGGATAATCCTTAATATACTGCAAGTGCATTTGATTTCGATGTGGTGGTCAATATCTGAGGCCGACCTTCAAAGTTGGTTCCCGAGGCCAACCTCCAAAGTTGGTAACTAAGGTCGAGTTCTTTTGTAGAGGTTGGTACCTGAGGCCGAGGTCGGGGTGATTTTTTTGCTCTCAAGCAATCCATAGTCTTCGAGTCTATTCATCTGGTCAGTACATTTTTACCCATAACAGTAGCCCCCTACTTCCGAGCATTCTTCAGAAGCTTGGGAAGTAAGTTAGTCTGGACTAACACTGTGTGATGACTCGCGCCGAAGAGGTCAGGAGGTCGAGAGGTCGGACGGAGTTGGGCTAAGATCGATAAGTCGATTGTTCAGTGGTATATTGCGCACGGTAGAATTAATAGGAGAGACTTTTCTTCCCTTTAACAAAGAGAAGTCTGCAGTTATTCCCATAGTAGTAGGCTGAGTACTCGGTACAAGGACTTTCTTCCCTTATACTAAGCAAAGTCCTTATTATAGATCACGCAGTCCAAGTAATGTTACTAGTTAGTGGTCTGACCTCTTCTCTAAGGGTCAGACGACTGGTTAAGGATTGTTTTTCCCTTGCACTAAAGGAAGTCCTAGTAGACCGTGTAGTTCGAATAGTTGAGAAATCATTTAAAATAAATTTCTTTCACTAACATGGGAAAGTTCTTTTATTGTAGAAGCCCATAAAGCAGTAGAAAACACAATAGTAGAATCATGAGCACATTTTTTTCCTTTTAAAAAGGGAGGTCGCACTTAGTCGAGTAGGTCGGTCAGTCGATGCGCTTCCCAGTATCTGACGTCGAGGTACGTTAGCCTCGATCTTGGTTGTCCTCTTTCTTTCTTTTGGTGTTAATGGTAAAAAGATCGCCTTTTTCCATTTGCTTCTTATCCTCAGTCGAGTTATTTTCTCTTCAGGCAGCTGTTCATGAACTAAAGAGTTTCTGAGCATTGGAATATTTTTGTGCTCAGTTAAGTAAGTTGGCAAGGGTAGTCGGGGGGTTCTTACCAATAGAGAAGAGGAACTTTCCTTGTTTGAGGCCAGCTACCATTGTAGTCAGAGCTATCTGGTCGAAATAATCGTTGACATGGATAGCTTTGGCATTGAAACAGATGAAGTAGTCTCTTAACAACTCATCCTCCCACTGCTTGATCATGAGAAGATGAGCTGATGGCTTTTTTTTCTCTCCCACCAATGAACTATGTGAGGAAGGCTTTGCTGAGCTGCGAGAAGGAACTGATGGACCTCGACTTTAGCTACCTGAACCACCGTCGAGGAGCTCCTGATAAAGTTAGGGAGAATGCTTGGTATAGTACGGGGTCCGATGCGCTATGAAGCTCCCTCCAAGCTATAAAGGACTTGAGGTGCTCGGCCAGATCGACAGTTCTAGAGTAGGGGGTCATCTGTAGCATTCGGAACTTGGGTTAAAGCGGAGATGTCATAATGTCGTCAGTGAATGGTGGTTCAATTTCTTCAAACATGGCTTCTACTGATGTCGGTACTTGGGCATGATAGGCTTGTCTGATGTCACTGATATGCCCTCGAATTTTCCTGAGCTCTGCCTCCCAAGGACCATCGTTCTCGGCCACTACGTCAAGGGTTTTTCCACAACTCTTCCTCTTTGACGTAGGGTGCAGGTCAGAGTCTGTGAGCGTGGCTACTTCTGAAGTGTGGGAGAGAGCTGAGGCTGGCAGCTCAAGAGGTTGCTTGCTTTTCTATGAGTTGACCGATGCTTGAGATGGTGCGGTGGTATCACCCTCCTCTTCATCGTGATCGAGGGGTGGATCCTTTCTCTCAAGGAGTTACATGAGTCAATTCATGTCTTTATCAGGGCTTCGACTCGGTTCTCTAAGGACATTGATCGGTCGCCTTGGGTGAGGGATCAAGGAGCGGGCGTTGGGGGAGTAGAGTCAGCCCGCTGCTGGTAGGGTTGGGCACCCTGCTCGGCTGATGATTCAGGAAGAGCTAGGATGGCTGCAGTAATGGCAACTAGAGTTTTCTTATTTCCTTTCGCCATTTTGATTTTATGGTAAAACAGGAACAACTTTGATGTCGTTCCTACAGACGGTGCCAAACTGTTGATGTAAAAATCTAGTTCACCCTCGTGAACTGCTAGACCTTCAAACACCTGCACAGGAAGAAGGAGACATTGGCTAGAGCAAGGGACCCTCTGATGCTAAAGTCAGGCTAGGAATATGGGTCTAGTAGTATCGAGGAGTTTTGGGTGAGAGATTCTGCGTACCTTTCATCGTAGGGGAAGTAGTTATTTATACCCTTTTGGGGGCGGTGACATATATGGCAATGACTCTTGGATGGTTATTGCGTATTACAGAAGATATCTTCCTCCGGACGTGTCATAATTGATTTCCCAAGATCCTTGTAAATATCTTGAAGAATAATCCTTAATATACTGCAAGTGTATTTGATTATGAGGTGGTGGTCAATATCTGAGGCCGACCTCCAAAGTTGGTTCCCAAGGCCGAGGTCGGTATCCGAGGCCGACCTCCAAAGTTGGTAACTAAGGTCGAGTTCTTTAGTCGAGTTGGTACCCGAGGCTGAGGTCGGGGTGATTATTCGGCCCTCAAGTAATCCATAGTCTTCGAGTCTATTCATCTGGTCAGTCCATTTTTACCCATAACAGACATTATTGAACGAAAAAAAAAAAAAAACATAAAAACTAACTAGAAGTGAAGGATTTAAGAGGAGGGATGATTCCTTGAATCTCCATAATTCCCTATTCTACTCCTTCAACCCTGATTCATGATTAAAAGATCCTAAAAGATCCCTTTATATATCTTAGATTCTCATCGACTTCAAAATATACTTGAATTCATGCAGATTTCGCATCCTTGACGGCACCTTCGATGACATCGAACTCCCATCGAAGGATTTAGATGAAAATAGGAAACTCTCCAGTAACGTAATTTCAAATTCTGGTATTTTCTCAATTACACCAAACCTCCTTCGATGACATCAAACACCCCTTTGATGGCATTGAAGATGCATCGAAGGGTGTATGAATATGTCCATCAACAAAATCAAATTTTTGTGATTTTTGCAATGGGATCGAGGATGGCTTCGATAGCATCGACACTTACTTCGATGACATCGAAGGTGTCATCGATGTCATCGAAGGGTTAATTTCGGCACTTCCAATTTTTTACACTTTAAATTCTTAGTTTTCTTCCTTGCTTGCTTAGTTTCCTTGGATCTTGGACTCTTGAAATCATTAATGCTAAACTCCATAGATCCAATCTTCCACTTGGTAACTCTTTGAGCATTAAATTTATTCTTTAAGCATCCTTTTTTTTCTTAGCTCTCAAAATAACCTCATAAGAGAAAACATGCATAATAGATTAATTAAGCACATCCATGTTCTTAAAACCAATTTATAACAAGGGGGAAATATACAACATTTCATACTTAACAAATACCAAACTCAATAAGACCTTGTGTAGGCCTCTAATGGGAGTGTACGTTCTTTGTCCTTATGTAGGACTTCGTAAGACCTCATGTAGGCCATCGACAGATAAAAAAAGTATAGACCTTATGTAGGTTGTGAAAGTTTATGGTAAACCTGATTTAAAACCACCTGAATATTGAAATCTGGCACACTCTGGGAGAGAGTGTGTCAACCGGGAGTGGAGTAGGCATGTAGTCGAACCACTATACATCTTGTGCAATTGGCTGAATGATTTAAATTCCTATTTGTTATGTTTTGTTGAACAATACATGTGAATTACTTACTGCAACAAGCATGTTTGACAGAATGCTTGAATGATGCTTTTACTATAGTAGACTTTACTTTTGCACTTCTTCCTATTCGTATTATTTTACATAAGTGTTTAGAAATAAGTGCATATTAATTATCTAGTTAAATTTTAAAAATCCCTATTCACCACCTTATAGGACATTAGCCATATCTTCAAGCTTCGCTTGTAGCAATAAAATTGCAATTTCAATTGGTATCAAAGAGGGTTCCTCTTGAAGGGCTTAACAACCGAGAGGGAGATCCTTGTTGAAGCTAAAAGTATATTTAAAACTGAGGGAACATCTGTCTCAAAACCACCTCTTTTTTATGGATCTAACTATGCTTACTAGAAAGCTAGGATATGCATTTTCCTTAGATCCTTATACCATGCTATTAGAGACATTATAGAAAATGGGTGGCCTGTACCAATGAATCAAATCGTATCAGATGATGGTGCTACCACTTCTAGACCTAAACCTCAAGTGCTTTGGACCAACTATGACAAAACTAGGTCTAGCTGTGATGCCAAAGCATTGAACTTCATTTACTATGTTGTTTCTTAGGAAGAGTTTAAAAGAATATGCATATACGAAATAGCTAAACTAGCATGGGATTTATTGAAAATCACCCATGAAGGAACACACACAGTAAAGTGCTCTAAACTCTATCTCCTGACTACACAATTCGAGAACATTAAAATGGAGGAGCATGAAACATTCATGGAGTTTTATACCCAGCTTAGTGACATATGCAACTCCATGTGGGGGTTAGGAGAAAATTTTCCGGTTCTATGCATTTGTAGGAAACTCTTAAGATCTTGACCGAAACGATTCTTCTCAAAGGTCACTATAATTGAGGAATCTAGAAACATGGATGACATTAAAGTAGAAGAACTATTAGGTTCCCTACAAACATACGAACTACAATTCAAGACTCATACAAAATTCAAAAACACTGTCCTAAAAGACTCGTAGAAAAAACATGAATACGAGGATGATAGTGATGATAATGAAGATGTTGAAGAAATGACATTGTTGGCCAAAAGGTTCAAAAAGAATCTTTAATAAGAACCAAGGGAAAAACTTCTATAAGAAGGAGAAGAAGTATGACCTGATACGCTAAATATGTAAACCACACAAGAGGTCAAAAGATCTCCAATGTTACAATTATAGAGGCTATGGTCATCTCCCTTATGAGTGTCCCACAAAAACAAATCGAAAGGAAAGGTAATGACTACCACATGGGACTCTGAGGATTCATGCTCAGAATCGGAAGAATAACAAAGTGACGAAGACCAAGGATCCTTGAGAATACTCATGGCCTCCACCACCACAGTCATCCCTAAAGCAAGGGACATTGAGAAGGAAGATGAACATGTGGAAGAAGAGTCCTACTTTGAATAGGAAGAAGAGGGAGTTAACAATATCGACCTATAAAAAGCCTATGACCAACTTTACACCCAAAGCTTAAAAGTTCTTAAAAAGCTTGGTCAGGCTAAGGCCGAAAATAAATAGTTGAGCATGAACTTGGATAAAGCCAAGGCCGAAAATGAATGGTTAGCTGATGAGATTAATGAATATATCAGAGACAATGCCAACTACGCCCAAGAAAAAGTAAATTTTGAAAGCAACTTAGCTGACCAAACAAAGATAAATGAATGCCTAGAATCAGAACTTAGCAAAATGAGAACAATCAACCAAAGTTTGAAAGTAGAAGTAGACAAATCCAAATCTCATGCCAACATTAGTCATAGGTTTACCAAAAGCGATGAAAAGTAGAAAGACTTCTATGAATGAGTAAAAGTTTAAGGGATATATAGGAGGGGATTGGAATATGAAAGCAATGGAACTAGTCCTACTGATGTTCCACCTGTGGTTAGAAAATCAATAGCTTCAGAAAGTAAACCACAATCATCTCCAATCTGTCATGCATGTGGTGACTTGGGACATCTGAAATTTAAATGTCTAGCATTTAGACACTCCCAAACTACTCTAGGTATGAGCTTCATTGGTAAATTTATACCTACTGAAAAAATACTGCAAACTGTGAAGAGTCCACCTAGGAAGCCACCACAAAAGAGAAAGGATAGGAGGAAGTATCCCACTCCACCAAAGATGACTAGGAGAATGAAAGAATTGTTCAAGCAAGTTGCCCAACTAAATCAAAAAATAAGGAAAATGATGAATCATGTAAATCAAAGCAATGAATAGTTGGTTACAAAAAACAAGTCTCCTAAAAAGAGCATGCCTTTGAGAGGAGAGCCTAAGAAAGATATTATCGCTCCTAAAACTAGTAATTGCCCAAAGAAAGTTGTCTGTAAATGTGTTATTAAAAACAAAGCTAACTGCATTGTAATACATACCTCTCTCAAAGCAGGCAGTAATGCGAAATGGTATCTAGATAGCGGCTGCTCAAGACACATGACTTGTGACATAACCCATTTTTGCAACTATACAGATTTTTATGGTGGGTCGGTCACTTTTGGAGATGGAAGCACTGCTAGGATAATAAGGTAAGGACAATTGCCGGGCTAAGAATGCCCAAAATTGAGAATGTTCTCTACGTGGGGGGATTGAAACATAAACTCTTAAGCATATCACATATTTGTGACATGGAACATTTAGTTAAACTCTCTAAAGAAATGTGCAATATCTCATACTCCATAGGTAATTAATTATGAGAGGTCTCTAAAGAAAGCAGTTAGGTTATGTCCCTCTAGCAATATGCCACATGCACTACCAAAAAATTGACCAACGTCGATGGTCGTGTAGTACTTTCCTCAATGGCTTTTAGCCGTCGTAGAGTCATAATAAGCATTTGGCATAAGCAGTCGGTTATTACACCTTGGTTGCGAGTGCACTATAAAAAAAGTGGTTTATGAGGCCACCACAATATGTATGTTTTATCTAAGCTGTCCATCCATTTTGACAGCTCGATTTAAGGCATGAGCCAAAAAAGAAGTCAGATCGAAGGACCATGTGGACCACACCATAGGAAACAATAAAGATTAATCATCTACCATTGATACGTGATGTGATCCACTCGGAGCTTCGATCTACCTCCTTTTTGGTATCATGCCCTAAAATGAACAGTAGAAATGGATGAACGGAGTTGATGAACAACATACATCATGGTGGGCCCCATGAACCCTGACTGGACCGTCAGTCTCTTGCTCGTAGAGACACCACCACACAAACCCCATTTGCTGGTGAGAAAATTAGGACTGTGGACCCCACCTTTTAGCCAACTGGTTTTATGAAAGAAGACAAACCTTCTTTTGTAACTTAGACCTCCACGTGCGGGGACAGAATTTCTGGACGAAAATACCCCTCCTTTCACGGAAACGGATTGGTTACTCCCCTGCCACCACGCAATGGTGGATGTTCGGTGGTCTGTGAGCCCCACCATGATGTATGCTTTTCATCCATGCCGTCCATATATTTTTCTACATCATTTTATGGTATGAGACAAAAAAATTGAGGTATATGCAAATCTCAAGTGTACCACATTACAGGAAACAGTGTTGAATGAGCATCAACCATTAAAAACTTTTTGGGGGCCCACTGTGATGTTTGTGAGAAATCCTCCCCGTCTAAGTTCATTCATAGGGTCACAAAGACCTAGATAAAGAGGGAAAACAAATTTCATAATGATCCAAAACTTCCGTAACCCCTAAAAGGGTTTCAATGGTAGACGTTTAATTCCCCACTGTATTTTACAGTGTGGTCCACTTGATAGTTAGATCTATCTTATTTTTCGTCTCAAGCCTTAATACGAGATCGCCAAATAGATGGACGGTTTGGATATAACACAGACATCATGATGGGACCCATAAAAGCAACACGACATATATATATATATATATATATATATTATATATATATATATATATAACAACAACACAGACTGCATCGATATATCGACGTTACATGATATTTTTTGGTTAAGTCACTGGACAAATGAGGACTTAATTCGATATTATCGACCATATGTCGATATATCGATAAAATCAAGCATCGATATATCGACATATTGTCGATATATCGACGTTAGATGGAATTTTTTGGTTAAGTCACTGGACAAATGAGGACTTAATTCGATATTATCGACCATATGTCGATATATCGACAAAATCAATCATCGATATATCGACATATTGTCGACATATCGCATCGATATATCGACAATATGTCGATATATCGACGTTACATGGATTTTTTTTTCCCCCGCCAATTTTCATGCTTGCCCCGCCGATTTCTAGTTTCCCCCACCGATTTTCATGCTTTTCATGCTTGCCCCGCCGATTTTCTAGTTTGCCTCGTCGTTTTTTTGTTTGCCCTGCCATTTTTCTAGTTTGCCCCGTCGTTTTCTAGTTTGCCTCACCGTTTTCTAGTTTGCCCCGCCGTTTTCTAGTTTGCCTCGTCGTTTTTCTAGTTTGCCCCGTCGTTTTCTAGTTTGTCCCACCGTTTTTCATGCTTGCCCCGCCGTTTTTCATGCTTGCCCCGCCATTTTTTATGCTTGCCCCGTCGATTTTCTAGTTTGCCCTGCCGTTTTCTAGTTTGCCCTACTGATTTTCTAGTTTGCCCCGCCGTTTTTCTAGTTTGCCCCGCCATTTTCTAGTTTGCCTCGCTGATTTTCTAGGCTACGGATATGGCTACGGTTATAATCCGTAGCTATAGATTCTTTTTTTTTTTGCTGTTGTAATCCCACCGCCTTTTGTGGGTCCCATCATGAGGTCTGTGTTATATCCAAAACGTCCATTGATTTGGCGAGCTCATATTAAGCTTGAGACGTAAAATAAGACTGATCTAACTATCAAGTGGTGGGCCCTACAAAATATTTAACGGTGAAAATCAGTTTTCCCGTTGCTCTTTGTGGTGTGGTCCATTTGATCTGGATATGATTTTTTTTTTTTGGATAATGCTCCAAAATGATCTCTAAATATGGATGAACGTTGTGGATATAATAAATACATAGTTGTGGGGCCATGTAACTTTGATCTCTTTTGAGCCGTTCGTACAACTCTTGGCTGGTGGAGCATCAACGCTCGTCTTCGAAAGTGAGGGGTATTTTCATCCTCAAATTCGCTCCCCGCACGTGGAGGTCTAAGTTGCAAAAGAAGGTTTGTCTTCTTTCATAAAACCAGCCGGCTAAAAGGTGGGTTCACAGTCCTAATTTTCTCTTTGCTGGTGTACCACACACCAGCAGCCCAGCTGTGTGCTGACGTCACGTACTTTTGTGGGTCCCATCACGAGGTATGAGTTATATCCAAACTATCCGCCCACTTAGTACTTACTCATAAGGCTTGAGCAGAAAAATAAGACGGATCAAAAAATCAAGTGGACCACACTTTGAAAAGCAGTAGAGGATTGAACGCATGCCATTGAAACCTTTTAAGGATCATAGAAATTTTGGATCAATATGATATTTGTTTTTTTATCTTCATCCAACTCTTTGTGACCTTATGAACAGATTGGATGGATAGTAAATGTTACAGTGGGCTACTTGAGAGTTGGTTTACCGGTTTAATAGTGAGAATCATTGTCCCACTGCTAGTGTGGTCCACTTAATAATTGTAAATTACTCATGTTTGGGATCAGGATCTAAAATGATCTCTCCAAATTGATGAACAGGGTAGATATGATAAATACATCATTGTCTGGCCATTTAACTTTGATCTCCTTTAAACCGTTCGTACAACTCGGAGCTCGAGGAGAGTACGTGCTCTCTCTCCCTCTGGGAAACGGATTGGTTGGTGTTCGGTGCTTTGTGGGCCCCACCATGATGTATGTGTTTCATCCATTCCGTTCATCCATTTTTACTGATTATTTTAGGGCTTGATCCCAAAAATGAGAGGGATATAAATCTAAGGTGGACCACACCACATGAAAACAATAGTGGTTGGATATCCACCATTAAAATCCTCTTAAGGCCCACTATACTATTTATTTGACATACAATCTATTGATTAGGTCATACAGGCCCAGATTAAAAGAAAAAATAAAAATCAGCTTGATCCAAAACTTTTATAGCCCCCAAAATGTTTTTAATGGTCGACGGTTAATAGTATTTTCTGATTGTGTGTCCACCCAAGATTTATTTCAGGCTCATTTTTTGGGATCGTACAAAATATGATGTCATGAAATGGATGGACGGCGTGGATGAAACAAATAGATCATGGTGGGCCCATAGAGCGATAACAGGTCCAAAGGTCAAGTTAACGTTTTCAATATGCGGTTGTTCATTGTGAGTTTTGTATTTGATGCAAAAGGGTGGTGACTCATCCACAACAATAGTAGATAAGATGTAGAGTTATCCAGACCATCCAAATAATCGGTGTAGTTGTAAATAGTAAATATTTGTAATTTTATTATGTAACACAATCTTAACCTTGCAGAAAATGGTCCCATGCATGTACGACCGTTAATAGAGTTCGTGTTATAAATAATGTAAAACTCACGATATACGGATTTCAAAATATTATTTTATTTAAAATAGGAAAATCCATCCAACGCCCGCTCCTCTTATCCCTCTTTTCCTCTTCACTCTTTCCTTCATCTTCCATCGAGAAATCCTCCTATGGCCGTTTGAGCGTCATCTTCCATCAAGCCTCATCTTTAAATAGGTGAGCTTTTCTTTCTCCACACCACTTTCTGTTGAATTAATGCATGTCCACCATTGAAATAATCGGGGCCTGTGGATGTCTCTCTCTGATGTCTGAGGCTTTGGAAATGTGGTTTTGGATGGGTATATATATGGATGTGTAGCCTATGGAGAGTAATAACGTGTGTGGAAGAAGGGCAGATTGGGTATAAAGGAAGGCATGAGGGTGGAATGGGCCCCACAAGCTGGGATGATCTAGGGGCGAATGGGGTATCGTTCTACAAAGGAGATCAGAGCCGTCATATATGAATGAGTCGATGGACATGAGATTCATGTAATGTCTGTGGAATGTATGTAGAGAAGAAGTTGGTTTGTTGTCTTTGCCTTTGATGGGTTTGCTTGAGGAGGTGCGCTCCACTGGTACTAGGTCGATGTGGGGCCCATGTGGTGTATGCATCACTTCAAAATTGTCCATCGAATAACCCCTGGCTTGAAAATCATCTTGATCTGAGACTCTCTTGGGCCATAGTAGAGGGAGCATGGTGGGAGGGGACTTACACCCTTTGATTCTCACCGCGCCCTCTTGAGCTGCAGAAAAGCCTGAATTTTGTGCTGACCCTCTTCATCTAGGGCAGATGAGGGGTCGTGATGGTCTAGATTCAAATATACAATAAATGGTGGACCACTATAAAAATCAAGGGTAAGATCCCTACTAAATTTGTCCGTTGTGATGTGGCCCACCTGAGTTTCTTTTGGGCCAATTTGTAAGCCCAATAAATAATATGAGACAAGGCATCTTATAGATAGATTAGATGTTGTGAATACATCACATGGGCGCACTAGTTTGATATCACCAGAGCGCATCCACATGGAGGATGTTGCAGAACCACCAAGATAATTGAAGTGGAATATAGTAAAGGCCCTCCAGCATCCATATGGCCACGTTAGGTATGAATCACGATCTCCCATCTAGTGGGCCTTTTCATGATACTCTATGGTACAAAAATCATGCCAATAGGGTGAATGGTCGAGATTCTATTGAAGTGACGGCTAGGGTATTCAATTGGTTTAGTTTATAAAACATAGGCCATACACGACAAGCCCCACCGTTTTAGGTGTAAATTGCCTTGAGGTTGGGGTGTGTGTACTTTTTTACTTTTAATGCCATTTGAATCGTTTGTCTTTTAAGCTGAATTTGTGCTACTTTCTTCCTTATATGGAAATGCATCAGTGGGGATGGCAGTGGGCTAGCCGGCACAACACTCTAGACTTGAGCTTGGGTCCCAAACTTGGCCTAGGGTCCAGCCTAGTCTTCAAATGAGGATGTCCGAACCACATCCTCATGGACCTATAAATGAACATGAAGGTTTCAATGCGTGGTTATCAGCTTTCATTTTAGTGTAGCCCACCTAGCTTGATTTTAGGCTCATGGCCTACCATGGAAGGGTACATTTGATCCATGGACTAGATGTCCAACATAGATCATGGTGGGACTCACAAAGCTCGATCTCATAAGAAGCACCCATTTAAATCTTCACCAGAAGGTTAATTGTTTTGTAGATAAGCAAGGGGAACAGGGGGATGTGGCTCCACTGACAATACCTCCATTTAAATCTAGCCATGCATCGTCGGTATGTATGTGTTTCTCTAATACTAATTTACGCTTATGATTATATGCACCTCCATTTAAAAATACTAATGACATGTTATATGTGTACATGTACCCGATTTGGTACATATTGGCAAGAGATGCGATCTTTATGATTGGAAGCAACGGGTAATTGCTCGTGGTGAGGTGCATGCAGTTGATCCAACTACGCATGTCCATGGAGCAGGAATAGGCGAAGGAAATTTTAGTGTTGTTCTAATAGAGATTATAGCTTCGCAGGCAAAGTTGTGGAAGGAAGATGGTTATCATCATACACTTGGAGAGGTCAGTGTAGGAGGATTTGTTGTTTGGCCTAAGCTATTTCTAACCATCTATGCATGATGTTTATGATTAGACATTACAATAACAGACACAATTAAAATTTGTTTTTGTATGCATATTATGGAATGGAATGGATTTAACCCTCACTTCAAATTACACCTACATATATGGAATGGAATGGATTTAACACCCACATTTATGCAATTATAACCTCCCTTTGAGGAATTGAGAGATTTGTAATAATTTTCACTTCTTTTAGTGTAATTTCCCGGGGGGGGGGGGGGGGGGGGGGGGGGGGGGGGGGAGAGAGAGAGAGAGAGAGAGAGAGAGAGAGAGAGCTGTAGGGAATTTTCATCATCCATGGCAACTGTTGCAGAGAATGCGATCAGCTCCGACGATAAGTTCCTTCATTGTTCTTCCACGGCTGGTTCTGCTGTAAGTTCCTTCAAGGGTAAATGGTCTTACTCTAGGTATCTTAAAATCTATTAAATAGCAAGATGTTGATGCCATAGGTACTCTTATCTGTAGGATCTGGTTTTGGGTGTTGCAGATCTTCATACTCCAGAACCTGTGGCAGCTGCTGAAGCTACACTGGCTGGTTCTCACCCCAGAGGTACTCTTACATTCAATATGCTCTGACGATACATGCTCACCAAACGAACTTCGCAAACAAAATTCAGATAGCGATGACATCGTCTGAGTTTGGGACTGATCTGGTTTCCGTTCAATCCAGAATTGCAGTAGTTAGGAAAGCCAGATAAGTTTGGGACTGATCTGGTTTCTGTTCTTGCAGGTTGGTGTAGGTGACACTTTAGGGGGAGTTAACCAGATAAGTTTTTCTCTTTCTTTTTGGTAGCATTTCAGTGACTCATTTTTTTTCTTTTTCTTTTTGGTAGCATTTGAGTGTCTGATATTTTAGCATTGATCTTCATACTCCATAACATTTGGATCATGTTCAGTAGTATCAATACTAAACCACCTAGTAATTTTTGCAGATATCCAATAAGTACAATTTGATATATGTGATCACAAAGCTTGGGCTTCTATATTTTTGACAGCAAAAGCTTCATCTGTAGGAGGCTTTTATGTTATCAATAGACGAGGGCAGGTTCTTCTTGCTACTGTCAATGAAGTAACACTTGTACCTTTTGTCAGGCGCCAGGTATGTCTATGAGCTTGATTCTCTGTGCTATCACATCAAATTCAGTTTTATTCCTTAAATTTTTTATTTTTATCTTGCTTTCTTCTAGAAATTTGAGTGTCTGTTTACAATTAAACAATCTGGAGCTGGCCATTAGTGAATGTCTCAATTGTTTGAGCAGTGACCCACAACTAGATGGTGTGGAATTATATTGCTACATGTTGGTGGCTTAACCGCGCTCGCGTCCTTTTCTACCCAAATTTCATTAATGTAAGTTTATTGCTGAGAATGGGTCTCTTTCATTTGGTTTCCTTTAAGTTTGATCGTCTAATGTTTCTCTTATCCATAGACCATTTCCCATAAATCATACTGATCAGATGATCCTCACTGTCTGGTTTCAATCATTAAATATGGGTTGCAGACCATTTTCTCTTTCAAACAGTTAAGCCCACGATCTCTACTGCAGTTCCCATAAACTTATCACTCAGAAGCTTACACATCACAGAGACATCCTTCACAAATTCACTTAATGATGCAACATGCAGGTTTGCTTGAGCATTTTCTATTCCAGAATTCAGTAGATTTGGTAATTATGTGATTATGCATATTGCTGGAAGTGATCGTGCATATTTGGACACATTAGAATTAGGCAGATCCATGAATTCCCTGCATTTCAATGAGAATCCAGTGATAATGGTACATGTATACTATTTTTGTATCCTTGTTCACTAACCAAGCAAGAGCCATGTTTGATTGAATTTGACGTACAATGTAGCTACCAAGTGGCTGTCATGTGTGTGTGTGTGTGACCAGTTTCAAGTGCATTGCAGGCAGGTAGGACAGAGACATGCCTATGATAACTTGATTAATGTAGATGGCATGGGCTGGGGCTGTAATCAAAGAAAGAAAATTATTGGTGTTCTAAGCTGCTAAGATTTAGCAAATAGAATTAGATTTCAAAATCTGTCCAACTGTGGCACTTCATGCGAGATCTGTCTGGCAATCCAAGGCCTTTATATGTGTGGTGTCCCACCAAATATAGGCCCCATCAACAATGTTAGGTTACCCAAAATTAGTCATGTTGTTTTTTTTTTTCAACTGCACTACTGCACTTAGGATGGCCTTTCCCAATTTAGCCTGTTAGTCCTTTCAGATTATTAATATAGTATTTTTGCTAAGGCTGACAAGACCAACCCCATAACCAGCTTGGTGGTAGCAGCCTTCCAACAATGGGTTGGGTTAAAATTGGCACAACAACTTGAACCATTCACTTTTGTTTTGCTGCAACTATGCACTCACTTATTCTTACATGTCTCTGTAGAAGGATCTCTTTCTGTGCCATTGGGTTACTTCACTTCTGTTAGGTTAATTATCCATGCAATTGTGGTGCATGCTGATGTACAAGTGAGAGATTGTAGCTAATGAATGAGCTTAGAGGCTGAGTCCAAACCGCTTTGGACAGGGTATAGGCTGAAGCTTAGAAGCCCATGGATTGAACCCGGGCTTGAGATTCATACCCGGTAACTAATTGCGCACCCAATAGCTAATTGTTATGTAAGATGGACACCGGATAAACGATAGTTGTTAGCCAAAATCAGGCCATTGATTCCTCAATAACTGCTTCCATGTAATGTAATTACATCCATTGCATACACTGAATGTTTTGTTTCTTCATCCTGTGGTATTATGTCATCCAATGTAACACTTCCGTTAGGAACAAATTGAAACATGTGAGGCCTTTCCTGCATAACAAATGGTAAACAATGTTGAAACTAGACCAAGGAAAACTAAAAGGAGCTAACAAGATGAAAACTACATGCAAAACAACAATGAAACTTGGCATTTTTAATCCTCAAACTGTCATTTCTTTTAACTTCCACACTTGTGTTGTCCACATGCTTGGTTGGTAATGCGTGGTTTTTATAACCATGCAGGGACTGCCTTTCTCTTTAATGACACTTCAATATTCTAATTTGGTTTGATCCTTTCTTATTGTTTTTGGTTTGTCTGGTGACTCTTATCAACTTACCTATGGGCAGTGGCAGTAATGTCATTTGTATTTCTTAGATATGATTAATATGTACATAGAGATCAGAATTTCAGTGGGGTTACTGTGATACATATTTAAAAGCTTTTTCTTACAAGTAGAAATGACCTCCCAAGAGATACGAGAAGCATTCTGACCATGATGTCACTTGTTCTTTCAGCAGTTCCTTTAGTTACTCTGTTTTGGCCCTGCTGATTGGAAGATGCAGATTCTAACTTTCTTACTATGTTTGCTTGGAGGTAATGTTGGGCGTAGGTATGTACATCAAGCCAATCATCCTTTCATGTGGGATTCAATGCTAGAAATATAATTGCTGCCAGGTTGTTCTAGTAACTGCTCTCTCTCTCTCTCTCTCTCTCTCTCTCTCTCTCTCTCTCTCTCTATCGAGAGGTGATAGCCTATGTTTTCTCATGAAGCCTTGTATCCATCAGCCCCAATGGAGTAGCTCCATCTATTTCTAAATTTCTGAGAGGTCTGGCCTCTTTCGTTTTTGTTCTCTTAAAGGTACGCTGTTAGATCATGATATTCTTATGTTGTTGTTTATCTTAAATGTCTTGTGGGGTTTTCTTGTGTGTTGGTTGTTGTGTGAAGGATGCATGTGGAGGATCCATGCTCTTTTCGCATGTGGAGGCCACATGGAAACATGCAAGAGATTCGAAAATGAATAGGTGATTAGACCTTTGAAATCGGTTAATCTGGCCTTTCATGGTGAGTCTATCTTTCTTAGGACAACTAACTTCATTTTTTAAAAATCTGTTTACACCTTATAATTGCTGTGTTTCTACTTGTGGCAGAGTGACTTGTAATTTGAGCCCTTTTATCTACTCTTCACGATTCTATTTATTTATAACAAAAAGAAAAAAAGAAAAAGAAAAGCCTGGAAACAACATTTGGTTTGGGACAAATGGTTGGCTTAACTTATGAGCTTGTTCTTTGGTACGAATTCTGATTTCTAATGATGTGAGATAGGAAAGGTTAACGTGGAGGTGGCAGTAAATTAGAAGGACGACAAATGATAATCTACTTATCTTATTGATTTATTTATTATTATTATTATTATTATTGTCTTTTCTAAGCTTATTTATGGCCGGATTTAAAGTTGGCTTGTTGTTGATTTTAAGTGGGCTTGGAGTTGCCATTGTTCTGCAGGAGCAAGTTGCACGAGTTGTCGTGGCCTACTGTATTGGGGCTGGTTACACAAACATCAGCATATCATTGGTCAAGAAGGTAATATTGCATTTTCTTTTTGAAAAGAGTTCTCTTGAACTTCATTCAGATTCTCGCTTTTCTTTTTTAATAGATAAATTTATTCTTCAGGTAGGAACTTCCATTACATTGTTGAATTGATGGCTATAAAATTTACGAAACTTTATTTTATTTGTAGGTGATTTGGAATTTATAAAGATGTTCATAGAACAACTTTAGGTAATTAATTTTCATTATTATTATTATTATTTAAAATTCATGACAAATGCCGACGGTTTTAGCTGTTAGTGAATGGCCCTCATACGAAAACGCTGACGGCTAAAACTGTCGCCCATAGCCGTCAGAAACGCCAACGATTTTAGCTGTCGAAAACACTGACAGCAAAAACCGTTCACCACAGCCGTTGAAAACGCCGACGGTTTTAATCCGTCGGCGTTAAGGACATGGGGAGAATGGATGATGCGCTCGCCATAAGAAGTGTAAGTGGCTTTGGAATGGATGGAGTGATGTACAAGAGAAGGACGAAAGTACTTGTAAATCTACATCCAAAGAAGTCACAACGGTCCTTCAAGAAATAGACCTTTACTAGGAACTTCGTAAATTCCTTTGTACCAAGTATATAGGCACTAGGGCAAGTTTTCGACCTTGGCTAAGGGCCTTAGCCAGAGAGACATATTAAGTGGTTATTTGCAGGGCATTCACGTAGAGCAAATGTCGACAAATACGGAGAAGCAGAAAAGTTGTATGTTCTTCGTAATCGACCGGTCCCCTGAGATTACGATAGGCCTACATAGGGGTATACATCGAGTCGAACCGAGTCGAGCTGGCCTCAGCTCGACTCGACTCGGCCACTAGCTGACCTCAGCTCAGTCCTCGAGCTTGACTGGCTAGCTCGGCTCGGCTCGGTTCGGTCAGCAGCTCGGGCCAGTTCGAGACAAGATCAAGCCGAGTTCACCATTGCAGCATTTCCACAAACACCTAGACTGTATCTTCAAAATCCCATTGTATGTAAAACAAAAGCAATGGTTTTACAGGTATTTTATCAAACACCTTCTAAGCAACATAAAAAACCAAGTAAAAAAGGGTATTTGTTTCATGTACATACCTTCCTTGCCACTAGCCTCACTTCATTGAGTCATTTCATCAAAAACTTGGTGAGCAACATCAATAGCAAAGTAACTGAGTCACCGAACTGGTTCAATCCGAGTTCGATTCGAGCTAGATTCGATCCGAGTCGAGCTGAGCTGGGGCCAGCTCGAACTCATTTTTGAGCTCAAAAAATTAGCTCAACTCGGATCGAACTCAGCTTCAAATCGAGTCGAGCAAGCTAACCGAGCTAGCTCGGTTCGTGTACACCTCTAGGCCTGCATGAAGTGAGAATATGCTTTCCTAGCCTTGTTTGAGAAGTGCCTGACATCCTTTTACGCGAAACTTGAATAAATAGCTTCACCAGAAGGGAGAAGTTGGGTCGAAGCTATGATATAAAAAATGGTTGGACTCATAGGACTGTAGTTAATGAAAAATGTAGTAGTCAACAAATTCCAAAATGTTGAAGCTACGAGGAGGAGAGATGTGAAAGTGCCCTGGTTTGTCAAGTTACGTGTATGTTGAGTCAGAGTGTCTACAGAGCCTGATAAGAAGATCAATTCAAGCGTCTGCCTCAACCGGATGTGTGCAAGCTCGTCACAGGTAAAACTAAAGCCTCACATCCCATGACCCAAAACACCAGGTGAAGAAAACCCTTAAAAACAAGTTAGAAATCATAGGGCTTTAAGGTGAGAAAACTTTTTTCAAAATAGAAAAATCTCTAAGTTTTTCTCGCCTTGTCGATTTTATCGAAGCACCCTTGATATGATCGACCTGCTCTGTCGATGTCCTCGATACCTTAAACGATATTATCGATGAGATGACCAAAAATGTCCAGCAACTAAATATTCATCTGGACGGATTTATCGATGTATTGATACACCTATCGATATCATCGATATAAGCACTAAATATGTCCAGCAACTGCACAACATATCTGGATGAATTATCGATGTATCGATACACCTATCGATATCATCAATATTCAAATCTTGAGTCCATCGAGAATGGCTCGATAAGATCGACAGGCAAATTTTCGGCGCCCCTTTTTTTAATAAAAATCTCAAATTCTTTCGATATATCAATACTCTTCCGATATGATCTGAAATCAATTATCGATAACATCGGAAATCGATCGATGATATCGATCGAGGGCGCGCATTTCTAACAACAGATATTTCAGGTCGTTTTTAACTATGATCGGGGGCCCTTCAATAGAATCGATATTCAAATATCGATGATATCGACACCAGGTCGATTGCATCAAACAAGGTCATAAATTGTCCAACAAACTCAAAGATAAATCAGCTGGATTTATCGATGCCTTGACTCTGATCTCGATATCATCGACATTCAAATTCCGATGATCTCGATGGATCCCCGATCATTCATGAAAACCTGAAATATTTCAAAGTTAAGTCTCTTTCATTTTTCAAGTGTCGATGGATCGAACCTGTCATTGATGGAATCGAAGTTCGAAATCCGATGACATCGACAATAGTTTCGATTCATCAACCAATTGGCAAAGAGTTTCAAAATCGTATGGCATTAAGTCCAAGTCATCGAGCAGACCATCAATGCTATCGAGAGTATACGCTTGATAATATTGAACCTGCTCGATGATATCGAACTCCATCATAAATGTGACCGTTTTATATCCGTTGGAACTTTTTACCTATATATAGAGGACTTGTCTTTTATTGCTGTGAGAGAAAATAGAGAGAGCTTTTGTGTGTTTTAACTTACATCTTATATCCAAAGCCCTTTCTCTCAAGGGAGTTCATCTTCCAATCCGCCCTCACCATTGACATTCAATAGAGTGGATTGGGGAATGAACTTCCGCATTCAAGGATCCTCCAGCTACTACCTTAATGGCAAATCATTAATCTGGGATGCCTTGAATGCCTAGATGATTGGAACTAATCTATCTTCCTTATAGGAAAATCTTTAGAGAGTAAGATTCCATCATAACCTTGACCCAACCCGAAGCCAAGTATAGGTATATTATCTTGTGTTGCCGATGAAGGGAGCAGAAGACTCTTCATCAACAAGGACGAGGAGATCTTCGGCAATGTTCTAAACGAGACTCATCAGCTTATTTGTAAGTATTCATAGTCTAAGAGGACACTTGTGATCATTCCTTTCTAGGATTGGGTCTTAAGTGGTGAGATTGGGTCTTAAGTGGTTCTCACCCTTTGAAGTCCTCAAGGAGGCCTCCGGCGGGAGTGTACGTGGTGGGTGCGTTGTGTGGACCCTTGCTCTGGAGAGCATAAACATGTGGTTTGGAGTGAATCAGTAAAACTCTAGGTTTTAGGTGAACCGGGTAAAACCTTAGGGTTTGAGGTCAACTGTGTAGAAACCTCTAGTAGGGTCTTATGGAAGATCCTTGGCCAGTGTGCCTAAAAGTGAGTGCGTTGTGTTGACCCTTGCTCGTGAGAGCATAAACAGTCAGCCTCAGTGCAGGTTGTAAAGGTTGAAGGTGAACCTGATTTAAAACCTTAGGTTAGAGGTGAACCATGTGAAACCTCCTTAGTGAAATCTAGTACGCTCAAAGGTTGAGTGCGGTTACCGGGAATGGAGTAGACTTATCGTCGAACCACTATAAAATGACTGTGTTTGATATTCTTATTTTATTTGAGTGATTTGCTTTAATACTTCCATATCTGAATATCTGATCACTCCTTACACACACCTACACAGTCATATCCATTATGAACTAGATTGCATATTGTTTACTCTTTAAGAAGTTTGTGATTGGATCCTCTACCAGGCTTGGAAGCCAGTAGAGTTATTTTTGAGCAATCATGAGAATTGCATGATCATAGGATTAGTGAAGTAGGATTTTTAAATAAACCATAAAATTTTTAAAAAGTCCTATTCACCTCCCTCTAGGACATTGACATATTCCTCTTCAACTAGTGCGGTCTTTACCGCCATTTCAAGATGGATCTGATATATAATCATAGAAGGAGAGCTTAATACACTCATAAATGCCCAATGCTCTCCGTGTTGTATTGTGTTGAGATGAGACACGAGCTAACCAAACATCCTCTTCCAAAAATGGCTTCGGCCACGATCAAGGATTCTTCAAGGAATTAGCAGAATCAGGGATTGACTTAGATTGTATCAGCAAAGTTTCACCAGGACAAATGGAAAATAAAGGATCCATCATGCTAACTTCTTCAACTTTTGATGTCGGAGTGCATACTGGACCTAAATAGTAGTAAATGTCGATGGGTGAATAAAAGACTGTCTTTTCGATACACTTGTCAGCAAGAGCATCCATCACTATAATAAGATGGTTTTGCTAGAACAATGGGGTGGAAGATGAGGAGGCAGCCATTGATCAGAAGAAAGGTTTGAATTCAGAGTTTCTTAGAAGAATAAGGAATGAAGGTGTAAGAATGAATAATAATTTGAAACGACGCTTATATCAGCCGAAAGAGGAGAGCATTTATTAGGGCATCATTATGATGGTGTAAGGAACGATGTAAGAGTATGTGTTGATACAGGGTTTGACTCTTACTTCAATAAAGTACAATTGTCATTGATGTGTTACGATGTTTCGGCCAAAGGCAGTTATCAGCTCGCTGCGATGGTATAAGTAATTGTAACACCCTAAACTTTTCAATACCCAAGTATTGAAAGTTCTCAAGTGTTACCATGAATTTAACTTATTATGTACATGCGTACGATACCAATCTAGCTAACCTAACCTTACATCTATTTTCTAACATGAATTTAACCGTTGGGAATAATCTTCATTCTTAAATCAAGTCATTTGACCGTTGATTTTAAGACAGGACCATCATATATCTAAGTATCCTCACCTGTCCACCATAACCAACTGCTCAATCAGATATTCATTGCTAGATAGAGACATCTGACTGTCCACTTAGATTTTGGACCACCCGATCATAATAAATTAGCTACTCGACCTCCACATCCACTCGTACACTCATCAAGTTGAGATTCTGATCAGTTCATCTTGTTCATCACCTATGAATATGCTTAACCCTCCATCGGAACTAGAATCTAAGAAACTTACACAAATGAACAAGATACTCGAATCTAACGATACACATGTTCTACCCCTAATCACTCCAGAAACTCACTTTGTGTCCATCCGTTTATGAAACTGACCATACGTCCACCTACATACATGGTCAGGGTGCTAACCATCAAGTTCCCTTATTTTTAGCAAGTCATCTGACCATCCGTCATGTTTGAATCCGCCAAACGAGCCACACAAACATTGGGATAAACCGATCTTCATGAAGATCTTAGGGTATAGGCCCAAACTACCTGGTAATTTGTCAATTAGATGTGCACAAATGTTATTTTGGAATTTTGGAGCGAGTTAACCATTAAAAGAGCATGTTAGTCATCCTCGAGAGGTCAGGGCCCAAACTGAGGCGTTAGAAAGAGCGAAAAAAAATAACAAACAGTGGTGAAGTTTCATCGCATTTAGATGGTTCAATTAGTAGGTACGAATGACAGAAGTTATGATGGGGACATCATGCGTACACGCATGCCCCCCTTATGCACGTATGGAAGGTGGAGGAGGGTCCCACCATCGATCTGGATTGATGACGACGTCCAGGGAGGGCCTCCTAATTAGTGGACTACATTTTGGTTCGTTGGAGTGGACCGGATAATCATGTGAATCCCACCATGGGTTCTCATGATTGTGGCCCACTATTCTAATTAAGCTAGTACTTTGAGTTTTGCTTATTATTGTTATTAGGAATATCATGGATGATTTAGATTGCTTTAATTAGTTGTTATTTTTTATTACTATGTCTCCAAGTAATAGGTTGCATACATGCCGCGAGTTTTGAGGTATAGCGTTTTCTTATAAATAGGCAACCCTTGTAGGTTTTTTTTCTCATTGAAGATTAATAGAATTTCTGTATTTTTCTGCTCCTCTAAATTTCTGGGTTGTGGAGATTCAATTGGATATGAAACCCTCCTTTCTTCGAAGGGATGACTACCGTGGTGCGAAGCCATACCTATCCCAATTCGCCCCCACCTTTCACCATCCATTTTTCTCTTCTCCTACAATCATCCCATCTGCAAATCCATTAGTATTTTGTAGACATTTCTTGTCTACAGCAGAATTGTAATGCCCCGGCTTTTCAGGACCCGAGTGTTAACCTTAAAGGATGGTAAAATTCGAGTATATATTTTTTCAAATATCAGAGTAAGCAGATGAGCGTAGAATGGACAAATCATGCATAATGGAAAATTTCATTTATGTTTAGAATGTACAAGAGGTTGCCCATAATGACTTATACAAACCAATGTCTCGATATAACAAATATAAGAATTCCTATAATTTAGTACATGAAAAATAACAGAAGAATGTAAACATAAGCCGCAAGACCGCACAGCTTCTCAAGGTAGATATAACCATGCAACCCTAACACTTGTACCAGGCTTCTCATCAGCCTAAGCCTGAAAATCACTTAAGCTACCTGTGCTACCCATACGGTTATATATTTGATGGATGAGTGGCCAACTCAGTGTGAATTCCCCTCAAGATTACACACCGCCGCATTAGGTAAGTATAGTTATAAAACAAAGCATACAAAACAATATATGATGCAAGTCTTATTAGATGCATGGATGCGTGAATGCAGTCATCGCCCCGGGGATGCACATCCATGTAGAAGTTGGGCTCATCACTCATGTAATCATCGAATCTAGGAAAAGCATCCAGTCGGACAGATGCTAGTCGTCAGTGAAAGCATATTATGTACGGCATAACGACTGCCTTACATACATCACGTACGATAGCAATAGTTGCTGGTTTGTGCCATGTATGCATGATTAGCCAACCTGTTATTAGTCCAATTACAACCAGCCAATTTAAATAAGCTCAAAGGTCACTACGGGGGCTTGTCACCAACATAGGCCGACGGATCAGGCATAGGTCCCATACCACCATCCCCGACTCATGAAATTACCATCTTAGGATGTTTAATGGAAACCCATCGACTAATGGCCAATCATATTACAATATATGGGCTTACCATTGCATGGTTGCACAGTACAAAATATCGAACCTATATAAGAAAAATACCAGAACAAGCCACATAGGGCGATATCAAAACAAGACACATAGGGCAATTATCAAAATAAGCCACATAGGGCGAGTATCAAAACCATGCGATAAAAGACTATCCTTGAAAATCATTGGACACAACAACCCTGGATGGTAGGCCCACATCAATAGTCAATTTAAATCACCATTCAATAATCACTAACCGAAGGTCCATTACAATCACAACCAGTCGGGTTACATCCCAAGTATGGGTGTACATTTATAGGTGGGGGTTTCCCACTGATGTACCAGTTTAAGTTCCATAAGCAATCCACAAATAACCCGCAAACATGAATGAATATGCAGGATAAACGTTAAGCATGTAATGTAGCAATTCAATTCTAACAATTTACATATGTGACTATGAAATGGAGATATCAATTATAAATTAAAATAAAAACTGTAATTTAAGCTAATGGGAAAATGGAAAACTCAAGGGAGAAGAATCATCACCTTATGTATCGAATCGCCAACTGATGTTGCTAGGAAACACGTGTGCCATTAGAGTCAAATCCTATCATAAATTGTAAAATTCTACGGTTAGATCCAAGCTTAACGCACTACTTATGGTTAAAGTTCCAACCTAGGGTTTGGATTACCTAGGTCTAGGGTTTTGATGTAGGGCTTAGGGTTTTCATTCTAGGGTTTAGTTCTAGGAGTAGAATTATGATGTATGTGCAGCTTGAATTCAATATAATAATATGGTTAGTCACAATTTAATGTTAATGATATAACTAATATTTGTGACCATGGTAATAATTAGTATTACAATTGTAATAAAATAGTTTAACCTATTGTTAAAGATAATATTCTTAAGTGATAGACACCATGCTAATATTATTAATGGTAGTTTCATTCATAAGAACTAATATTAGCGTAACATGTTAGTAGTAATCATTTTGAAGATAACTAATAATAAAATTATAATTGATGATAATAATAACAACAATACTACTTAATACTTTGTAGCATTTATTAAACCTTCTAGTCAATAGCATTAAAATGATAATAATCGTTATACAGTTAGGAAATAATAACAATATTATCAATAACAAAAACAACTAATGACAAATTTGATTGATGAAAAGAGGTGAAAATCCTCACCTTGTTGACTCGGTTCGAGTTGAGTTGACTCGGCTCAACACAACCACCAACGCCTCAACTTCTCTCTTTCTTTCTTCTTTCCCTTTTCTTCTTCTTTTCTCCTCACCCAAAACCCTACATCAGCAAGTCTCTGGACTAACCAGAGCTGGCCTGAGTCGCCTAACTTGACTCAGGGAGTTTCAGCCGAGTCGAGTTGACTCGGAATGGCTCCCGCTCTCTCTCTTTTCCTCTACTTCTCCTTTCCTTTCTTCTTCTTTTTTTTCTTTCTTCTTCTTACTTTCCTTCAAACGCTGGAACGTCCAGCAATGGACACCCAGCTCGACAGGACTCGAGCCAGACATGGCTGACTTGACAGCAAGTCAACTCGCAGTCGAACCCTACTCTCTCTCTTTCTTCTCTTCCCTCTTACCTTTCTCTCCTTTCTTCCTTCTCTCTCACTCCTTTCTTTCCCTTTTCTCTTTCTCTCTTCACTCTCTCCCTCTGGCCAGCAGCAGTAGGGCCAAACCCAGACCCAACTCGAGTCGAACTCGGCAGCGGGTCGAGTCGAGATGGTGCTGTACAAGGGCAAACGACAGGCAGCCAGGCAGCCGACCCTCTCCGCCTTTCTCTTTGGACTCCCTCTCTCTCCCCGGGATGGCTTGAATTAAGCTAGGACTCGTCCCAACTACACCGAACCCAGCCCGAGACTCGGCTGATTCGAGTGGTAGTGTTGGTGCGGTGCAATGGCCGCATCATTCTCTTTCTTCTTCTTTCCTTTTTCTTCTTTTCTTTTCCTCCTTTCTCCTACACTGATTAACGGCTACTGGACTAGACCGCACCCGACGGACTCGATCCGTGAATCAGTTGAGGGCGCGACAGCAGTGGAGAAGAGGGGTGCCGTTAATGACAGCTCCGACCTCCCTGCTTCTTCCTCCAATCCAGTCCTTAGGGACGGTTCGTTTGGTCCCCAGAAAACTTGTAAACAAGCTTTATTGAAGCTTGGTGGAGGATAGACCGGTGGGTTCGAATGGAGGGAGAAACGGCCGGTTTCTCTTTGTGTTGCCGCAACAGTAGGAGGTAGGGTGTCCCCCCCCCCTTCTTGTAGGGATTTCAACACCTTGAGGGCCGTTGGATGCGAACGAAGTGCTGGGATTTAATCCTAGCGTCCGGTTTCTAAAACCTATTAAGGAGGACTGGTTTCGGCTGCTGGTTTTCTCCCCTAGTATTAAGTGACGCCCTCAGTTGGACGGCTGGGATTTCTGTTGAATGGACGCCTGAGATCAGAGGAATCCTCCTCACTCGGATCGCCAGGCTGGCAACAGAAGGCACAGTAGAGAGACAGTTTTCATTTCCGGAAACATTGTGTTTTCGGGTTCTTGCGTCGGTTGTCGTGCAAACACTCATGTGTATGGACCTGCATGAGTGGTGTGGTTCTGGTCAGGCCCACGTCGCACACGATGGACGGTCTGGATCATTGAGGTGGGGACCATATGGTGGGCCGTGATAAAAAATAGTGGACACCTGTCCGTCCGTTGCCAGTTCGAAGAGAGAGAAATCTCTCCTTGCGAAAATGCGGGTCAACCAGTGTTGAACGGTCTCCTAGGACCCGCGCACAGCGAGTGCACGTCCTCTCTGTGCATACACACCTTATGGTGGGGTCCACCATTGAACAACCCACGACCACACTGTATGATATTGTCCGCTCTGGGCACATCCCGCACGATTTTGTTCTCGGGGTCGCCCCCAAAAGGCCTCATACAGTATAGGGTGACAACTCCACATATAACCACTACAACTTCAGACGACACTTACGATGTGGGACAAAGTTTCACCTTCACTGCGTGCACAGTAGCCTGCCAGCCACACAGTAGCCTGCCAGCCATCTTGAGGCCCGCCCACATGTCCGCCCGCCCACGTGTGCCCGCCCACATGTGGCCACAGTGACGGGTGTCACAATATCCCCCACCGAGGGCAGAGCCGTCCTCGGCTCTGATACCATTTGTAACAGCCCACGCTCACACTGTATAATATTGTCCGCTCTGCGCATAGCCTACACGGTTTTGTTCTCGGGGTCGCCCCCAAAAGGCCTCATACAGTATACGGTGGCAACTCCACATGTAACCACCACAACTTCAGACGACACTTCCGATGTGGGACAAAGTTTCACCTTCACTGTGTGCATAGTAGCCTACCAGCACAGTAGCCTGCCAGCCACACAGTAGCCCGCCAGCCATCTTAGGGCCCGCCCACGTGTGCCCGCCCACATGTGGCCACAGTGAAGGGACGTCACAATATCCCCCACCGAGGGCAGAGCCGTCCTCGGCTCTGATACCATTTGTAACAGCCCACGCCCACACTGTATGATATTGTTCGCTCTGGGCACAGCCCGCACGGTTTTGTTCTCGGGGTCGCCCCCAAAAGGCCTCATACAATATAGGGTGGCAACTCCACATATAACCACCACAACTTCAGACGACACTTCCAATGTGGGACAAAGTTTTACCTTCACTGTGTGCACAGTATCCTGCCAGCACAGTAGCCTGCCAACCATCTTGGGGCGCACCCACATGTGCGCCCACCCACGTGTGCCCGCCCACATGTGGCTACAGTGACAGGGCATCATAACCATGATGTTTGTGAGAAATTTGCACCGTCCATTAGGTTCTAGGGGCCTAAATGGGTCCCCTTACTAAAGATCGGGCATATCTAAGATTTAGGTGGGCCATACTAACAAAACTAGGGTTCTTTAGTGCCGATTGCATTGATCTGATGGTTGGATTGATTCCAATCCAAGTATTAACGGTCAAAAGGTCCTACTGGGTCGTTTACATCTTCAAGACTTGTTCCTACCCATATAATAATAATAATTTTATTTTATTTCATTTTATTTTGTTATGTGTATATATGTATTTATATTATTTTGTATTTATATTATTTTTATTATATGCACACACACACACACACACACACACACACACACACACACATATATATATATATATATATATATATATATATATATATATATATATATATAATTCATGTTATGGGCCACTCTGTAGGTCATTAGGATCACAATCTCATATTTTAAACGATCCAACGATTGGATTGCCTAGTATTTAATTATCGATAACTCTAGGGGTCCTAACGAATGTTTAGGTGTGATTTGGGAGTTGGATAGGATGGATCTTCCTACGGAACGTTGTAGACCGATGAATGGTCGATCTTGTGATTTTGATCCCTAATTTTTTTTTTATATAATTCAATTGCACTAAATAGGTGTATGATGAGATGTCATCACGCTCAAGATTCTAAAATTAAAATTTTCATTTATTTAAGTATGGGGTCAACCTGTGACAGTCAAATGGACAGATTGATCTCAAATTTTAGTGTTGTGAGTTGTCATAGTCTAAAATCTAAGGGTTAAGATGGATAGATTGAGAGTCATTGGATGGGGATGTGTAAGGTGAACTATGTAGGTCACTGCATACACGTAAGCTAATTTAGATCTACGTGGTGACACCCGAGTACTGAAAGTATGGGGTATTATAAGAATTCTAGAATCTGGCCCTACAGGAGGGCTGAAACTTTGGTGGAGAACCACGCACAGACTGTGCATATTGGATCAGGCTAAAATTTGGAGGTTTTGTGGCCCACCCATGGTTGACCAGGGCCAAGGTGGTCATTTCCTGATTTGTGGGCCCCACATATGTGCGGGACACCTCCAGCGCATGTGCGTCAGGGCCTTCGCCACTGTCCGCGGGTATGACACTTCTCCGGTTCATCTCTCTCCTCTTTTTCACCCCTCTTTCACCCCAAATCCCTAACCTTAACCCTAAATTACTCAAATCTCCAATTTTATGCCCTTTCTTCAACCCTAGGGTTCCCCGAATTGAAATTTGTGAACCCCTTGGATTGGGGAATTATTTTTGTGAATGTGTGGATTAATTTACCCTCCTTTGATTATTGTTTGGTCTATAATTTTGATTGATCCAACCCTAGCTTGTGTAGGCCTGGGTCTGTATAGATTGCTCTTGATTGAATGCTTGAACTTTTGTATGGGATATGGAATTTTGTGTAATTGTTTCTGAACTAATGTAATCTAAGCCTGAAAACCTTGCACATCATATTTGAATTTCATGTCCTGCATTAAATTTGGTATCAGAGATTAGGGTTCTTATAGGGGAATGCATTGCATGTTTAGGCTTTAGTTTATTTGTCTCCATTATGCATTAAGTATCATCATATAGAGCTGTTTAAAGGTTCATAATTCCTGATATAAGCTGCTTAATTTTCTGTTATAAAAAAAATCCCATATCTCTTTCCTAGATTTTCTGCTAACAGATTCTTTTGGCCGATAGGTTGCTGGAAATTGAGTAATATTATGTCGTTTCCCCCATATAGAGTCCTATAGGAGCATTTAGTCCCATCTAGGCACATAGAGTCGTAGTAGAAGGTTCATCAGTTGAGTTAGTAGTTGTATGCCCACATGTATGGATCGTGGTTTTGGCTTGCACCCTACACTAAACATGGAGCAATTGCAAGTGTCAATGAACAAAATGACCCAACAGTTTAAGTCTTTAAGTATGTGCTTGGAACAACATATGGATCAACGCTTTGAGTAGCTTAATGTGCGCGTTACCCAAATAAAGACCTCCGCCCGAGCAAACCCCACCATTGGGGAAGATGCCCAATATCAGGCAGGTGATTAGGAGATTAGACCAAGGAATGGAGGTGGCCAAGAAATTGATCATGGGCATGCACTCGTACACCCACCCCGCGAGGGACATCATGATCATTATGACCTAGATGCTCAACTCCTCAAGGGAGTTAAAGTAGATGCCCCTATGTTTGATGTTCACTTGGACCCTAAAGCCTTTTTAGACTGGTTGACGGATATGAACTATTATTTTGAGTGGTATGACATGCTGGATGCTTGTCGAGTCCAATTCGCTAAGATGAAGCTTGTGGGCTAAGCAAAAAGGTTCTGAGCTACTGTAGAACGAAAGAAAGAAAGAGTGAGGGAGCTCCCAATAGTCCATTGAAGAGATATGAAAGAAATTCTTAAGGAAAAATACCTCCATTTTTCTTACCACTTGAGGTTGGTTGAGGAATGGCAGTCTCTTCGACAGGGTTCCATGAGTGTTGCTGAATACATTGAGAAGTTCGAAGGGTACTTGACCTATTGTGAAGTTGATAAGGACCCTATACTCACCTTTGCTCGATTTAAGACGGGCCTCTGTTCTGACATTAGGAGAGAGTTGTTCGCCAATGACATAGACACTCTTAAACAGATGTATTAAGTAGTGTTGGAGGTCGAGTAATACCTCAAAGCATCTGTGGGAAGGCGGTTTGACTTTCGCGATTCTAGTGCCAAGGCCAACCCTTCTGGGGCTAAACCCAACACTGGATAACAAAACAAACCTTCCAACAGTTCTCAGTCCAGGCACAAGGATGATAAGGGTAAAGAGATTGTCGGGTCTAGCTTACATGGAAGTGGGGAAACTATGTGTTTTAGGTGTCAAGGGTTTGTTCACTTTGCCCATCAGTACGGCACGAAAGAGGACACTAAGGTGCTCCTTATTGATGAGCAAGTAGTAGTGCCCTAGAGAGTGACGACGAAGAGGAAGAATATGACCCAGTAGAAACCCTTATTAATGAGGAAGAGGGAGCGCATGAGTCTGCGACCCTGGCAGTTGTGCGTTGCCCCTTTGCTTAAGACAAGAACACTGATGATTGGTGTCGTAACACGATCTTCTATACTTATGCAAAATGTAGGAAAATGAGCTGTAAGATGATCGTGAATAGTGGTAGTTGTGCCAACGTGGCATTGACTAGTACTGTGAGCCGTTTGGGTTTGAAGCTTGAAGCCCATCTTCAACCCTATAGAGTATCTTAGGTTGATGAAACATCCATTTTAGTCCCACACCGTTGTCTTGTTCCTATTCAATTTGGATCATATAAAGACACACTTTGGTGTGATATCGTTCCCATGGATGTTGGCCATATCATTCTAGGTGGACCTTGGCTTTAAGACAGGGATGTCACCATATTTGGCCGTTCGAATGTGTGTACATTCTGGTTTGAGGGCAAAAAAGTCAAGTTAAATCCACTTCCACCCAAGAACACGACTGGAAAGGAGGCCACCACACAAAGTGGTGTAAGCGATTCAAAAGAATTAAAGGAGTCGAAGTCCAAATCCAAACCTCTCTATATTCTAAATGTTAAAGACTTTGAGCGAGAAACTGAGGTCGACTCTGAAATGGCGGTAAAGACCGCACTAGTTGAAGAAGGAATATGCCAATATATCCTAGAGGGGGGTGAATAGGACTTTTTAAAGTTTTTATGTTTTATTTAAAAATCCTACTTCACTAATCTTGTGATCATGCAATTATCAGGATTACTCAAATGTAACTCTACTGGCTTCCAAGCCCGGTAGAGGATCCAATTACAAACTATTTTAGAAGTAAGCAGTATCTAGCTTATGATGGATATGACTGTGTAGGTGTGTGTGGTGTGATCAAATGTTCAAATATGGAAGTATTAAAACAAATCACACAATCATAAGAATAACAATATCAAACACAATCATTTTTATAGTGGTTCGACGATAAGTCTACTCCACTCCCGGTAACCGCACTCAACCCTTGAGTGTACCGGATTTCACTAAGGAGGTTTCACAGCAGTTCACCTCAAACCTAAGGTTTTAAATCAGGTTCGCCTTCGACCTTTACAACTTACATTGAGGCTGATTGTTTATGCTCTCACGAGCAAGGGTCAACACAACGCACCCGCTTTTAGGCACACCAGCCAAGGATCTTCCATAAGACCCTACTAGAGGTTTTTACACGGTTGACCTCAAACCCGAGGTTTTATGCGGTTCACCTCAAAACTAAGGTTTTACGCGGTTCATCTCAAACCCAAGGTTTTACACGGTTCACCTCAAACCCAGAGTTTTACTGGTTCACTCCTAACCAGATGTTTATGCTCTCCACAGACCAAGGGTCCACACAACGTATCCACCACGTACACTCCCGGCGGAGGCCTCTTTGAGGACTTCAAAGGGTGAGAACCACTTAAGACCTAATCCTACAAAGGAATGATCACAAGTGTCCTCTTGGACTCTAGATACTTACAAATAAGCTGATGAGTCCCGTTTAGCACAATGCCGAAGATCTCCTCCTCCTTGTTGACGAAGAGTCTTTTGCTCTCTTGATCCGCAACACAAAATGATGTACCAATACTCGGCTTCGGGTTGGGTTAAGGTTATGATGGAATCCTACTCTCTAAAGGTTTTTCTATAAGGAAGAAAGAGTAGTTCCAATCATCTAGGCATTCAAGGCATCCCAGCTTAATGATTTGCCATTAAGATGGTAGCTGGAGGATCCTTGAATGCGGAAGTTCATTACTCAATCCACTCTATAGAATATCAACGGTAAGGGTGGATTGGAGGATGAACTTCCCTGAGAGAAAGGGCTTTGGGTATATGATCTAAGGTTAAACACTCAAAAGCTCTCTCTACTTTTTCTCACAGCAACAAAAGACAAGTCCTTTATATATAAGCAAAAGGTTCCAACGGATATAAAATGATCACATTTATGACAGAGTTCGATATCATCGAACAGGTTCGATATCATCGAACGTATACTCTCGATAGCATCGATGGTCTGCTCGATGGCTCAGACTCAATGTCATACGCTTTTGAAACTTTTTGTTAATTGGTCGATGAATCGAAACTATTGTTGATGTCATCGGATTTCGAACTCCGATTCCATCGATGACAGGTTCGATCCATCGACACTTGAAAAATGAGAGAGATTTGACTTTCAAATATTTCATGATTTCATGAATAATTGGGGAACCATCGAGATCATCGAAATTTGAATGTCAATGATATCGAGATCAGAGTCAAGGCATCGATAAATCCAGCGGATTTTTCTTTAAGCTTGTTGGACGGTTATTGTCCTTGTTCGATGCAATCGACCTAGTGCTGATATCATCGATATTCGAATATCGATTCTATCGAAGTGCCCCCGATCATAGTTAAGAACAACCTGAAATATCTGCTGTAAGATATGCACGCCATGATCGATATCATTAATGGACTTCCGATGTTATCGATATTTAATTTCAGATCATATCGGAAGAGCATCGATATATTGAAGAAATTTGAGATTTTCATTAAAAAATAGGGGCGCCAAAAATCTGTCTGTCGATCTTATCGAGCCACTTTCGATGGGCTCGAGATTTGTATATCGATGATATCGATAGGGGAATCGATATAACGATAAATCAGTCCAAATGAGTATTTAGTTACTGGACATTTTTAGTTCTTATATCGATGATATCGATGGTGTATCGATACATCGATAAATCCGTCCAGATGAATATTTAGTTGCTGGACACTTTTGGTCCTCACATCGATAATATCGTTAAGGTATCGAGGACATCGACAGATCAGGTCGATCATATCGAGGGTTTTTCGATAAAATCGACAAGGCGAGAAAAACTTAGAGATTTTTCTATTTTGAAAAAAGTTTTCTCACCTTAAAACCCTATGATTTCTAACTTGTTTTTAAATGTTTTCTTCACCTGGTGTTTTGGGTCATGGAATGTGAGACTTTAAATTTACTTGTGGCGAGCTTGCACACATCCGGTTGAGGCAAACGCTTGAATTGATCTTCCTATCAGGCTCTGTAGGCAGTTTGACTCAATACTCACATAACTTGACAAATCATGGCACTTTCAATCTCCCCCTTTGTCAATTACGTGACAAAATCCCAAAACACCCTAGAATACTCTAGACAACCACACCCTAAATTGTGTGTACATGCTTTTACACAATTTTACAATTTCTATCCTATGTACACACCCAATAGCTGCTCTCACTTTCTTGTAAACTCCCCCTTACTTGATGTAGTTGCTCCCCCTAACACCTGCAACAACATCTAACAGATATACAATTTCCATTCGGGGTGTTTGTAAATGTTCTCCCCCTTTTTGTCAGTCATTGACAAAGATAGATCAGGTGATATTGACTGAAGAGTGAATTACTTGGGAGAACCGTCCAGGCAGAAGTAGATCAATTGATGTATAATAATTAACTCAGATTAAGCAGACATCAATTTTAAAATTTATGAATGCATAGCAGATGGACTATTCGTTAGAGATATCACATGCATTTTAGAACTTGATAAACCAGGGGAACTCAAGATATAATCATGGCATTTAAAGATATGAATTCCATGCAGCCATATTCAAAATGAAACCAAAGTTATCCAACTATCCCAAATAGATTGCCCAAGATTGGTGGCAAATTAACAGTTATCCCAGCAAAAACACCAAGCCCACGGACAGATACCCCAAAAAAAAATGATATCCAATTAGCACAATCGGCTTCTACCGTATTCGCGAATCACCACGTGTGAGTAAATCAACTACTTGCTGATTTGTTTGTTGAAGAGAATCGACTTTTTCTTCAATCACGGTGAGACGTCTCTTACAATTGTGAAGTCGCTCCTCCATGCTTGCCATACCGTTCAGTAGGTGACGTTCAAGGTGATGAGTTTGGCGATTTGTGATAGACTCCAGACTTAGCAATGACATTCGGTTGGATCCCCATGGATATGACGGATGAGCAAATGGAGCGGCCGACTGCAGGGGGGCACTGTTCTCTGGAAGAGCTGAAGGAAGACACAACTGTTGTGCCACCTGAGCCGAATCACTGTCAAACCGCTTCTCTGGATAGACTCTATCAGATGAGACAGGAATACCAATATGATGGGCTAATTTACATATGAGTACAGGAAAAACTAGTGTATCCTGATGATTGCCTTGAATGACCCGAATTAGCTGCTTAAGAAGAAGTGTTGGGAGGCACACCTGAACTTCCTGATATACATCATACAACACATTTAAAACAAAGGGAGACAGATGATTACCATTCACATCACAAGGATAGACATTGGACCCAAAAATGTTATGAAGGATTTTAAAAGTGGGTCCAAGATGATTAATATGAAGGAAATTATATCATTATTTCGAGAAATAGTAGTTCCCTGACATAGTGTACGAGTTATCTCGCCCAAACACCAAGACCATTTAGATTCCGACTGGTAATAGGAATGCGAGTGACTTGGAGATCTAAAAGGTGACTCAAGGTGATAGGAGTGATGTGCTTGGAGTAATGCAATAATTTTACTTGAACACAGGGTAGATCGTCACAAATAACATGAATTTTACTGAGGAAGTCATGGACCACTCCAATTTGATAAGTACCACCAAGATTCAGAATATTTTGCCATCCTATTACTTCTAGAAGGAAGTCTACACCAAAAGACTCGATGACACTGTTGAGAACCAGATGTTCAACAACAGTGGCTAAATGTCTCACCGATGGAGTGAGTTGATGCAAACTGGGTTGTTTCGCTTTCCTTTTTTAAGACTGAGAAAGAGACTTACCTTTCCCTTTGTTCATGATTTTTCAGTGTAAGAGATAGGCAAAGGTAAGGAAGGTCAGCCAAAAGAATGGAAAATACCCGACCAAAAGTGAGATTAGACTCTGGAGTGGAAGGAATGGAAATATAATACTCGTTTCTTTTGAAGCTTTTGGGACCCGTCGATGGTCTTATGGCTAAGGATTTGAGCAGAGAGCAAAACAAAATTTTTTTTAGAGAAATAAAATTTTTCCGCTCGATCGCCTTTTATCGGGTAGGAGTCTTCGATTTTATCAAACTTACTTTCAATTATATCGATGATCCACATCCGATGTTATTGGCAATTGCTTCGATAGTAGTCCCGATCATGTGACTTTCCACATTCTGAAGAGATGTTGATGATATCGACCCATGATCGATTAATCGGGAATGACAGATCGATAGGCATATCGAAGAGGAATATTTTTCTTTTTCGACCCTTCAAGTATACTTTTAGTATCAATAGCATACTCAACAAAATTGTGTACAATTATAGTACACATCAAAAATCATAAACATTTGCATGTTTATTTACAAAAGATTGAGTTGAGGAACCTCAGATATATCATTTGACACTCAATAAAATTGTATCATTTCAGCAAATATCCAGATCTAGATGCATGATCTGGACTTGTCTTTCGCTGCTCAGTACTTCTAGGCATCAGTCCTTTCTATGCCTCTAATAATGTAGCAGTGGTTACTTGTGCGATGTCCCCTCATTACTGATTTTCCTGATTGATTTAGGATTTCGCATTCTTGTCTGTTGAATTTGACCACATGCCCATTATCACAAATTTGAGATATGCTTAGGAGATTATGTGTCAAACCTTTTATGCAGAAAGATTTTTCATTTTCAAGCAACTGTATTCCTTTTATGATTCCTTGTCCAATTACTTTAGCAGTGGTTCCATCTCCGTAGGTGACTATCCCATTATGAAGATTCTTATATTTAGAAAGAAGGGACATGTCACCTGTTACATGTCTTGAGCAACCACTGTCAAGGTACCACTTAGTGTCATTGCCTGTTAAGTGATTTGAGTGAGTAGCAAGATAATTCTTCTTTTCTTTAATTATCCATTTTGTGACAGGGATCTTACTTGTAGTAGATTTAATTTTCTTATCTGATTCAACTACTTGATTAGTCTTTGTGTTGCTACTGGAGGTATTAGATTTTTCAAGCATTTGTTTTCCATACCCAGATTTAGCTCTGACTTTCTCATATCCTAAGCCATTTTTTTTTTTTTTTTTTTTTTTACTTCCAGATTTTCCCATACCTAAAAGTTTTTCTAACTTCTCACCACTCTGGGAAAACTTATAGTTTTGCTTGGCAATTTTTCTGAACTCTTCTAGATTAAACAGGAGTGTATAATTTTCATTTTAAAGGAGCATATTTTTGTCTTTTAATTGCTCAACCTGTTTGATTAGTTTTTCGGTCTCAGATTTAAGGAAGGTGTTAATTCTTTCAAGTCTATCATTATCTGAGTGATGTTGCTGTAAATCATTGCTCAACCTGTTTGATTAGTTTTTCGGTCTCAGATTTAAGAAAGGTGTTAATTCTTTCAAGTCTATCATTATCTGAGTGATGTTGCTGTAAATCATTGATCAGATGTGTATTGATTTTTACAGTTGTGTCCAAGTCTTTTTGCAGCAATTGTTCATTGTTCTCAAATATTCCAAGTCTTTTAAGAATGTTGATGCTATGAATATAAAGTTGATTATATGCATCTTGCAGTTTATCCTTTTCAATTTCTTCATCTTCTCCATTGTCGGATGAAGATGATTCCGTGGCTAGCTGTTCTTTCTTGTTCTTTGATTCGGTGGGAATGATTGAAGCAGTAGAGACCATGAGTATTTTCAATGATCTCTGATCTCCATTGCTTTCTGAGTCACTAGATTATGAATTTGACGCATCTTTATCATCCCACGTGGCGGCCATTGCCTTGCCCTTAGTTTTTCTGTTTGCGCATTCGGTTGATAGGTGTCCATACTCCTGACAAGTATAGCATTGTGGTTCTTTGGTTCTTCTACCAAATTTGCCTGCAGGAAGTTTGTTGTTCACCTTTCTCCCTCTAGAGGGACGGCCGCGATTCTTCTGAAAGAATTTTCTGAATTTTTGTGCCAGCAAGACCACTTCATCTTCATCTTCTTTTTCACTTTCACTGTCCTCATGAATTGTTTTCTTTGAAGTTTTTAGGACAGTGTTTTTGAATTTTTGGGATTGTTTGAAGTGTAGTTCAAAAGTTTGTAGGGAACCTACCAGTTCTTCTACTTTCATTTCATCTATGTTCCTGCACTCCTCAATTGTTGTAATCTTGGGATTAAATCGTTTCAGTAGGGATCTTAGAATTTTCCTACAAATTTTTAGTACTGGAACTTTCTCTCCCAATCCACCCATGGAGTTGCAAATAATGTTTAACTTGGTGAAAAACTCCATAAATGTCTCATGCCCTTCCATTCTGAGACTTTCAAACTGTGAAGTCAAGAGTTGAAGTTTGGATCGCTTCACAGTGCTTGTGCTTCATGGTTGTTTCCAATAAATCCCATACTTCTTTGGATGTCCCACACATATTTATCTGTTTGAATATATCCTGGGACACCGCACAATAGATAACATTCATAGCCTTGGCTTCAGATGTTTGCCTTTCTTTGTCGAATGCTATCTACTTTTCTCTGGGTTTGGGCTTTGTGATTGTTGTGCCACTGTCAAGTATGATTTGTTCAGTTGGTGGCACGTATCCGCTTTCAACTATGTCCCAAACATCATGATCCAAAGATCTCAGAAAGTAGTGCATCCTAGCCTTCCAGTATGCATAGTTTGAGCCGTCAAATACTAGAGGTCTAGTGACTGATGAGCCCTCTCCTTTGGCCATATTCCAACTTCAGTCAAGATCACTCTCTAGGCGGTGAAGCCCTTAAAGAGAGACCCGCTCTGATACCAATTGAAATGGTGGTAAAGACCGCGCTAGTTGAATAAGGAATATGCCAATATGTCCTAGAGGGGGGTGAATAGGACTTTTTAAAGTTTTTATGTTTTATTTAAAAATCCTACTTCACTAATCCTGTGATCATGCAATTATCAGGATTACTCAAATGTAACTCTACTGGCTTCCAAGCCCGATGGAGGATCTAATCACAAACTATTTTAGAAGTAAGCAGTATGCAAGCTAGCTTATGATGGATATGACTATGTAGGTGTGTGTGGTGTGATCAAATGTTCAGATATGGAAGTATTAAAACAAATCACACAATCATAAGAATAACAATATCAAACACAGTCATTTTTATAGTGGTTCGATGATAAGTCTACTCCACTCCCGGTAACCGCACTCAACCCTTGAGTGTACTGGATTTTACTAAGGAAGTTTCACAGCGATTCACCTCAAACCTAAGGTTTTAAATTAGGTTCACCTTCAACCTTTACAACCTACACTGAGGCTGACTGTTTATGCTCTCACGAGTAAGGGTCAACACAACGCACCCACTTTTAGGCACACTGGCCAAGGATCTTCCATAAGACCCTACTGGAGGTTTCTACACGGTTGACCTCAAACCCGAGGTTTTACGCGGTTTACCTCAAACCCAAGGTTTTACGCGGTTCACCTCAAACCCAGAGTTTTACTAGTTCACTCCTAACCAGATGTTTATGCTCTTCACAGAGTAAGGGTCCACACAACCCACTCACCACGTAACTCCCACCGGAGGCCTCTTTGAGGACTTTAAAGGGTGAGAACCACTTAAGACCCAATCCTACAAAGGAATGATCACAAGTGTCCTCTTGGACTCTAGATACTTACAAATAAGCTGATGAGTCCTGGTTAGCACAATGTCGAAGATCTCCTCCTCCTTGTTGACGAAGAGTTTTCTGCTCCCTTGATCCGTAACAAAAAATGATGTACCAATACTCGGCTTTGGGTTGGGTCAAGGTTATGATGGAATTCTACTCTCTAAAGGTTTTCCTATAAGGAAGATAGAGTAGTTCCAATCATCTAGGCATTCAAGGCATTCCAACTTAATGATTTGCCATTAAGATGGTAGCTAGAGGATCAGCGGAAGTTTATTCCCCAATCCACTCTATAAAATATCAATGGTAAGGGTGGATTGGAGGATGAACTTCCCTGAGAGAAAGGGCTTTGGGTATATGATCTAAGGTTAAACACTCAAACGCTCTCTCTACTTTCTCTCACAGCAACAAAAGACAAGTCATCTATATATAGGCAAAAAGTTCCAACGGATATAAAACGGTCACATTTATGACAAAGTTCGATATCATCGAGCGTATACTCTTGATAGCATCGATGGTTTGCTCGATGGCTCAGACTCAATGTCATACGCTTTTGAAACTTTTTTGCTAATTGGTCGATGAATCGAAACTATTGTCGATGTCATCGGATTTCGAACTTCGATTCCATCGATGACAGGTTCGATCCATCAACACTTAAAAAATGAGAGAGACTTGACTTTGAAATATTTCAGGATTTCATGAATGATCGGGGAACCATTGAGATCATCGGAATTTGAATATCGATGATATCGAGATCAGAGTCAAGGCATCGATAAATCGAACAGATTTTTCTTTAAGCTTGCTGGACGGTTTATGTCCTTGTTCGATGCAATCGACCTAGTGCCGATATCATTGATATTTGAATATCGATTCTATCGAAGGGCCCCCGATCATAGTTAAGAATAACCTGAAATATTTGCTGTAAGATATGCGCGTCCACAATCGATATCATCGATGGACTTCCGATGTTATCGATATTTGATTTCAAATCATATCGGAAGAGCATCGATATATCGAAGAAATTTGAGATTTTCATTAAAAAATAGGGGCGCCGAAAATCTGCCTGTCGATCTTATCGGCCACTTTCGATGGGCTCGAGATTTGTATATCGATGATATCGATAGGGGAATCGATATATCGGTAAATCAGTCCAGATGAGTATTTAGTTGCTGGACATTTTCAGTTCTTATATTGATGATATCGATAGGTGTATCGATGCATCGATAAATCCGTCCAGATGAATATTTAGTTGTTGGACACTTTTGGTCCTCACATCGATAATATCATTAAGGTATCGAGGACATCAACAGAGCAGGTCGATCATATCGAGGGTGTTTCGATAAAATCGACAAGGCGAGAAAAACTTAGAGATTTCCATATTTTGAAAAAAGTTTTCTCACCTTAAAACCCTATGATTTCTAACTTGTTTTTAAGGGTTTTCTTCACCTGGTGTTTTGGGTCATGGGATGTGAAGCTTTAAATTTACCTGTGGCGAGCTTGTACACATCCGGTTGAGGCAGACGCTTGAATTGATCTTCCTATCAGGCTCTGTAGGCAGTCTGACTCAATACTCACGTAACTTGACAAACTAGGGCACTTTCAGGCTCAATGGTATATGCCCTTGTGGCTAGGGAAAGTGTACGAGAGGCTAGTGTAGAGTTACTCACTGAGGCCATTCAGGTAGTGCATTAGTTTTGTGATGTCCTTGATGATCTACCGAATGAGCTTCCCCCTATGAGGGATATACAACATGTTATTGATCTAGTCCCTGGGGCGTCTCTACCAAACCTCACTCATTACAAAATGAACCCAAAGGATCATGCAGAGTTGAAGAGACAGATTGACAAGCTCCTAGAAAAGGGTTTCATTCGGGAGAGCATGAGCCCATGTGCCATGTCACGCCCCAAACTCAGAAACCGGGCTCACAAAATTCTCAATCGTCGAATCCAGTGCCAACAGCCTCCGTAGTACCCCATTCTCGGCTCCCAGGGCTCATACCCCAGATTCCGATCCTGGGATCCTACAAGGAGGATTTTTAACATGAATTTGTCTCATAAGAAGTATAACTACAGGTATACCCAAATCACAAGAACAACATCATTACCACATATGCACTAATATAATCTTTTGAAATACAATACTGAAAGGGAAAATACATATGTCAAAAATCAAAGCTCCAGAAGACTGTTGCACGCTCCAAATGCAACGTTGTTGCAACCTAACGCCACCTGCACGCATCTATCGTGCATAAGCTTATACAAAGCTTAGAGGGTGGTGTAAGTGTGTGCGATGCAGTGTCAAGCATATAAACATTAGAGTAAGTAGAACCACTAGTAATCCATGAATCGTACAATATCAAAGTAATACTGAAATATGCTGGCAAGTTCATAAATATCATCAACCTTATCCAGGCTATGCGATGAAAAAACATAATAAACTAATATCATATATTGAATGTAGGTCAGCTATACAATACGGAGACATAGTAAGCTAAATATCAGATACCGAGTCCACGAATATCGTCAACTTTAATCAAGTTAAGCAATACAGAAGCACAGTAAAGCAAATGTTATGTGCTGAGGATGCAATGCAATATGCGATGCAAATGAAATGACCAACCTGGAGTGTGAAGTCGGGATAATAGTACGCAGTATCGCAGGCTACGGGGTCCACCACAAGGGACTTCTATCCAAATCAGTCTCATACCTAAATTTGGATAGTCAGACTCAATGTGGTAAACTCCTGATCTTAGGTTAATTGCGCGCCCCAACCGAAATCCTGGACATTGCGAAGGTACACAACAAATAGTTGCACGCCACCAGCCCTAGTGGATAGCGAATGAATGCGTGAATGAGTATGCAACTCCTGCTCAATAAGTCCACAGATCAGTATTATACATCTCTGGGATCATCATCGGGGTCTAGTACACTCTACATGCAACCGCTGCACACTGACGTGCGACCATGCAAGTGGAAGAGACCTCACCATCCGCCTGGCCAGTAGTCAGCCAATATCTACCCAGCACATTGATAGCGGACCCATTTACGAGCTGGTCAAACTCAGCCTAGCTATGCCCCCACCCTCGGACGGGTAAGGCCACACCCCCTCCTAACCGACCACGACACAGTGGAAGAACGCGGCCTATTGGTATACGGCCCTCATGCGCTCATATATATCCACTCGGTCTTGACGTTGGGGCATTCTCTGATACCAAGAGGGTTTAAGGATTTTCACCCAGGCCCATCTATGGCGGCCAAATACGAGTAACAAATTTTCGGTGTCCCATCTGGCCATCCACGATATGCCTATGGAGGCTACGACCCTAATGTCGCTAAGGCATACAGTAATCACAATACACAATGCAAGATGCATGAGTCATACAATCTATTCATGCATCAATCCTGCACATACCGTATGCTCATGTGAGACAATCTCCGCCTATCAGGGAGTCTCATAACAACATGCCCAATGATATATGCAATGGTCAACCACATCTCATAACAAACATGCAGATGATGCGTATGGGCATGTATTATGATGTTATGTTGTCACATACTCATAATCGGCATCGGCAATCGGAATCGGCCTCGATAATCGGTCTCGACAATCAGAATCGCCTCGACAATCGTAATCGACCTCCACAATCGGCCTCGATAATCGCCCTCGACAATCAGCCTTAACAATAGGCCTAGGCAATCAGAATAGGCCTCGACAATCGGAATTGGTCTCAACAATCGGAATCGACCTCGACAATCGGAATCGGCCTCGACAATCGGAATCGGCCTCGATGATCGGCCGAACAAGGCCTAAGGGAAGGTCACAATGTAGACATTAAACCATCATTGCCCAACAATGTGGCCATTTAACCAACATTTCTCCCAAGGAGTGGCCCACATAGAGCCAAACGTATAATGGGGCCATGGCCTCACACAAGGGCCACATATACATCACATCGGGCCTCGACACATGGGCCATAAATACATCACATCGAGCCCCAACACATGGGTCGGGTATACATCATATTGGGCCTCAAACATGGGCCTCATATACATTAAGTGGGCTACATCAATGGGCCGTACTAATGGGCCTCATAGATGGGCTACAAATATATCAAGGCGGGCCTCACAGATGGATTTTGATGGGCCACAAGTATATCAAAGTGGGCCTCACAAGTGGGAGCTTGGATCACATCTAAAATCATTTTAATAGTTGCAGGTGCAACATGTGTATCTGTACACTATCATTCCATGGAGCACATGGCTCACTAACGATGATTAGCACTGTCCAAACATTGTCCAGATATATCAGCAACATCCAAACATTTTCCATGTAAATTAGCACCATACAAACATTATCTACGTAAATCTGCACCATCCAAACATTGGACAGCACCATCCAAACACTGTCCAGCACCGTCCATCACAATCTGGACGGTGTGGATGAAATAAATAAATCATGGTGGGTATCCACCGTCTAGATGTGGGTACAACACCATAGCATGGTGGGACCCTTAAAGTTGGTGACGTCACTCAGCAGCTAAATAGCTGGTGTGACACACTCAACCAATTCGTCCAGTAGGTGGGTCCCACATGGGGCCCACCACCTGCATATATATGATTATATATAATATTATATTTTAAAAAATGTTACGTCCAGAGGGTCTGAATGCCTAGGATGGATGGTTTGGATTTAAACCACACATCAAGGTGGCTACTCAAAGCTCTTGCATGTCCTTGCTAAGAGGATGAACGGTTTGGATGGAAAACATCCATCATGGAGGCCCACATGCTACACTCAACACGTCACCAAGGTGGGCCACACGTCCCCTTTCAAAATGGATGGACGGTGTGGATGATCACCCAAACCCCAGGTCAGACCCATGGAACTTGCTGACGCTAAAGCAGCCAGGTGTTACTGGTCGTCTAGCAGATGGACGACCCAGATACAACGCATGCACGAGGTGGATCAACATGCATGGGACCCACCTGTAGTTTTCAACAAGGAAGGAGAGAGAGGGAGAGAGAAAAATCAGACGGTGGAGGGACCCCGCCATAATGGGTCCCACCATAAGTGGGCTCTCTAATCATCAAAATTAATAAATAAAATCACCCACTGTCGATCTCCTCTTCCTTCTTCTGCCAATGCGATATAGAGCTCCAAGGGGTGCGATTCAACGGTTGAGATTGGATTTGAAGAGTTGGATTGGATGGTAGGGAGTGAGCCACACAAAGCTTCTCTCATGGAGGTTGGGACGTTTGCTCTCATAGGTGTTGCTTGAAAATGGAGAGAGAGAGAGAGAGAGAGAGAGAGAGAGAGGTGATGGGAGAGAAGGATGGTGAGTGATGGATGGGTGTACTTGGTTGTAAGAGAGAGAGTTGACTTTGGGGAGGGGTGGTTGTACTTGGAGATGAGTGTTGTACATGACATATGATTGATGGATTGATGTGATGTGTCGTAGAGATTCCCTCGGTATTTGTAACGCGCGGTGTTTTCCTCAAACTGAACACGAGTCCACATCTCCTGGCCCAGGTATCCCCTCGGCGTGCGAGACGCGGCGTCGGAACCGCGGCGACGGCGCGGTCGCTAGGGTACAAGTCTTGAGTCGAGCCGACTCTGGAAGACCGCAGAAGCCTACGGAACGGTATGGGCTAGGATACGAGCCTCACATGTCATGCCCGCCCTTCTTACACCTAAGAAGGATGACACATGGAGGATGTGTGTTGATAGTAGCGCTATCAACAAAATCACAGTCAAGTATCAGTTTCCCATACCGTGTCTTGATGACATGTTGGATATGATGGCCAATGCTATTATCTTCTCAAAAATTGACCTCAAAAGTATTATTACCAAATCTGTGTACACCCTGGTGATGAGTGGAAGACGGCCTTCAAGATGAATGATGGGCTAGACGAATGGCTAGTTATGCCTTTGGGGCTGACTAACGCTCCAAGCACTTTCATGCGAGTGATGACCCAAGTGTTGAGGCCCTTCATGGGGAAGTTTCTGGTCGTATACTTTGATGATATCTTGATTTATAGCATAATCCAGGAACAGCACCTCAACCATTTGAGGTAGGTTTGTGGGATCCTTAGAGCTGAGAAATTGTACGCCATCCTAAAGAAGTGTGTGTTTTTGTCTAGTAGTGTTATGTTCTTAGGTTTTGTCATATCAGCTGAGGGCATATCGGCGGATCCCAAGAAGGTCAAGGTCATCGTCAATTGGCCTGAACCCCGCAATATTCATGAGGTGCGCGGCTTTCACGGCTTATTAACCTTCTATAGGTGGTTCATCACGGATTGCATAAAAAAAGGGAGAGTTTCAATGAACAAAGGTAGCTCCACCATGATGTTTATTCGATATTCAACATGTAGTGGTCATCTAGACCCTTGATCTTCTGGTGGGGATGGTATCCCAACCTTGATTTGCTATTTTGAGAGCCCACATGTTTTAGGACCCATCTTGATGTTTGTAATATGGCTTAAGGGAGCTCATAGAGGTTGGGCATTTAGTGGACCATATCGCTGTCCAAAGCGGGGCCCAGTTCGCTGCCATGTCCAGCCGGCCCACCTTGCTGTCCATTTTCGGGCCGACATGGATGAAGGGATAACATAATTATCAACTTAGTCTGTGGGGCCCTAGCCTGCACACATGCAGCCCACATGATGTATGCATTTCATATCCACACCGTCCAGTCCCTGGACGATGGGAACCCACCATGATGTAAGTGTGTATTCACACCGTCCGTCCGTTTTGCTGGACGTGGGACCCCACCTTGATGTATGTTATATCTCCACCATCCATCTAATTTCTCAACTCATTTTAGGTGTTGAGCCAAAAAATGAAGCCAAACTGAGTCTCTGGCGGGCTACATTGTAAAAAACAGTAGTTTTGGGGATATAAACTGTTAGGGCCCGTGCGCTGTGATGTGTCTATACACCGAAATACATTGATTATTGGGCTCATTACATCTATCACAAGCTCAGGAACCCAGTAGACGGAGTAGATCATCATGATGTGGGTCCCACCTAAGAAAAACCACAAGATATATATATACATCTGTCACAAACTCAGGAACCCAGTAGATGGAGTAGATCATCATGATGTGGGTCCCACCTAAGAAAAATCACAAGAAAAAAATAATATATATATATATATATATATATATATATATATATATATATATATATATATACAGCTAGACGTTGTTGCTGCCAGCGTCCAGAGGACGCTACAGTAAGCAGCGTCCCGCTGCTTGGAATAAAGGCCGGGTCCGTGGGTCCCACCACAGGCCTCACCATGATGTAACATCAACACCGTGCATTTGATGGGTCCCCTTTAAATATAGGGTTATCCCAAAAATCAGCCGTACACGAAACTCAGGTGGCCCACACCATCTAAAATCATGTGAAGACATGCTAAAACATATAAAAAGTACTTGTTGGGACCCACCTGAAATTTGATTGCATCTGAAACTTGGCCTGATCTCTTAACCAAGTGGGCCACACATAATGGGTGGGCTGGATTTGTGAACCACGGCTTGGTGGGCCCCACAAATGATTGTCAATGTTTTAATGGAGGGTAAACCTCTCAACTATTGTGCATGGTGTGGCCCACAGAAGCCACAAATTGACTTGATTTTAAGTCCTAGGCCCCACCATGATGTGTGTATTATACACACACTATTCGGCCATTTTTCTGGGGTCGTGGGCCCCATTGCATTGTATGGCTCACCATGATGTGTGTATTATATACACCCTGTCCATTTTTTTTCTTAGGGTCGTGGGCCCCATTGTCTTGAGAGGCCCACCTTATGTATGTGCCCAATCATGGGCTGCCTTATGCAAGCCCGCCATGATATGTGTGTTATACATGTGGTTCATCCATTCTTAGGGCCATGGGCTGCCTTATGCTGGCCCACCATGATGTATGTGTTATACGCACAACGTCCACCATGTTGGGGGCTGCCTTGTAAGGCCCACCCTGATGTATATGATATGCACGTTGTCCATCCATTTTCCTAGGTAGTACTAGGGCCTTAGGCCCATTGTGAGTTAGATTCCAATCCCAAATGGGTCGCACCTTAGGAGCAATAGTGGTTAAAGGTCCACCGTTATAAACCTCCCTAGGGCCCATCGTTAAGCCTATTTCCACCCTTATCTTTAACCCAAACCATTGCGCCCCATTGATGTAGAGATAAACACCTTCCCTTATTGGGTTATTCCAAATCCATTGAGCCCCCATTGATGATACCCATCTCACCCCACCAGGCTAACCCAAATCATTGGGCCCCCATTGGTATTAACGATACCCATCCTTCTTGTTGGGCTAATCCAAATCATTGGGCCCCCATTGATGTAGAGATGACTACCTACCTTTAATGGGCTAACCCAAACTGTTGGGTCCACATTGTTGTAGCAGTTTCCACCTTACCTTGTGGGTTATCTCAAACCATTGGGCCCCCATTAATAATGATGATTTCCACCATACCCTGTAGGACTACCCAGACCTTTGGGCCCATCTTGTGTTCATACCGGGCCTCCCATAGGAAATGTGGCCCACCTAGATACATGTGTTTTTCCAAGTTTAGAGACCAAACCTGAGGCCCACTTAAATGTTGAATGGGCTACTTAGATCATTTAGAAGGACATATAGTCGATGAAGGGACCCCACCAAAGCCCACCTTATATTCATATTGGGCCCCCATAAGAAAGCCTAATTATTACATGATAGAGGGGGTGAGGAAGCCCATTTGTTGTACTTAGGCTCGTCCTCTTAACTCACCTTGTTGTATACCCGCTTGACTCACCCCGTGAGATGTGTCCTACCTTTGTAATTAGTTGTTAGGATATCGATGTTATGCATATATCATCCACACCGTCCATTTACCTTTTTGGACAACTGTGAGGCCCATCCTTGATATTAGTGTGTCACCTAAGCCATCTATTGTTTGTAAGAGAGTTCATCATCACCCCTTGTCATAGATGGAAGAATATGTGGTGTCAGATTTAATATATCCACTGTTGAAGCTTATCTAGATTTGGGGGTTAGATCCATCGTCCTTTTAGTGGACCCCGCCTTAGGATATATGATGTATTAGTGCCTTGAGAAGGTTAGGATAGTCTAACATGGGCCATACCATATAGACTGCTTCATGCCTAGTGGGGCGTATCGTTCCGCTCCTACTCTTTGTACGTGATATACCGGTTAGGGTCGATTATTGTCTGCTACATCTGATAATCATGTTAGTGTACTTAATCTAGTAGGACACACTGAGAACATGCTTAGTATTACATATACATGCTCATACGCATCATTTGTATGACTGTTTTGAGGAATGATTGATCATAGAATATGCCATTGGGCTGAGATGTTCAGGGGACTCCTTGTGAGATGGAGTTGCCCCACATGATCACGCAGTACGAGCAGGTTTGATGCATGACTGGATGGCATGACTCATGCATCTCGCATTTTGTGTGGCATGATCACTTTGCGCCCTAGCGACATCAGGGTTGTAGCCTCCACAGGCATATCGTGGGTGGCAAGATGGGATACCAGAAATGTTTAGTTCTAGCACTTAGGCACGTTCGATGTCCTTGGGTGAAAGTCCCTAAACCCCTTGGTACCAAGGATGCTCCAACGTCTACACTGAGTGGATACATGAGCGCCCGAGTGTCGAATACCAGTAGGTGGTGTCTCCTACTGTGTCGCGGTGGTGTGGCCTTATCCGCCGGAGTAAGGCGGCTATAAGCTAGGCTAAGTTCGACCAGCTCGCAAATGGGTCCGCTATCGACGAGCCGGGTAGGTATTGGTAAACTACTGGCCAGGTGGGTAGTGAGGCCTTTTCCTCTTGCTGGGTTGTGTGGATAGGGAGGCGGCAGCCAGTGTGGAGTGTACTAGACCCCGGTAATATCCTAGAGATGTAAGATACTGATATTGTGATGCCCAATCATTGTTGCACATTTTGGTAGGCACAAATCAGCGGATGCTAATGTGGGCGGGGCTTAAAGGCCTAGGCGAGCTACTAGTGGTTGGCAGGCTATTATGCTGGCAGGCTACTGTGCATATAGTGAGGTGGAACCTTGTCCCTCATGAGAAGCGCTATGACGGTCATATGCGGACTTGCTGAGCAGGAGTTGCGTACTTAGCACTTAACTCATTCATTCATTCATTCACTATCCACTCGGGCTGGTGGTTCACAACCAAATCGTTATGTGTACCTTCGCAATGGCCAGGATTTCAGTTGGGCGCGCGACCAACTTGAGATCAGGAGTTTACCACATTAAGTTTAACTATCCAAATTTAGGTATGGGAATGGTTTGGATAGAAGTCCCTTGTGATGAACCCTACAGCTTGTGATACCACATACTATCATTCCGACTATACTCTAGATTTGTCATTTCTTTTACATTGCACATTGCATTGCATCCTCTGTGTATGACATTTGGTTTACTATGTTTCTGCATTACATAGCCTAGATAAGGCTGATGGTATTCGTGGACTTGTCAGGATTTGCACATTGCATTGCATCCTTAGCATATGACATTTAACATACTATGTCTTGCATCACATAACCTTGTTATGGTTGACAGTATTCATGGACTTGCCAGTATTTCCACTTACTCTGATAGTTGTGTGTTGGGCACATGTATTGCGCACACATGCACCACCCTCTAAGCTTTTTAGTAAGCGTATACACGACCGTTGTGTGTAGGTGACGTTAGGTCGTAGTAGCATTGAGGTAGGAGCTTGTGGAAGATCATTTTGGAGATTTTGTTATTTATGTATTTCTCTTTCAGCACTATATTCTAATATTCATATTAGTGGATATATGGTGATGATGTTGTTCTTGTGATTTGGGTATACTTGTGGTTATGTTTCTTTACAAAAAAAAAAAAAAAAAATCACACCGAAAATCCTCCTTTTAAGAACCCTGGATCGGAATCTGGCATATAGACACTGGGAACCGAGAATGAGGTACTACGAAGGTTGTCAGCACCGGATTCGGTGATCGGGAATTTTGTGAGCCCGGTTCCTAAGTTTGGGGCGTGATAATAGTTCTGTCAATAGGTCCGCAGGTCTAAGTCATTTTGAAGTTGTTACTAGTTATAAGCCTAGGAAGTCTATTGATCTTGTCCCTATGTCACTGTCCCATAGCCCATCAGAGTCTGCAGAGTCCTTTGCGCATCACATTCATTCATTGCATAAAGAAATCAGGCGAAAGATCACTACTAGTAATGAACATTACAAATTTTTTACAGACCAATATAAACGTTTCAAGGAATTCAATGTAGGGGACTTTGTGATGGTCCACATTAGGCCCGAGCGGCACCCTCAGGGGGACATTCGTAAATTACACGTGCGTAACGCTGGACCCTTCAAAATTATAAAACAAAACGGTCTCAATGTGTATATGATAGATCTTCCACCTTCCATGAGAATTAGTTCCACATTTAATGTAGAAGATCTAGTTACTTTTCAGGGGACCACTGATACTTTGTCCGACCCTTCGCCCAACCATCCTGATTCCCCAAGACCTATCCCTTGATCCATGGCCTCTTCCCGACCTTTCTTCTCAGCCTCTACCTCTCATACCTACCCTTCTCACACCCAAAGAGGAAATATAGGATATTCTAGACCATCAGATAGTATTAACGTACCTGGCTAAGTGGAAGTCACGCCAAGCTTCAGATAGTATGTGACTCACTGAGTTGGAGCTTTAGAGACTTGATCATAACATCTTGGAGCAGTTCAGGTGTTTTATTTCGCTAGTGGCAAAATCTTCGCAGCTGAAGAGAGTTGATGGGAATATCACGCGCACACGCACACCTCCCCTACGCACGTAGGTAAGGAGGAGGTGGGCCCCACCATCGATCTGGATCGATGACGATGTCCAAGGAGGGCCTCCTAGTTAGAGGACTACATTTTGTTTCGTTGGACTGGACCCGATAGTCATGTGAATCCCACCATAGGTTCTTATAATCATAGCCTACTATTCTAATTAAGCTAGTACTTTGGGTTTTTCTTATTATTGTTATTAGGAATATTATAGATTGCTTTAATTAATTGTTATTTTTGATTACTTTGTCTCCAAGTAATAGGTTGAGCACATGACGCGAGTTTTGGGGTATAGGGTTTTCTTATAAATAAGCACTCCTTTTAGATTTTTTTTTTTTCTCATTGAAGATTAATAAAATCTCCGCGTTTTTTTGCTCCTCTAAATTTTTAAGTTGTAGAGATTCAATTGAGTGTGAAACCTCCATTCCTCGAAGGGTTGACTACCATGGTGCGAAGCCACACCTATCCTAATTTGCCCCCACCTTCTATCATCCATATTCCTCTTCTCCATACAATAATCTCATCTGCAAATCCATCAATATTTTACAGACATTTCTCATCTATAGCAGAATTCCAAAATCTGGCCTTACAGCAGAGCTGAAACTTCAACAGAGCACCGCGCACAGACTGCATCAGATTAGGCTGAAATTTAGAGGTTTTGTGGCCCACCCTTGGCTGACCAAGGCCAAGGTGGCCATTTCCTTATTTGTGGTCCCCACATACATTCGGGACACCTCCAGCACACGTGCGTCAGGGCCTTCGCCGCTGTCCATGTGTGTGACGCTTCTCTGGTTCATCTCTCCTATCTTTCACCCCCAAATCCCTAGCCCTAACCCTAAATTACTAAAATCTCCAATTTTATGCCCTTTCTTCAACCCTAGGGTTCCCCGAATTAAAATTTATGAACCCCTTGGATTAGGAAATTATTTCTGTGCATGTGTGAATGAATTTACCCTCACTTGATTATTGTTTGGTCTATAATTTTGATTGATCTAACCCTAGCTTATGTAGGCCTAGGCCTACATAGATTCACCTTGATTGAATGCTTGAACTTTTGTGTGAGATATGGAATTTTGTGTAATTGTTTCTAAATTAACGTGATCTAAGCCTAAAAATCTTGCACATTATATTTCAATTTCATGTTCTGCATTAAGTTACAACTATGGAAAATAGAAAAATTATAATTAAAAACCCAAAACCAAAACCGAAAGTAAACAGTAACAACATGCATATTGGAGTTTTCACATGAGAGGGAAACCCACATGTTCTTACCAAATGTGGCCCACTCAATGCTCAAATTTGCTTCATATTTAGGCCCGTGGCCCACCATGACCTACTAAATCTAATGAATTGATTGGATTTCATAACAAACAACATGATGAACCCTACCTTCACCCCAGCCACTCACGAAGCCAAGAAGTTACGTGCATTGCAAGTAACTACTTGCTATATTAGCTTGCTCCAATGGTGAGCATCGTCTGCCCACCGAATGATCTTGTGGACCACTTGGAACTTGGAATTACTTCACGTTTTGGCCCATGGCCTAACATTATCCTACAAAACTGATGGAGGGAATGGATTTTCTGAAAAACCATGATAGTGGACCCCCCCAAATCACAGAAATCAGCTCATAAGCGGAAGTTCAACCGCCGTAACATCGGCTGATGAGACCGGTTCGAAAGAGGGAGTTCCTTACTAGGAAACTTCCTACGTTTGAGGAGATTTGAGCCATCCAACCAGCTAGAGAGAGAATTCTGACTCCAGTAAGAGCGACCACGGAGGAATAAAGAATCCTAAATGAGAGAATTCCGGACTGCAAAATCACCAATCGGAACTTCCACCGCAAGAAAACGTGAAACCACTGGACGAACCGAGCCTGATCTCTCAATTTGGTGGGCCAACAATCATCAGAAGATCAAATCTGGATTGCCCACTCCACAAAGACAGAGGTTTCGACTTCTCCCACATTAGCAGGAGAGAAAGGAAAGGAGAGAAGAGATCGGCATCCACCGACTTTCACGTAGATGTACCGGAAAACGTGACAGTTGCATTGAAACAAGGCCACCTTTCGATCAGTCGGATGGACGTTCTTGCACCCAAGAACGAGATAACGACCTTTCATCTGCAAGCCTTCTCAAAACCGACCAAACTCCTTGAAAGGAGGAAAGAAACATCCTATCCAAACACTAAAACCAGCAGCTTCCAAACACGGGCGCTGCTTGATCCTACGCATGTCGCCTACATACCTGCTATGCAAGAAGCCTCTAGACGCATGCACGGGAAGGCTTATAAAATCCCAGCCCTTCTGCTAGACATATACAACAAACCAGGGAGAGAGAAAGAGAGAGAAGGAAGAGCAGGGAAGATCGGGCCCAACCAGGTAGGAATTATGGCTCTCACAGATCTACTGCTTAATCCTCCATCTATTGCCTAATCCTCCAAAGAAAGTGGAAGAAGGAAGAAATAAAGAAATAAAGAAGAAGAAGAAGAAGAGAGAGAGAGAGAACGAGCTTTCGAGTCGACGTAGTGAAACCATTGAGTCCAATAACGAGTTGGGTCCGAGTTGGAGTAATTCCATCCAGCCACTTGAGTGGGTAAGATCCACGTACCAAATTCCTTTGAATTTGTATCATGCAGGATTTGAGTTCATAGACATAGCCAAATATATTGATTTACCAGCGAGCCAAATCGAGTCAACTTAGTGTAGAAATTCACTTAATCGCAAATTGTTGAATTAAGAATGTTGGCTTATCAAAGTAGGCGAACATCTACGATTCAATCAAATTGAAGTTCTCAATTTGATTAGAAACTACTTCAAACCTAGTTCTAGATCTTTATCTATACTAAACTATAACTTGAAATTGATCATAATCATATAATCTATGTAATGTGATGATCTAACCATGTGAAGCATGTTAATTATGCTAGAATTGGGCACGACAATGCGTGTCTTCAAAACTACCAATGTCAGATCGAGTTTAAGAGGTGAGGGTTTTTTCCTTTAAGCTTACCTTAAATTGATATGATTTAATTGCCCTTTTACATGTTTTTATGTACTATGATTCTCTCCCTACTATTGTATAATTTACCATCCCCAATTGTCTATCCTTTAAAAATTATGGTATGACTCTAATTATGCGTGATCTTTATGAATTTATATGGGGTGATGGATACAAGCCTTGCCTTTGCCTTCACTAATTTTGTTGAGTTAGCCAATGCTACTCTTCTATTTATTGGTTTAGCTATTGCCACCCTCTTCTTTATTGAGTTGGCCATTGCCACTCACCCCTTTGTTGAGTTAGCCATTGTTGCTCTCCTATTTGTTGAGTTGGCCATTACCACTCTCCTTTTTGTTGAGTTAGCCATTCTACTCTTTCCCTATTTTATTAGCCTTGTGTTATCTGTCATTATGTCTTGGGCATGTGTCTTGATATTACAAAACCCCCATGATTCAGTTTACATTCTCTTGATGCTAGTGATGTGTTAAAGGTATCACAATAGTGATTCAATTATTATATCATGGACGTAATGCGCTCTGGGTAGAGACCCTCTTGGTCAATCGTAATTCCATGAATTTTTGGGTAGTGGTGCACAAATCGATGTAAGTAATTCGCAATGTGTGTTACATCATTTCCGAGATTGGATGTCGCAAATAGTCGCTCCATAAACAAATCGTGTCACGTAATTCATCTGACTCATGCGTTGTGCCGCCTCAAGGTGTTCACGTAAATCCATGGTAGCGTTGGACATGCCGGCGAATCTTCGTAGTGTGAGAATGCGGGGCTAACCGGGTTTTCTATGAATCGTATTCCACATTGTAATAATCACTATATATGATGAACCGCACACGCTTTGCTAGGCATGATATATATATATATATATATATATATATATATATATATTAGTTACGATACTGATACCCCTCATAGTAGTGGAGTACGAGACGTATCAGAACCCTTACATTACCTTTATGAATCACTTGAATTATTGTTAATCTTAAAGGATAACCATCACTATGAGTAGGGTGTTAACCATCTCCAACCGTATAGATGATGCAGGTGATGCATAGATTGAAGAACTAGAGGACCATCTTCGCAGGAAAGATTATACTAAAGGAATAAGAAGATAGTTTTATGATTTAGTTTTATACTTCCACTGCAAACTCGATAAATGTAATAAGCTCCCATTGAAAAGGCATTTGATTATTTACTGAATTCTTTTACTCTGATGAAATAATCAATACAGTCAATTTTATTCTTGTAAATGTTACCTTCATGAATGTATCTGGATGTGATCTAAATGAAAAAAAATAAAAATAAGGTGTGATTTTTAAAGCATCCAATTTATACATTATTAATACCCAGTTTTTCTCGAGCACGAGTATAAACTCTGTCCGTGAAAATTTCGGGATGTTACAGTAATAAATACCACATTAATGAGGGGTCACATGTCGCTTTCACCTTTTTCCAAAGGTGAAGCGACTGGGGGGGGGATTTTTATCCCCATTATCATCATTCCTCATAAGAGCCAATTAGGGCAGAATATTATGTGTGATTTATACAAATCTAAATAGTGTATTTGAATATTTAAAAAGATTTCTTAGTAAACAACAGCTGAAACGTATCAAACAGTGCTACGTCAATGTCTAAGCGGCCAATAAAGAAGCAATCATGCAGGAACAATTACAGGACAGATGACCAAAGGAGAAACAGAGGAAGCCTAGTAATGGCGAACAATTATGGCACGTCAGAACATGAGAAGGATCCATATTAGTGGATTAAAGCTATAAATAGAAAAGTAATGTAAGAAGAATATTTCGTTTCATACCAACCCAATCAAACCAAACAATTATCTTTCAATTATCAGTCGATTTACATTTCGTAGTGTAATCACTTTATCTTTTCTAGCCAACTAAATTACATTCTTTAGTGAAATCCTTTACTTTTAACTTGATGTTTACATTTCATAGTGTAATCTGAAAAGGCCTAGCTATATGTCCTGAGGGGGGGGGGGGGTGAATAGAACAATGCCAAATAAAACTTATAACAGCGGAATTAAAAAGAATATGATAGCCAAAGTAAATTACAATGCAGGAAAGTAAAACAACCTCAAAATTTAGATCTTGAGAGGTTGATACAAATGTTGTTCTAAGGACAACCTTTCACCAAAAACCAGAGTTTATGGTAGGACAACCTTATTTCTAGAAAGATCTTTGTATCAAATCTCAAATCAAAGAGGAATACAGAAATAAATACAAACTGAATTGAAATAAATTGTAATCATAAATGTATTGTTCTAAGGACAGCCATACACCATAAAAATGGCAGGGCAACCTTGCTGGAACAACTTTTAAAGGAAATTGAATATCAAGCTGATAAAGGAATAACAGAAAATAAATTCTAAACTATTACAAAATTCTCACAATGCTTGAATTAAATGATTACAACATTCACCACCATACATACATCCCACAAAAAAATAATTAAAGATTAGACGTATAAATCATTCAACCACAACACAAGGGATTATAGTGGTTCGCCTGTGTGTTCACCAACTGTTAAACAACAGCCACACCGAAAGCTACTCCACTCCTAATATCCTCACACAGGGGATATTAGCGTTCATTAACAAAATAGGTTTTCCCAGGTTCACCCAAAACCTTTACAATTGTGTCTTTGTTTGTGGGCTTACATAATTAAAAAAACCCCACTTTTGAGTTTTCTTGGCTCTCCTCAGATAACCAATACAACAAGGATTTTCTAGCAAATCTTGAAAGAAACCAAAACAGAAAGGAATTTACAATTAAATGTAAAATACTTGATTATCTCCTTCGTTGTAGAAGCCCAGTAGAACCAAGTCAGAGTAGATGATTGAATGTCCAAGTTCAATGTCCAGTACTACTCAATTACAATGGTTCTAATTCTAATAGATTTTAAATTTAAACCAAGTAGGGTTTGCCTTAATTGATTTTGATTCCAAAGAAAGGGAATAACAATTCCTCTTATCAAATTAGATTGGAATAGCAGAAACAAAATCAATTAAATAAAGCTAAGGAAAAAGAATATTAAATAAGCACACTGAGCTTAGATGGAGCACAAAATTATCTCTCAGAAGTTCGACGAAGATTGGCTTGAATGGATTAATTAATTCGATAATTTCTTTTGAGATTCGTGCTCTATTTATAGGTGAGCAGATCGCGTGTTCGACTGGTCTACAGAGCTCTTCGACTAGTCGAAGCAATAACAAATATTTGAAAAATCAGGCGCGATAAGCTTTGACCGTTCTACGACTGGTCGAAGGTCTCCTTCGACTGGTCGAAGAACTTAAAATTCATCGCTAGACTTTGAGTCGAAGACTTTCGACTGGTCGAAGATGCAGTCGACACTGTTCCTTCGACTGGTCGAACAGATTCCTGCACTAGTCGAAGCCTAACAGAAATTATCCGATTTTTGTAACAAACTCACGACTGATCGAGGAATTTCTTAGACTGGTCGAAGCAACTCTAGGACTAGTCGAAGAAGGCCTTGGACTAGTCGAAGAACAGACCAGACTTATGTAAAATAAACATTCGATTTATGTATCCAAAGTGACCTACTTCTAAGGTCAACCTAAGGTCAGTCAAACCTCAACCATGAAGTAAGGACATTGAAACATTAGGAACTAGTGACCTTAAAGTATGAGCCTTGAAGTTTTGATGTAGTTCAATCTTGAAATCTTGATGTAGCTCAATCTTGAAAGTGTCTTGAGTTCTTTACAAACTGCCTTGTACTCTTCTTGAAGTCTTGCAGCTTGAGTCTTGTCTTGTGAGCAGTTTCTTGCATTCAAGATTGATCCTTTTACTTGTGAGCTTTGCTTGTTGTGAGCTTAACTTGTTTATGAATGTTGATCTTTGAGAGAGCTTCACTTATGCAAGTTATATATAACAATGATTTTGGCACCACAAATTTGACAACAGACAGGGATATAAACTATAGCACTTACAATCTCCCCCTTTGTCAAATTAGTGACAAAACACATGACCAAGATAAACATAAAGTAAATCAACTGGTTAAAGAGTTATGAACCAGTTCATATCAACTGGCTTACCTGCAAATCAATATTCAATATTCAACATTCAACATTCAACCAGTTTCATTCAACTAGTTCAAACATACTCCCCCTGAGTAACATAACCAATGCTACTCCTCTCACAATCACATCGTTAAGAACAAACCATTCTCCCCCTTTTTGTCACAATATGACAAAGGAAACAACAATAAAGGAGAACTAGATAAAGGGATATATGAGAGTAAACATGATGAGTTATTAGAGTATAGCAAAACAAAGATAGAGATACTCAGCATAGCTTCACATAGAATAAATATCCAGCATAAAACATAGATAGTATCCAACTCAAAATCAGTCAACCAAGTGCTAAGTTATAAAGTTATTACAGACCAGAAGTCTCATATCAACTAGTCAGAACCAAAACCAGATGACGGAGCAGGAATAGAGGGATCAAGTTGGTGCATGCCTTTGTTCAATTGCCTAAGATATTTGCGCATATACTTGAATTGTAAATCATGAGTAACAGACATGTTTTTCATCTTTACATTTATATTCTCAACTTTATCCTCTAATACACTCAGACGAGCATCACCATCAGATTGTTCAAAATCTGGATCATTTGTTGAGTCAGAATCCAGTTCCCCAAAAATGTCATCCATATTAATGTCATCACCAGCTTCTTCATGACCACCACCACCACCTTGTTCAGGAAGTACATCCAGCTTCATCTTATTGATATTAGTATTGTTGAAGATCAGATGATGGATTGGTGCCTCATCAACCGGCATATCGACTAACATAGGTGTAGCCAATACAGTCATTAAATAGGCAAAAGGAATGTCACTATGACTAGGATGGAGTCTAAACTGAAGAATGAAATGACAGATTAAGGATGGTAAACAAATCTGAGTACCTTTGGAGATAGCATGGATAACACGAACCATAAACGAAGTCAAGTCAGTTTTATTACCCGAACGAGGATACAGATTAGACACAAAGATTTTATGGAGAATTCTATACTTGGGTAACAAATACCTTGCGGGAAGCGCATTCCCTTTTTCTGTCCATTGAACATCCATGTTGCACAAGTCTCTAGTGAGCATGCGTTTTTCAGACATTGAGGGTTTATCAGTTAAGTTATGGATATAAATACCCTCATCATTCACAGGAATGTCCATAAGGGCTGAAATTAAATGACGATCAATGTCAAAAGGCCCTTCTCTAATAGATATTTTAAAAGTTAAATTATCCTGTGAGAAAGCACTAATACATGCAAACATGGATTGGGCAATGGACCGGTATGCAGGCCCACCCCAATGTAATAAGTTAACCCAACCTACAGCTTCAAGCATAAGAAGGATGTCAAAAGGTGCAATATGATTAACATTAACAGGATGTTCAACAATAACATTACGTAATCTAATGTCCCTAACATAAGATGGATCATCATTGGGAACAAGAAGATAACGCTTAGAGATAATGGTCGATCTGGAGGAAGAAGAAGGACCACGGGAAGTAGTTTTTCTACCTCTAGAAGTCATTTGCAACAAGGATATCAAGGAAATAAGAAGTTGCAAAGGATTGAGAAGTGGGTTTACTCAAAACAGATTTTTCAAAATCCAAACCCCAAATCTCAATGAAATCCAAAATACAAAGCTTAAAGCTTGAAAAGTAAACAATCTAGACACAAATCTGCAAGAAAAACGTGATTTGGAACACTAACCTTGAAGAAAATGAAAGATGGGTTCGACAAGTCGAAGCTCGGCTCCTTAGAGAGGAAAAACGAAATGAGGAAGAAAGCAAAAATCTCCAAATTTTAAGCGATTCCCGAGATCTACGACTGGTCGTGGATATCTATGACCAGTCGAAGGTCGACTGGTCGAGTATACTCACAACTGGTCGAAGAATGTCAAAAAAATCATATTTCTTGCAAATTATACAAAAATTGGAATTCAATCTAGCAAATATATACACTATGATACAAGTAGGTATAAATAATCATTTTAAAATGCACATGCCAAGATCAAATTTCATCTTTTTGAACCTGCTTTTATCGAGAGGTTTTGTGAAAATGTCAGCTCGTTGATCTTCGATAAGAATATATTCTAGAGATATAACTTTTTCTTCTACTAATTCCCTTATATAATGAAATCTAATGTCAATGTGCTTCGTACGAGAATGCTGAATAGGATTTTTTGAAATATTTATCGCACTGGAATTATCACAATGTAATAACATAGAATCCTGTTTAATTTCATAATCACTTAGCATTCGTTGCATCCAAACTAGCTGCGTACATGCATTACTAGCTGCGATATACTCAGCTTCAGCTGTTGATAGTGATATAGAATTTTGTTTCTTACTAAACCAGAAAACTAGACAATTTCCAATGTAAAAACAGCCACCACTGGTTGATTTTCTATCATCTAGATTACCAGCCCAGTCAGCATCCAAGTACCCAGCTAATTGGACACTAATCTCATGAGGATACCAGAGACCGAGATTTACAGTACTTGTGACATATCTAATAATTCGCTTGACAGCAATCAAGTGAGATTCTTTTGGATCAGATTGATATCTTGCGCAAATACCAACACTTTGAGAAATATCAGGTCTACTAGCAGTTAAATATAATAAACTACCAATCATACTCCGATAAAGTTTCGAGTCAACATTTTTACCATTAGAGTCTTTTGAGAGTTTCAGGGTAGTGCTCATAGGAGTATCAAAATTCTTGCCATTCTCAAATCTCTCTTGATTAGATTCAAAGCATACTTAGATTGAGAAATGAATATTCCTTCAGGTTGTTGTTTTACTTGTAATCCAAGGAAATAAGTTAATTCCCCAACCATGCTCATTTCGAACTGTGATTTCATCAAATCTGCAAACTCAGTAGTCAAGTTAGTACAAGTTGATCCATAAATGATATCATCAACATAAATATGTACTATTAAGATATGATCATTATGTTTTTTAACAAACAGAGTTTTATCAACAGATCCCATTTGAAAATTATGACTTAAAAGAAATTTCATTAGTTTCTCATACCATGCCCTAGGTGCTTGTTTTAATCCATAAAGTGCCTTTTTAAGCCGATATACATAATCAGTATTTTTGGGATCTTCAAAACCCATTGGCTGTTCAACATAGACTTCTTCATGTAAATCGTCATTTAGAAGAGCACTTTTCACATCCATCTGATAGATCTTTATCTTTCTAAAACATGCAATGGATATAAATAGTCTGATAGATTCAAGACGTGTTACTGGTGCAAAAGTTTCATCAAAATCAATCCCTTTAATTTGAGTATAATCTTGTACCACTAGTCTAGCCTTGTTTCTAATTATATTTCCACATTCGTTAGACTTATTTTTGAAAATCCATTTTGTTCCAATGATGTGTTTATCTTTAGGTCTTGGTGCGAGATACCAAACATCATTTCTTACGAATTGGTTGAGTTCTTCTTGCATCGCAACAATCCAGTTCTCATTAGCAAGAGCTTCTTTTACGTTAGATGGTTCTATTTGGGATGTAAAACATACATAATTACATATATCCTCAAGTTGTCTACGGGTGCGAACACCGGTGAGAGGGTTTCCAAGAATTTGTGTGGTTGGATGATCTTTAACAGTCCTTAACTCAGAATCAGTCTGATTCGATGAAGTATCAGGTTTATCAATGATTAGTACTTCATCATTATCTGAATTAGGGATTGACGTGTTTAAGTGATCATCAATGACAACATTGATGGACTCTTGAATCATACCAGTTCTTTTGTTCAGAACCCTAAAAGCCCGACTGTTTAAGGAATATCCTAGAAAAATCCCTTTATCACTCTTCGTATCGAATTTTCTCAAATTTTCACGATCACGTAAAATATAGCACTTGCTGCCAAAAACTCGAAAGTATTTAACAGTAGGCTTTTTATTGAACCACAATTCGTAAGCCGTTTTATTATTGTCTTTGCTAGTGTAGACTCGGTTAATAATATAGCAAGCTGTGTTGACTGCTTCAGCCCAAAGATTTTTAGAGAGCTTCATGCTATTCAACATGACATTAGTCATTTCTTGAAGCACCCTATTCTTTCTTTCTACAATTCTATTTTGTTGTGGAGTTTTGGGAGCAAAGAATTCATGTAATATTCCTTGGTCGGTACAGAACTTCTTAAAATTGCTATTCTCAAATTCAGATCCATGATCACTCCGAATTTTACTGATTTGAGAAGATTTTTCAGTTTGAATCCTTTTGAAAACTTTTCTTACTTCTTCAAGGGTTTCAGATTTATCCCTTAAGAAGACTACCCAAGTGAATCTGGTAAAATCATTAACTATTACCAGGATATACTTTTTCCCACCACGACTTTCTGTTTTGGTAGGTCCTATCAGATCCATGTGAAGGAGTTCGAGTGGTCTTGATGTGGTATTTGAATTCACCTTTTTGTGTGAGTTCCTTGTTTGTTTGCCTATCTGGAACTCACCACATATTTTATCTAATTTCTGAAGTTTGGGTAAACCTCTTATAAGTTCTCGTTTGCTCAATCTATATAAATTTCGATAATGTACATGTCCAAGACGTTTGTGCCATAAATCAGTCTCGTCTATATGGACCATGTAACATGTTTGATTAGATGAGCTGGATTCGCTAATAATATAGCAATTTTCAGACGTTCTACGTCCAGTTAATATTACAGAACCCTTATTGTTTAGTATCTCACAACTTTGATTAGAAAACCGAACAGTATAGTTATTATCACATATTTGAGATATACTAAGCAAGTTATGTTTTAAGCCTTCAACATATAAAACAGTTTTAAACACAGGAAGATTAAAAAGTTGAACCGTACCTTGGCCTATAATTTTGCAGTTGCTACCATCACCAAATGTGACTGAACCATCAGTTATATCTTTCAGATCCGTGAATAAAGCTTTGTCACCTGTCATATGCCTGGAGCATCCACTGTCTAGGTACCACTTTAAATGACTTGTTGCTTTGAAAGCAGTGTGAGCAACCAAGCAGGTAACTTTAGGAACCCATTTCATAACTGTTTTGGGTTTAGGAACATAGTTGGTCTTCTTTTGTTTATAGTTGTATGAATGACCTATAGAGTTAGATTTTAAGAGCTCCTTGAGTAAATCAACTATCTTTTCAGCTAGTGGATTTCGTTTCTGATTAAAGTTGACATGGCTGCTTCTACGTTTTTGAATTTCTAGAAAAATCTTGATAAGTACTTTTCCCTTTTGAGTTTGAGGACTCTCCTTTAACAAACATAGGAGGAGTATACTTTTGTTTATAAGATAAATTTTTATCATAGCCCAACTCGGATAGATCGCCACATTTTCTTGATCCGGATAAAAGTTTCTCTAACTTTGGATTACCTTGGGCATATTTCCATGTGTCCTTTAGACTTAGAAGAGAAGATACTTCAGTTTTAAGTTTCTCAATTTCAGATTTTAAATCAATAATTAGGGAGTTTTTGAATTCCAAATCGCATTTTGATTTTTCAAAACAATTTGAAATTTGTGATTTTTCTAAGACAAGTGATTCAAAACATTCTTTGAGTTTAGAAAACTTTTCTTTTTGAAGTTTAAGTTTGACAGCAATTTTACAACTTTCCTTATATAGGGCATTGTAAGCGTCTTGAAGATCATCTTTATTTTCACATTCACTACTCAGATTTTCTTCACTTGTAGAGTCATTATCTGAAAATGTGAATTTGGCTAGAGTCATAAGAGCTTTAACCTCATTGCCCGACTCAGTTTCAGAATCTTCGGATTCAGAAGAAGCTTCAGAATCAGATGATTCATCCCATGTAGCCAACATACCCTTCTTCTTGGGTTTGTCCTTTTTAGGACATCTATTTGCTAAGTGCCCATATTCTTGACAGTTGTAACATTGACTATCTTTCAAAGATTTTCGAGATTTGGGTCTAAACTTTTTTTTATCATTCGATTTTTGAAAATCAACCCTTTTCTTGCTTTTGAAAATCTTGTAAAATTTCTTAGCTAAAAGAGCCATATCATCTTCTGAATCAAAATTTTCTTCTGAATTACATTTAGAAGATTTTAGTGCGATAGATTTACCTTTAGGAGCTTTAAAGTTTAACTCGTAGGTTTGTAGAGAACCAACTAGTTCTTCTACCCTCATATTATCCGTATCATGAAGTTCCTAGATTGCGGTTACTTTAGAATTGAACCGTTCAGGAAGTGAGCGTAATATCTTTGCACACACTTTACTTTCTGGGATTTTCTCGCCAAGACCCCACATTGAGTTTACAATGTCATTCAATCTAGTGTAAAAGTCTATAAACATTTCATTTTCCTCCATATGAATTTCTTCAAATCTGGTTGTGAGGAGTTGGACTTTAGATTTTTTGACAATTGTAGTACCCTCGTGTGTCATTTCTAATATATCCCAAGCTTGTTTTGCAGTATCACAGGAAATGATTCTTTTGAACTCATCCGGTGATAGTGCACAAGTAATTGCATTTAGTGCTTTAGCATTTGCACTACTCTCACTTTTCTGAAGAGTGGTCCATTGGTAATATGGTGTGACTTTCATAGATTTTGAACCATCAATCCCAGTAACTTCCATGATAGGAGGTTTCCATTCAGTCACTGTGGCTTGCCACACATTTTCATCCATTGATTTGAGGAAGATCCTCATTCTGGCTTTCCAATAGGCATAGTTGGAGCCATCAAAGGGTGGAGGCCTTGTGACTGAAAGGCTATCAAAATTTGACATCTTAAATAGCTTAAATCGTTAGCTCAGGAATTAAATCCAAGAATTAAAAAAGAGCTATTAGGCTCTGATACCACTTGAAAAGGCCTAGCTATATGTCCTGGGGGGGGGGGGGGGGGGGGGGGGGGGGGGGGGGGGGTGAATAGGACAATGCCAAATAAAACTTATAACAGCGGAATTAAAAAGAATATGATAGCCAAAGTAAATCACAATGCAGGAAAGTAAAACAACCTCAAAATTTAGATCTTGAGAGGTTGATACAAATGTTGTTCTAAGGACAACCTTTCACCAAAAACCAGAGTTTATGGTAGGACAACCTTATTTCTAGAAAGATCTTTGTATCAAATCTCAAACCAAAGAGGAATAAGAAATAAATACAAACTGAATTGAAATAAATTGTAATTACAAATGTATTGTTCTAGGGACAGCCATACACCATAAAAATGGCAGGGCAACCTTGCTGGAACAACTTTTAAAGGAAATTGAATATCAAGCTGATAAAGGAATAACAGAAAATAAATTCTAAACTATTACAAAATTCTCACAATGCTTGAATTAAATGATTACAACATTCACCACCATACATACATCCCACAAAAAAATAATTAAAGATTAGACGTATAAATCATTCAACCACAACACAAGGGATTATAGTGGTTCGCCTATGTGTTCACCAACTGTTAAACAACAGCCACACAGAAAGCTACTCCACTCCTAATATCATCACACAGGGGATATTAGCGTTCACTAACAAAATAGGTTTTCCCAGGTTCACCCAAAACTTTTACAATTGTGTCTTTGTCTGTGGGCTTACACAATTAAAAAAACCCCACTTCTGAGTTTTCCTGGCTCTTCTCAGATAATCAATACAACAAGATTTTTCTGGCAAATCTTGAAAGAAACCAAAACAGAAAGGAATTAACAATTAAATGTAAAATACCTGATTATCTCCTTCGTTGTAGAAGCCCGGTAGAACCAAGTCAGAGTAGATGATTGAATGTCCAAGTTCAATGTCCAGTACTCAATTACAATGGTTCTAATTCTAATAGATTTTAAATTTAAACCAAGTAGGGCTTGCCTTAATTGATTTTGATTCCAAAGAAAGGGAATAACAATTACTCTTATCAAATTAGATTGGAGTAGCAGAAACAAAATCAATTAAATAAAGCTAAGGAAAGAGAATATTAAATAAGCACACTTAGCTTAGATGGAGCACAGAATTATCTCTCAGAAGTTCGACGAAGATTGGCTTGAATGGATTAATTAATTCGATAATTTCTTCTGAGATTCGTGCTCTATTTATAGGTGAGCAGATCGCGTGTTCGACTGGTCTACAGAGCTCTTCGACTAGTCGAAGCAATAACAGATATTTGAAAAATCAGGCGCGATAAGCTTTGACCGTTCTACGACTGGTCGAAGGTCTCCTTCGACTGGTCGTAGGTCACCTTCGATTGGTCGAAGGTCTCCTTCGACTGGTCGAAGAACTTAAAATTCATCGCTGGAATTTGAGTCGAAGACTTTTGACTGGTCGAAGATGCAGTCGACACTGTTCCTTCGACTGGTCGAATAGATTCCTGGACTAGTCGAAGCCTAACAGAAATTATCCGATTTTTGTAACAAACTCACGAATGATCGAGGAATTTCTTAGACTGGTCGAAGCAACTCTAGGACTAGTCGAAGAAGGCCTAGGACTAGTCGAAGAACAGACCAAACTTATGTAAAATAAACATTCGATTTATGTATCCAAAGTGACCTACTTCTAAGGTCAACCTAAGGTCAGTCAAAACCTCACCATGAAGTAAGGACATTGAAACATTAGGAACTAGTGACCTTGAAGTATGAGCCTTGAAGTCTTGATGTAGTTCAATCTTGAAATCTTGATGTAGCTCAATCTTGAAATCTTGATGTAGCTCAATCTTGAAAGTGTCTTGAGTTCTTTACAAACTGCCTTGTACTCTTCTTGATGTCTTGCAGCTTGAGTCTTGTCTTGTGAGCAGTTTCTTGCATTCAAGATTGATCCTTGTACTTGTGAGCTTTGTTTGTTGTGAGCTTAGCTTGTTCATGAATGTTGATCTTTGAGAGAGCTTCACTTATGCAAGTTATATATAACAGCGATTTTAACACCACAAATTTGACAACAGACAGGGATATAAACTATAGCACTTACATAATCCATAGCAATAACCAAGTAGTTGATCATCTGTTGTAATTTGAGTCTACACTCACACGTTGGATTCAGTTCTCTACTTGGGGAGGAATTTTATAGCTGTTCTCCGCAACCGACTATAAAAATCCCTTTTCTCATTTCCATTTATTTATATTGAGAAGCACTTTCGTACAGAAGGTAAAGATTCAACCCAACATCAGAGGATCTCACCCTCTAATTATCGCATGATCCTGTTTACACATTAAGCAAGTGGCTGAATAGGTGACGGGTCTCATCCCATCTCAGTCATACACTACATGTCGTGATTGGGGTCATTGTTGTTTGGTTTGAATATACACTTCATGTCTTTCTATATTAGTGCTTGGGGTCATAGCTGAGCTGTAATTTCAATTTTTACATCCCCTTGCATACCCAAAAACCACAATAATAGAGGTACGACGTAACTCTTATTATCGGCCGGGGATTCGGTGCTACCCTGTCGGAGGTTAAAACCAGCAGGGGTCAAGGGGCCACTATGTATGGTTTTTATCAACACTATACTTCCATCTTTTTTCCATATCATTTAGGGTACTATCTCAAAACTGTGTCACGCCCTAAACTCGGAAACCAGACTCACAAAATTTTCGATCGCCGAATCCAGTGCCGACAGCCTCCGTAGTACCCCATTCTTGGCTGCTAGCGTACATACGCCAGATTCCGATCATGGGATCATACAAGGAAGATTTTCCAATGTACATTTATCTCATAATAAGTATAACCACAAGTTTACCTAAATCACAAAGGCAACATCATCATCATCACATATCCACTAATATAATCATTTGAGTACAATGCTGGAAGGGAAATACATAAATCGAAAATCAAAGCTCCAGAAGACCGCTGCATGCTCCAAGTTCAATGCTGCTGCAACCTAACGCCACCTGCATGCATCTATCGTGCATAAGCTTATAGAAAGCTTAGTGGGTGGTGAAAGTGTGTGCACAAGGTAAGTGCCAAGTAAGCAATATCAAAGTAATCAAAGTAATGCGAAAACATGCTGATACGCCCATAAATACCATCAGCCTTATTCAAGCTATGCGATGCAAAAATATAATAAATTAATATCATATACTAATGAAGCAATGTAGATCAGCTATGCAATGCGGAGACAATAAGCCAAATACTATGCACTGAGGATGCAATGCAATATGCGATGCGAATGAAATGACCAAGTTGGAGTGTGAAGTCGGAATGATTGTACATAATATCGCAGGCTACGGGGTCCACCACAAGGAACTTCTATCCAAACCAGTCCCATACCTAAATTTGGATAGTCAGACTCAATGTGGTAAACTCCTGATCTTAGGTTAATGGCGCGCCCCAACCGAAATCCTGGCCATTGCGAAAGCACACATAACAATTAGTTGCACACCACCAGCCCGAGTGGATAGTGAATGAATGAGTATGCTAATCCTGCTCAATAAGTCCACGTATCAGTACTGTTCATCTCTGGGATCATCACTGGGGTCTAGTACACTCCAAACTGGTTGCCGCCCCTGCAGGCCGCGCAGCCCAGCGAGTGGAAAAGACCTCACTACCCGCCTACCAGAAATATACCAATGACTACCCGGCTCGTCGATAGCGGACCTATTTAAGATCTGGTCAGACTCAGCCTAGCTATGCCTACTCCCTCAGGTGGGTAAGGTCACACCCCCTCCCAACCGACCACGACACAGTGGGAGACGCGGCCTCCTGGTATTTGGCACTCGGGCGCTCATGTATCCACTCGGTCTCGACGTTGGGGCATCCTCTGGTACCATAAGGGTTTACGGATTTTCATCCAGGGCCATCTATGGCAGCTCGATGCTAATAATAGATTTTCGGTGTCCCATATGGTCATCCACGATATGCCTGTGGAGGCTATGACCTTGATGTCGCTAGGGCGTACAGTAATCACAACACACAATGCAAGGTGCATGAGTCATACAATCCAATCATGCAACAATCCTACGCATACCTTGCGCTGATGTGAGATAACCTCCGCCTATCAAGGAGTCTCATAACAGCCTGCTCAATGACATATGCAATGGTCAACCACATCTCATAACAAACATGCAGATGATGCGTATGGGCATGTATCATGATGTTATGCTGTCACATACTCAAAAATTGGCATCAATAACCAGCATCGACAATCGACCTCAACAATGTGGACATTTAATCAACGTTGCCCCCGAGGAATGACCCACACAGAGCCTAACATATAGTGGACCCATGGCCTCACAAGGGGCCTAATATACAACACCATGGGCCTCTCTCAAGAGCTTAATACACATCACGATGGCCTTTCACATGGGCCTAACATACATCACGATGGGCTCCATCGCCTGACCCTCAATGCATCACAATGGGCCTCATCACATAGGCCTCATATACATCACATTGGGCCTTAAACACGGGTTGAATACACATCACAATGGGCCTTAAATACTGGCCGCATATACATCACATTGGGCCTTAAACACGGGCTGAATACACATCACAATGGGCCTCAAATACGTGCCGCATATACATCACATTGGGCCTCAAATATGGGCCGCATATACATCACATAGGCAGAATACACATCATAATGGGCCTCAATTACAGGTCGCATATACATCATATAGGTCTCGACAATCGGCCTCGACAATCGAAATCGTCCTCAATAATCGGAATCGACACTCGGAATCGGCCTCGACAATTGGAATCGGCCTCGATACTCGGCCTCGACAATCGAAATCGGTATCGACAACTTGAATCAACCTCGATAATCGGCCTCAACAATCAGAATCGGAATCGGCCTCAACAATCGGCTTTGACAATGGAATCGGCCTTGACAATCGGAATCGGAATCGGCCTCAACAATCGGCCTCGACAATTGAAATTGGAATCGACCTCAACAAATCGAAATCTGCCTTGATACTTGGTCTCGACAATCGGAATCGGCCTATACAATCGCCTCGACAAATCGGAATCGGCCTCGATACTCGGCCTCGACAATCGGAATCAGCCTATACAATCGCCTCGACAATCGGAATCGGCCTCGACAATCGGAATCGGCCTCGGCAATCGGAATCGACCTATACAATTAGCCTCGATAAATTGGAATTGGCCTCAACAATCAGAATCGGCCTATACAATCGGCCTCGACAATCGAAATCGGCCTTGATACTCGGCCTCGACAATCGGAATCGGCCTATACAATCGGCCTCAACAATCAGAATTGGCCTCGATACTCGGCCTTGACAATCGGAATTAGCCTCGATACTTGGCCTCGACAATCGGAATCGGCCTTGATACTCGGCCTCGACAATCGGAATCGGCCTATACAATCAGCCTCGACAATCGGAATCGGCCTTAATACTCGGCCTCGATAATCGGAATCAACCTATACAATCGGCCTCAACAATCGTAATCGGCCTCGATACTTGGCCTTGACAATCAGAATCGGCCTTGATACTCGGCCTCGACAAATCGGAATCGGCCTTGACAATCGGCCTCAACAATTAGAATCGGCCTTGATACTCAGTCTTGACAATCGGAATCGGCCTCGATACACGACGGGATCCATATATGAACGGCCGATCAAACCATAATATAAAGATCGACCCTCGGCCGTGGTTATATCAAATCCAATGGTACGAAGCCATCCATTTATGGCGAATGGGGCCCACTTATTTGGGTTAACCCACTAAGAAAATGATGAGAATGGGCCTAACAAGGCCTAAGGAAAGGTCACAATGTGGACATTCAATCATTATTGCCCATCAATGTGGACATCTAACCAACATTGCTCCCAAGGAGTGACCCACATAAGGGATTCATACACAACGTATCGGCCACATGTACATCATATTGGGCCCCATTATGGGCCTCCCATATATTGCGTTGGGCGTTGTACAAGGGTCTCAAATGAATTACAACGGGCCACGCCCATGGGCCTCGAATATACCACAATGGGCCTCGCCCATGGGGCTCGAATACATCACAATGGGCTTCGCCCATGAGCCTCAAATACATCACAATGGCCTTGCCCATGGCCTCATATGTTAAGTGGGTCACATCACAAGAGCCGCATTATTTGGGCTGCACCAATGTGCTTCATGTATATCAAATAGGCCGCACCGATGGGCTTCGTATGTATCAAATCGGGCCCACCCTTATGTATTTTTAAGATCCGACCAATTCATAGGTTAACATGGAAATCGATGAAGTGAAAACCAAATATCAGCTTGAGTGGGAGCCATTGTGGTTTTGAACGGTGGATGTCGCTGTCCACTAATTAAATGGTGGGGTCCACTTGAACTTTAGATCTGACCTATTCTTTTACTCATGCCATAAAATGATATCTTAAATGGTTGGACGGTTGGACACAGCACATGCATCATGGTGGACCCCATCGTTCAAACAGTGGATGGTGTAGATAAAGCACATACATCATTGGGGCCCACACCATAGGGATGAATCACATACATCTGGAGTGAGTCCCACCTTCAGAACAGCTTGGATGTGCATGTACATCATGTGGGACCTGTGGAACTCACTGACGTTTAAGAGAGAGAGAGAGAGAGCAACTACATAACTGCTGTACGAGCAGCATTGCTGCCTCTTTAAAGAAAAGAGAGGTGGGTTCCATGTAGGGCCCACCATAACATATATATGAAACATAATATATTAATATTATATTATATACTAACATGCAGCCTTTGTTGCTTTCTAAAAGAAGCAGAGGTGGGTCCCATGTAGGGCCCACCACAGCATTTGTATTAAATTTATAATATTATATTACATTATAATATAATATATAATATATCATATCATAGATTATATTAATATAATATAATATATTAATATTATATTTAATAAATATACAACGTCCAGGCCTTGGACGGCCTAGATATACACATACATCATGGGTAGCCCCACACGTGGGGCGGGTCCCACTGTCCCCACACGCATCACAGTGTGCCCATCCAGATGAGTGGACGACGTGGGTGGGTCCCACGGACCCCACTATCCATTCACACCTCACTATTAGCACCCACCCCACCGTCAGTCACACCCCACTGCTAACCACCCCCACTGACAGTTCACACCTCACAGCTAGCCACTCCCACTGCCCGTCCACACCTCACTGTAGAAACGAGGTATCTTTAACTCAGTCTGCCACTAGAGCTATGGATCTGGGTGTGGATAAATACATCAAGGAGGGCCCCACCCACACGCATGGGGTGGGCCACGTCCTAGATGGACGATTGGGATGTCATATAAACATCATGGTGTGTCCCACATGGATGGGGTCCACCGGTAGATGGTGTGGGTGTAAATATCATGGTGGGCCACACACCTCATCATCATCATTACCATACAAGGAAGGGAAAGAGAGAAAGAAAGAGAAAAAAGAGAGATCGGATGGTGATGGAGGGACCCCGCCACTATGGGCCCTCCATGGTTGCAATACATAGATTAAGATGGGTCTCACCATATGTGGGCCCTCAAATCACAAAAATTAAATCATAAAACACCCACCGTTAGAACTCCACTTCCTTCTTTCACCAATGAAATCTAGAGCTTCAAGGGGTGCGATTCAATAGTCGAGATAGACTTTGAATGGTGGAGATGGGAGGTAGGAAGGTGGGCTACACTAGATCCTCTTTTTTTCTCCTTGGAAGCCATGAATGTTTCATCCTTTGGGAATTGCTTGAAAATGAAGAAATGAGAGAGAGAGAGAGAGAGAGAGAGAGAGAGAGAGAGAGAGAGAGAGAGAGAGAGAGAGAGGTGATGAGAGAGAAGTGATGGGAGAGAGGGATGGTGAGTGAGAGATGGGTGATGGGGAGAGTTGACTTTAGGGTACTTGGTTGTAAGAGAGTTAAGGGTTACTTGTACTTGAGGATGAGATGTGGTACTTGACATTTGATGTGATTGATTTGATATTTCTCTTGGGATTTACAACGCGCGGTGTTTTTCTCGAACTGAACGTGAGCCCACATCTCCCGGTCCGGGTATCGCCTCGGCGCGTAATATGGGCGTCGGAACCGCAGCGACGGCGCGGTCGCAAGTGTACAAGTCTCGGTTTAAGTCGACTCTGATATACGGGACACGACTCAGGATTGCGCGCAAATGCCGGTAACAGATCGCGGGTCGCTGGAATTCGACCGGGAGGACCATGGAAGCCTACAGAATGGTATGGTCTAGGATAGAGGCCTTACAGAGGTAGATCCAAGGCTCGAATGGACTACACAGTAGAGATTAATCACCTATCGTTGAAATCTTTTTAGGGGCCACAAGTTCTGAATCAAGATAATATATATATTTTTTTCTTTCATCCATATCCATGTTACCTAATGACAGATTAGATGGCAATGTTTCAACAGTGGGCATCATTATCACCGCTGCGTCCTTTGGTGTGGTCCACTTGAACCTTAGGTCTGGGGAACGGATAGGGGTGTACATCGAGGCGAGCTGGCCTCCGCTCGACTTGGCTCGAACACTAGCTGACCTCAGCTCAAACTCGGCTCGACTCGGTCCTCGAGCTTGACTAGCCAGTTCGGCTCGATTCGGTTAGCAGCTCGGGCCAGCTCGGGCCGAGTTCGATCCAACATCGAGCCGAGTTCACCATTGAGGCATTTCCACAAACACCCAAATTGCAACTTAAAAAACCCATTGTTTTACAAACAGAGGCAACGGTTTTACGGGTGTTTTATCAAACACCTTCTAAGTAACCAAAAAAAAAAAAAAAAAGAAGAAGAAGAAGAAGAAGAAGAAGCAGAAAAGGTATTTGTTTAATGTACATATCTTGCTTGCCACCGGCTAAACCTTCCTTGCCACCAGCCAAACCTTCCTTGCCACTAGCCACATCTCGTTGAGTCATTTTATCAAACAGTTGGTAAGCAACATCAATGGAAAAGTAACCGAGTCACCAAACTGGTTCGATCCGAGTTCGATTCGAGTTGGATTCGAGATAGATTCGTTCTGAGTCGAGTCGAGCTAGGGCCTGCTCAAACTCGACTCAAACTCATTTTCGAGCTAAAAAAAAATCTGCTCGACTCGGCTCGAACTCAGCTTCGAACCGAGTTGAATCGAGCTTTTTTGAGTCGAGTCGAGTGAGCTAAATGAGCTAGCTCAGTTCGTGTACACCCTTAGGAACGGATTGACTACTCCCCTTGCCACCAGCCCATGGTTGGTGTTGGTGCTCTGTGGGCCCATCATGATGTATGTGCTTCATCCATTCCGTTCATCCATTTTTACGGATCATTTTAGGGCTTGATCCTAAAAATGATAGGACTATAAATCTCATGTGGACCACACCATAGGAAAACAATAGTGATCGGATATCCACCATTAAAATCCTCCTAAGGCCCACTGTACTGTTTATTTGACATCCAATATGTTGATTAGGTCATACATACCCAGTTGAAGGGAAAAACAAAGATCAGCTTCATCCAAATCTTTTATGGCCCCAAAAAGTTTTTAATGGTCGAAGTTCATTTAACTATGTTTCCTGTAATGTGGTCCACTTGAGATTGGGATATACCTCAGTTTTGGTCTCATACCATAAAATGATCTAGAAAAATAGATGGACGGCATGGATGAAACACATACATCATAGTGGGCCCACATAGCACCAGCAACCAGCCAAGAAACACATACATCATGGTGGGCCCACAGAGCACCGACCACCAGCCATTGGCTGGTGGCAGGGGAGTAGCCAATCCGTTTCCAGGGTCTGCTTCATTTCTTGGGACGCGGAGCCTGCCCAAGGATGTTGGGTGTGCCCTACTGCAATGTATGAGAAATTCATGCCGTCCATTCGTTTTGCGAGCAGAGGGAAAATCGGGGAAAGTTGAAACCTTTATGGCTCCACTTAATGTTTATATGCAATCCAAATCGTTTATAAGGTTATTTCAAATGGGATGAAGTGAAAACACCAAAAATATAACTTGATACATATGGCCATAAAAATGCTTCAATGGTGCTTATTGAATTCCCGCTATTTCATCTCGCGTGGCTCACTTGAGCGTTGGATACACCTAAAACGAGTTCTCCCTCAAACGGAGTGGAATTTACAAATACTCCTCGGTGGGCCCCACTAGCATCCTTGCGCAGTGACTTCTTGCGGAAGGCTTTAGCAGGAAATCCCGTCCATTTTTTGAATTAGACCTAAAAATCCAATGGAAAAACGGATGGATGGCGTGAATAAAACCGTACATCACGGTGGCCTCGTAGCCCTGTCCACGTCCGCTTAAGCTCGCGTCTACCTGATACGTACCACTAAGCTTACATTCAAAACGCGCCCTGAGGATGGAAACGGATTGGCTACTGCCCCTTCCACCAGCCCGGTGGCTGGTGGTCGGTGCTATGTAGGCCATCATAATGTATGTGTTACATCTATTCCGTTCTTCAATTTTTAAAGATCATCATCCCAAAAATGAATTTTTAAAGATCATTTAAGATATTCATACCAAAAATGAGACGGATATAAATCTCAGGTGGATCACATAACAGGAAAACAATAGTTACTGGATATCCACCATTAAAATCCTCCTAAGGTCCAATGTACTGTTTATTTGACATCCAATCTGTTGATTAGATCATACAGGCCCAGATGAAGGTAAAAAAACAAATATCAGCTTGATCCAAAACTTTTATGGACCCCAAAAAGTTTTTAATGGTCAACGCTCATTCAACACTGTTTCCTTTAATGTGGTCCACTAGAGATTTACATATATCTCATTTTTGGTCTCATACCATAAAATGAACTGTAAAAATATATGGACGGCATAGATGAAACACATACATCATGGTGGGCCCCACAGAGCACCGACCATCAGCCATTGGCTAGTGGCATGGGGAGTAGCCAATCCGTCTCCCCTTGGGGATTCGGGCGCTGTTGCTGGAGGAGTCTTGCTGAGTCCGGATCCTCTGTTACCCGGTCAACAGAGAATTCCCCGGTAACAGAGAATCCCGATGCTGGAGTGGAGATCTGATTAGGTGAGACCACGGACCCAGGGTGCAGCTCTTACCGTGGGGTCCACTTTGATATATGTATTCCGTATCTTTGCCTTTCATATATTTTTCAAGATAATTTTATACTATTATCCAAAAAAATGAAACAGATCCAATTATCAGTGGACCATATCATAAGAAACGGTCGTGATTGGCCATTAATGGACCACGAATATTTTGGATCAAACTGATATTTGTTTTTTCCCTTCATCCAGGCTTATGTAACCTTATCAACAGATTGGCTGGCAAATAAACAGTAGAGAAACATTACACTGCGCCCTATAGAGGTTTTAATGGCAGGGCGTTCGATTACCACTGTTTCCTATGTATGGTCCATCTGATAAGTAGACTGCGTATTTTTGCGTTAAAGGCTTAAAATAATCTGAGAAAATCGGATGGACCGCGTGGATACAGAATGCATAAATAAAGATGGGTCCCATGCTAAGGGCCGCACCGTCTCGGGTGAATCGGGTGTGGCACCTAATCCGCTCATGCTGGGAGTAGCTGTCCGTATCTCCCTATTTAGGGCTCCACGCGAAGAGAGAGTAAATAGAAAGAGATGGAGGAAGTGAGTCTAGTGTTCCTGCCAACCCCAGGTATCGGACACTTGATCTCTACCGTGGAATTAGCAAAACTCCTTGTTAAGCAGAAGCCCTTCTCCATCACAAGTCTAATGATGCGCCTTCCAGTCCCAGACACCGATGCACACATCAAATCCGTTTCCGCCTCTGGCCTCAACATCCAATTCGTGGACCTCCCTTCGATACAGCTCCCACCCTCTGTGGAGAGTCAGGGCCCACTGTCAGTCATGCCTTTATTTATCGAAAGCCACAAGCTCCTTGTCAACGATGTCGTTGCAGGAATCCTCAATTCAAAAAAGACCCGAGTCGCCGCGTTGATCATCGACTTCTTCATGACCACCATGATCGACGTGGCAACGGAGCTAGGCATCCCTGCATACATCTACTTCACATCTGGCGCAGCGTCGCTGGGACTCATGCTCTATCTCCCGACGCTTCATACCCAGATACCCTTCGAGTTCCATGAATTTCAAGGACAAGTAGATATTCCCGGGATGCTGCCATTGCCTCCCAATATCATGCCAATGCCACTGACGAACAAGAAAAAAGAAGGGTACACATGGTTCGTACACCATGGCCGAAGATTCCGAGAAGCACAAGGAATCATCATCAACACATTCTCCGAGCTAGAGCCAACCCAACTCAAAGCGGTGGCCGATGGTCGATGCTTGCCCGATCACGCCACTCCACCTATCTACCCAGTGGGACCATTGATCGCTCTCGACGAGAATTCCCAATCCAAATCGAGTGTCTTGATCGAGTGGCTCGACCAGCAACCCCGCACATCGGTTGTCTTCCTATGCTTCGGAAGCAAGGGCGCCTTCTCCCTGCTGCAGGTGAAGGAGATGGCACTGGGGCTGGAGAAGAGCGGGCACCGGTTCCTTTGGTCACTGCGGTGCCCTTCATCAGAGAATCACAGCATGCCGGTCGATGCGGATTTGGACCACGTCTTGCCGGATGGTTTCTTGGATAGGACGAAAGGGCGGGGATTGGTGTGGCCGTCTTGGGTGCCGCAAATGGCAATCCGCGCCCACCCGGCGGTTGGAGGCTTTGTTTCGCACTGTGGCTGGAATTCGATCTTGGAGAGCTTATGGTTTGGAGTGCCTATATTGGCATGGCCTCTGTATGCCGAGCAGAAGCTCAACGCTTTCCAGCTGGTGAAGGATTACGGTCTGGCCGTGGAACTGAGTTTGGATTTTGACGGAGATGGGTGGGTTAGCGCAGAGGAGTTGGAAAGGGGAGTAAGGTGTTTGATGGATGACTCTGAGGAAGGGATGAAAGTGAGGAAGAGAGCAAGGAAATAGGAGAGACGAGCAGGTCTTCTGTGAAAGATGGGGGCTCTTCTTTCGCTTCCTTGGAGCGTCTTGCGGACTTACTCACCCATGGTTCAACTAACTGAGGAGATGGCAAGGTAGAGCCATGAGAATCTGAATATGTTAGAACTATAGGTCTGCATATCATGTACCAGGTTAAGATATAAATTTGGGCCGTATATCTAGATAGTAATCGTTGTTATGAATAAATTCATGGATTATTTAGAAGGACCATTTCCCATGTATACTTTGTCAGGCCACCAAATTCAGATACACAGTGCGCACCCTTGACCCGAGCTGCGGCACATTATTCATACATGGAGTATACTTGAATCATATATTCATATTGTTTCTCGTAGGTTTAGTTTACATATACTCTAAGTCCACAATCTCATACACTCAACTACACATCTCACGTTCAATTATTTCAATCACATACATATATCAACCATTAAGAAAATTTACAGGCATTTTACATACAAATGTTTATATCATTCACAAAAGCTAAGCATTTTACAAAAGCTTATTCATTTAGAGCTTTATCACTACAAGAAAATAGGCCATTAGCCACAATTTTTAGCCTCAGTTGAAAAAATGGAGGCTAAATGTGTCTTTTAGCCTCGGTTGTTAAGGAACTGAGGCTAAAAGTTCATCTTTCGCCTTAGTTGTATAGGAACTGAGGCGAAAAGTCTATCTTTTAGCCTCAGTTGCATAGGAACGGAGGCGAAGAGTCTTCCTTTTAGCCTCAGTTGCATAGTAACCAAGGCGAAAAGTCACATTTTAGCCTCAATTGCACAGGAACCGAGGCGAAAAGTCTACCTTTTAGCCTCAGTTGCATAGAAACCGAGGCGAAAAGTCTATTTTTTAGCCTCCATTGCATAGGAACCAAGGCGAAAGGTACTACTTTTTTAGCCTCAATTGCATAAGAGCCTCAATTGCATAAGAACCAAGGCGAATGGTCTACTTTTTAGCCTCAATTGCATAGGAACTGAGGCAAAAAGGTCTACTTTTTAGCTTCAGTTGCATAGGAATCGAGGCCAAAAGTCTACTTTTTAGCCTCCGTTCTATAAGAACCGAGGCCAAAAGTCTATATTTAGGAATATTGAAAAAAATTGAGAATATTGAAAGAATTAATAATTTTTAAAAATTTTGACAATTGTGAAAAAATTGAGAATTTTGAAAAAAAAAAAATGGAGACAATTGGGAAAAAATTAAGAATTTTGAAAAAAAAAATTGAGAGTTTTGAAAAGGATTTGAATTTTGAATTTTTTAAGAACTAAGAATTTTTTAAAATTTTGAGAACTTTTAAAAAATTAAGAAATTTTTTTCTTTAAAAAATTAAGAATAAAAAATGATAATTATGAAAAAGTATGAATTTTTTTTTTTTTTTTAAATTGAGAATTTTAAAAATTTTAAGAATTTTGAAAATTTTTGAAATTTTTGAAAAAAAAATTTAATTTGAAAATCTTGAAATAAATTGAAAATTTTTTAAAATTAAAAAATTTCAAATAATCGAAAATTCTGAAAAAAATTAAGAAATTTCAAATGAAATCGGACGGACGAAAGAAAGAATTCAGACAAAGGGTTTTCAGCCTCGGTTGCATAGGATATGAGGCTAAAAGTCTAATATATAAATTCGTCGGGCGCGGATGGAGGCTTTTTCCCTAACAGAAAAAAATACAGTCTTCTCCTACTCAGAGAGCAGAGAGGGCAGCGAAGGGCAACAAAGTAATTTCGAGTAGTATCCTCAGATCTTAATCTCCTCCTCACTGTTGTATATATATCGTTCTCACCATCATCTTATCAAACCCTTTCTCTCTATCTTAAGAGCAGAAAGAGAGCGAAAATGCAGAGAAACAACCCAGTCCGAAAACCCCACACATCTACAGCAGATCTCCTCACATGGTCCGAAAATCCCTCTCTTGATTCCCTCTCCCTCGACTCTTCGACTCCAGGATCGCGTCCGACGATCTGTACGCACCAGGTACGTCTTTTTCCCGGCCAGATTCAGCCTTTTTCTCGCTGATTATGTCAATTTTCCGGCGACTTAAGGTTTGACTTTCTGGATCTTTTTCAGCCGGCTGGAGGAATCAGTATGGTTCTCTTTGGAGGGCAGATGATGGACGAAGAGGCCGAAAGTCTGTTGAAAAGGTCAGATCCGAACTTGGAATCTTGAATCTAGGGCTTCTTTTGTGATTATCTGACATTTGGGTCCGAATTTGGTTTTAGAGTTGCTATTTGCGGTAATGTACATTCCGATCGGATTGTATTGAATATTTTTTTCATTGTTTTTGTTTCTCGATGATCTTTATGAGGTGCTCTGTTGTTGATCTGCTTGTTTTCATGATTTCATTTAACTAGTGGTAGATTAAATTAGTAGGGACTCCATAGATGTATGAAATGGGTGTGCACCTGAGACTTCATATGTGGAATGAACAGATCAACATGTTTTAGCGGCTAAATTCGTTGATTTGTGCAGTTATGGCATCCAACGGTACAATTTGTTATGAAATCTAGAACTCTATGATTCTCTTATGGTGTTTACATTCTGGATTAGAGCCTGTGAGTTTGTTGGAAAGCATGTATTTGCATTTCGAGGAACATGGTTCATTTTATATGAACTATTTTTGAAATTAGTACCGCTCTTTCATTCTTTCTTGATTTGAAGGAATAAGTGGATGCCTATTGCCTTTTTCCTTCTTTAGTTTAGTTCAAATTAGTGATGAACTTGCCAAATCATATACTTATCAGGAAATTCACGCATTCAATTTCAATTTCATTGAAGAACCTGAATGTGTTGAGCGTTTGCTGGCAGAGATGATGTAATGCTTTTGCATGTTCGCAAGAAACTTGAGGTGGTTCAAATGGGTTCAAAGTTCATTCTTTTGTGTTGATTGAATTGTAAATTTGTTTGATTTGTTCTCTTATCATCTTGTAAATGTAGGCTTTGATTAAGTAACTTTAGAAACATGGATTTATATGTTGAATGTTTAATTCTTTAAACTCTATTAAGCTGTATGATTGTTCATTTCAATATACTGATTGATTTACACCCTTTCTTAGTCCTTTTATTTGTGGTCTTCTCTCATTTTATGGGCTATAGGTCAGGCAGATTTTCTACGCTTCAAGGGATTCAATGCTCATCAGGCCCATGACCAGCCTTATACAAACCAAACATAACCAACTGTGTAACAATCATTTAGTTGTTACCATCCATCTATAACACCAACCCAATTTGAAATCATGTTGGGTTCATGTTGAGCAAGTTTCTGTCATGTTAGGTCCGATTTTGAACAATCCCATGTATTTGGGTTGAGTACCAAGGAATTCAGGTTGGCTCGGGTTATGGGTTGGATCCTCTCGAGGTTGGGTTAGGCCTGGGAAAAGAAAAATAGATGAATGAACCTACATTCACACACCAAAATCGTTACAAAAAGTACTAAATGATGTTTGATCAGCTCACTGTTTGCTATGGTTGTATCTTTTTCTGTTGATCCTTTTGGCATGGACTGAAAATCTGATTTGTTGGCATGTCTGCCACCTATTCATGTCAGAATCAAAAAGAATTTTTGACTTATGTTACACAAACATGCCAAAAATGAAGGTTCTTTTTACTTAAAATCTTTTTGTTAGTGTACAAAACTTAAATGGTTGCATCTCACTTGATGAAAGTGCCTTGTTAAAAATAAAATGCTTCAATCTATAAAGGATTTTCATTTATTTCTTTATCATTTGGTACTCACTAGACACATTTAGGGTCTTTTCAATTTCTTTGTATTTTCAGTTGATGTATTTCCTATGAAAATTGAACCATACCCATTTTTCAGAAAAAAGAAAAAAAAAAAGAAAAAAAAAGTAGAAATGTCCTTTCTTAAAAAAAACAAAAAAAAAAAAAACAAACTTTCTAGGGTAATTTAAAGTTAGTGATTGGTTTTCATCATCCAATATTGATAGAAATATGTGGAAAGTGAGAAAATCGTGCCAAGGATTTGATCACTTTGATTGGGAACTCTGGGCGCATATGGGGAGTGGTAAGAGAATTCAACTTAGGCTAGTTACCTCTACATCATATGGTTTTGTTTTGAATTACAAAATTTTGTGCAGGCAATGCGATGTACTCAAGGTTCTTCAAAACCAATATTCATATCGATTGGACATCACATATCTCTCGATGCATCTGTCAAGGTTATTAAAATGTGTTGTAAATACTGTGTACTAGAGCCAATCCGGCAAGTACAGTTTATTGCTTTGTTTTGTGCTCACATAACACAAGAGTCTGTCTTATTTCAGTTTGAACTTTTTCAAATTTTAGCCTAGTGATTTACTTATTTTAATCGCCTCATTTAATGTGAAATTTAAGGATTTGATTTTCCAGGAGGCACATGAAGTAGTCAAAATTCTTCATAAAGACGGAGTGACTAGAGTGTAACGCCCTGAAAATCGGGGGTCGAGCATAAACTCAACTCCCGAGTTCCAACGCATCACTTATGCAACAAAATGAATGATGATTGAATGTTGTCTGTATTAGTGTAGTGAACATGAGTGAGATTAAGCCAAAATAGCATATCATACTCCAGAGACAAGTGAGATAGCAAGCGGAAGACTGTGATAGATAAATAAAATATATAAACTGTGGTGAGTCTCCAGAGTGTGATAACGTTACCAGGTTAAATAATTACAAGTACAATTCTAAAATATACCAAATGTGTAAGGTCCTCTAGTCAACATCCCTGTAACCCCGTCGATCAAGACACGGCTCACATGAAGCCGCCAGAATACAACAAATACGAGCAAGCATCATTGTCATTGAAAAGGTTCGGCTCCGCCTCATAAGCATCGCTGACGCCTGCAGCTACAGAGTCTGGTTGGTGTGTACCACATCGTCCCGTAACGTGGGAGTGAGTGATTAACTCAGTGGAACAATAAAGCATAGGTTAACATGTTATCAATTCAGTCAAGCAGTAATGATAAAGCAGTACAATCAAACAATTCTAAATACTCTTGTTAATGCAAGTATGGAATGCAGTCATGATGCATGCCCTCGCCAACATACTCCCTCGTGCGACACCATCTTACATTCGCGGCATGCGTTCATCCCTCAGTCCTCCACATCTTCCAGGCACATGCAATGCGATGATGAGCATGATTACCGAGTTGTTATTAGTCATTTTCAAACAGTAGGATTGAGAAACTAAGGTACCTTCCTTATATCATTCCCAAACATGATCCATTCTAGGGTAGTCAAACCTAGATAATCTCATACGATAGTATGGTTTTAGGGCGCTGCAAAGGCTGTCAGGGCTGTTATACTCAATTGTTACACCACCCCCCATCACCTTTTTAACGGTTCATCACTAAATTGATACAGGCCTAGTTCATACTCTATTCACCGCGGCAAAACTCGTCGCCTCATTGCAAATTCAGAGTATGCTTGAGGTCACTACAAAGGGCTATCAAGGCTGTTACACGCACTCGTTACACCACTCCCCTATCACCCATCAAAACAGTGTAGGCCGACAGCTCGAATATAGTGTGTCATACCACCATAATCGGCTCACGAGTCTGGTTGCTCAAGGGACATTATGGGGAGGCTCAGGCTGACGCAATCGCAACACCACGAAACCCCAACGTAGGCCGACAGCTCGATCACGGTGTCCCATACCACCATGCCTGTCTCATGAGTCTTAACGGATCGAGGTACCATGGTTAACGGGATTTCACTGGTAAGTTTGGTACCCTAGGTTCAAGCAGTAGCGCCCAAACATGGTGAACATACATTAGACAGATCGGGTTACTTGACGAGCTCGACTAGCACGAGCGCCCATTGAGTTGTACGACATGAAGTGCATAAGCACTTCGTGTGGCCTAACCACTGCCAACAAGCGACGCACAACTCGGTTTTGTCAAACACGTCTTGCGTGGCGAATAGAGGCCAACCACGAGCTCAAATCTATTACCGATTGCCTGGACTATAACATAGCCCCAATCACATTCAATTGCAGATAGTTAAAGCAGTAATGGATCAAGATTCAAATCATGCAATCAAAGTCTGATATTATCCGCTTAGGGCTGCCAGGGTTGTTGCACGGAATCGTTACACCACTCCCCCATCACCCTTCACGGCTTTTATGGAATACAACTTAAACATGTGGCATATCAAACATATTAACAAGCATGTTATAAAACACAATGCAAACAAGAAATCTAAACGCATACGTTTCATAAACCAGTAAGTGATTAAACTAAACAACTTACATGAAGGAAATCATACACATCACTAAGGTAGTTGAGAATCCTATCTCAACACCACTATTGAATTTAGTTCGTCACACAATTTCTCACATAAGCATTTTATCAAACACTTATACTACACCTCTTCAACATACATGACGTATGTTGAATTCAACATAGAATATGACAAATCCTTATATCGAGGAGTTGTCTCATATACAACAATCATGCTCTTACATTCAATACATATGATAGGCATAAATCATAAATCCATATTTATTTAGTCATTTCAACAAACAATTAGACTACACAATTAGCCTACATAAGCTATGTTGGCCAAAATGTGTAATAGGGTGAATCCTTTCGCCAAACAGGTCGTACATCCATAACTAGCATATATACACGGCAAATACCCATGGCAATCATATCAGCAAAATTTATACGGATACGGTATTTTCACAAATACCTAGAATACACAAAATTTCATATTTTTCGTATTTAATCGAAACGGAAAACAGACAGCACTTTGTACATTTGCAATAGCATACAGATCATGAATCTATCATTATCTGACATTGAAAGCGTTGAAAACCATAACCTATACGTCTAAAGTCCGCACCTTACGCCGTAAGAGTGTAGTAAACTCGATAGATTTGCTAGGCTTTCGCCTATGATGATTTGGCGACCTAGAGAATGAGATAGATTAGTTATTTCATCATTTGAAATGTTTACAACCCTAGATCAGATTAGGGTTAGGGTTTCTTACCTAGAAATGACGCCGGAATCACCGGGAAAGCGATTAGAAGGAAGTGGTTAAGTTTGTGTAGCGGCAGGGAAAAAGGGCAGGAAGAAACCTCCCACAACTCTCACACTTTCTCTTGCTTTTCTCTCTTTCTCTCCTAGGGTTTTCTCAAATTCGTATGGACTGGAAATGAGAGAGTTTAAAGTCCTTATATAGGCCCAAAACTCACCAAACTAGACTCAGGAACAAAGTATACTTAGGTTATGTCCAAATACGGTCCGTTCCGTCTCAACGGATCACTTCTGGCGGCCCCTTTTCCGTGTGCGGTCGGACTTAAGCTCACTAACACTGGATCTAGGATAGGTCGGACTTATTTTTAATTAATTTCACCTTTCTCACACTCTTCACTCCGGGCTCAAGCGAATTGCACTGGGACATTATCTAGATTTGATTTCCGAGATGGTTGTCAAGCCCAGCAAGGCAGTCCTAATTTCGTAACTTCGTGTTAATCGGACTTCCGACGTGCGGTCCAGATCTGATACGGAGTTTCGAGATGCTCCCGAGAGCAGCTGGGTAATGAGATTGATCCTAGATTTTAGGGTAATGTAGCGTCAACGGTTCTACAAGTTTTACGTCTTGCGGATCGTATTTAAAGCGATTGGTGCTAATTTCATAGGTACTCTAGTTTAACACTAGCTAATTCTCGCCTAATTTCTAAAGGATTTAGTCCTGTATGATTTCTGTCTGAGGTGGTATTTAGTCCTTTGTAGTAATGTGTAGTTTAAGTATTGTTCTTCATCACCTAAACTTTAAGATAGTGTCTAATGTGAAAGTACTTCGAAAGATTTAAAGAACGAGATGGTGAAAGGTGAGATTTGTGAAGGAAAGGTGAGGTTTTTCCAGAAATGGTTTAAAGAAAGGATTTGAGACCTTTGAATTGAGTGTTTGAGAAGTTAATCAGGTGTTAGGATAGACCCATTGCCTAAGGACGTCTAATTCTAGGTTGGCAAAAATCCGGGATGTTACATAGAGCATCAGTCATTGCCTGCTCTTAGTATTAAAAAGGTTTGTGAGTACTATTTTCCAGCAGTTTCCTATATAATGCTCTCCACGAATCAGAGGTTAGGATTGCTCAACCAATTTGATTTTGGGACTGTGACTTAGCGACAGTAGATTCCACGATTTAGTTGGTTTAACTTGAGTTAATGTAAGACGTGTACAATTTTTGAGTGTCTGTGTCTCTAGCACCATGCCTTGTCTAAGTATTCCCAAAAACAAAAGAAGTAGAAGTTGCAAGTCTGATGATATTACAAGTACCTTAATTTTCTAAGTACCAGGACTGTGAGTACTCCTGCTATGTATGTTGCTATCCAGGCTGTTCTCTCACTTTATGCCAGTGATCTTGCTACCGGTAAGAAAATCAAATAATTCTTTACTTTTAGATCTGCATACCTTTTCTTCATTATTGGGAAGATTTTAGAAGTTTTAATACAATGTAAAGTGATGGTGTTCAATTTGGATTTTTCAGGACATGGATGGATATAATTCGTGCTCGGATTTTGATTATTTTGTAGTTATTTGGATTTTTTTTTTTTTTGCTTTTCTGTTGCTTATTTTGATTTTTATTTATTTATTTATTTTTTCTAGTTATGCATGCATCACGCATCTGATTTTTGACAATCTGGATTAGCATACAGGCACCCCATTCTTCTATCAAATGATATTATCTTATCTATGTTGCTGAGGAAATTTTCTTCAACTTTAGACTGATTATTTCCTGTAGGATGTGTAGGAACCTTTCTTCTTAAATGATGATATGTTCTTTTACTTTCGAAATGATTCTTCCTATTTCAGGCTTTCAACTGCAAGAAATACTATCTAGCCACCTTTCCCAAAAGCCCATTCGAAGCAACATGTATTGCACAATTCAAATGGAGAATGCTGGTGGAGGCAATGATGACGTTGGCCTGGAAGCAGCAGAAGATGGACAGGCAGTGTTATCTCAGGGTCCGCAAAGCACGACGGCACTGGTGATGACGGACGCGATTATGACTTTGTATTATTTGTGGAACCTAATGTTGTGTAACAGTTTGATTGGGTTAAACTTTGAATAGGTTGTTGTTAACTGTTTTGTTGGTATTGTGGCTTTCATGATTGATTGTTTCATGAGCGGATTGAATGAATGGATTAGTAGTTTAAATAAATATTAAAAAAAAAAAAACACTTTTAGCCTCAATTTGTAACTGAGGCATGAATTTAGCCTCGGTTATTGATAACCAAGGCTGAAATTCCCGTGGCTAAAAGCTTTAGCCTCGGTTGTTGAGAACCGAGGTTAAAAATAGATTTAGCTTTGGTTGGAGGCAATTGAGGCTAAAATTCAGATTTAGTCTCAATTGAAAACAATGGAGGCTAAAATTTTGATTTAGCCTCATTTTGAGAAAATTGAAGCTAAAAAGGTTTTTAGCCTCACTTGAAGAACCGAGGCTATAAAAGTCATTTTAGCCTCGGTTGCTAAAACTGAGGCTAAAGCCTTTAGCCACAGAGGTTTCAATCTCGGTTTGGATAACTGAGGCAAAACTAAGGCTAAAGGCTTTAGCCTCAGTTTTTAACCTCAATTTTGAACCGAGGCTAAAGCCCCCTTTTCTTGTAGTGTATTAAACCATTGACTAACGAATACTTTAACCATTCAGAATTTCAAGCTACTCAAGTAAAATCAGTTCAGAAACATAACTAAAGAAATAATAAAAATTTCAACTAAATATGCTAGTGATTTAACACATTCAGCTCGTTTTCTTCAAGATAGGGTAATTGCCCTTATGGATCATTCACTAAATTTGTACGGTTTTTCCATGAATATAACGTCAGCAAGCCAGGCCCAATGAGTGAACCCATGATGGTTTATGCACATTATAATTAAAATAAAAACTCATAAGTATCATGAGATACATGGATGCATGAATGCATCAAATGGGTTGATCAATCCACTTGCTTGAGTTGAATTCCATCAACCCACATATCTCCTTTTTAGGATAGACTTCCATTATTATAGACCCTAGGTCACCCAATAGTGCAACTACAGGTCATCCAAGAAGTGCCCCTATGTATTCAACGCAGTTATGCGATGCATGACATGTATGCATGAGAATGACTAATGCATCATATTAATAATTGTCACATATATAACAGTATATGCTTTTTCAATTCTAAGTAGATTCAACAACGCACTCAATACAAATAATTACAATAAAAAAACAACAACCAATAAATCAACTATTTTAATCACAACGGAGAGGAAATAAGTTGGGATCACTCACCTGAATTTTGGTAATGTGGATTCTGATATTTTACCTCGAGATCAATCGGTTGGCAATTATTTAATTACATAGCTCAATTATCTCACTAGTTACATCTACCTAAACCTATTTGATTAGTTCAGCAGTGGTTAATAAGTTCCTTAACTTAGGATAACCCATATGGAGAATTCAACCGCCAAAGTTTGAATTCTCTTAGATATCATCTATAATATATATGACTAACAAAAGTGCTCTAATCATCCCATTATCTCTAGATGATCAAGTGTTATTGTTAATTTACATTATATAAATTAAATATTAAAGTTCTAAACAAACGGAAGATTCTAGAGTTTTGTCCACCGATCAAATCGATCGGTTGACATTACCTTCGATCGGTCGAAATAAACTATGAATTTTAACAATATTCACTAGACACTTTTTGTTCCTTTTGATCGATTGAAACTATTTATTTGATCGATTGAATTACCATATCTACCGGTCGAACACATTCTAGTTTTTGGGATTTAGTTGTTGGACCATTTGGACTGTTTTCAACCGATTGAAATGATCGATCGAATGATCGAACCGACCCTGCTAGAATTTTTTAAATGATCTTAAATTTATAAAAAATTTAGTTTCTTTATTTTCTTAGTTCCTCTTGTTTTAAATGATCCATTGATCATATGGGACAGATCTGGACCATCCATTGATATCACAAAATCCCAAATTGAGAATGAGCTAATAAATCACTTAGATCCAAACAATCTATGCTTTCAAAATCTAATTCAAAGTATAATAGGTACGATCATAATCTTTCATCCTTATGGCCTATCAAACGGTCAGATCCACCCACACATTCTGGATAATAAGTTAGATCTATCCCAAAATAAGCACAAATGGTGGGGATCATATCCGGTTTGTTCGATCACCATCTTATAATAGAAAGTTTAAAATGATTCCTATGGTTAGATCTAATTGACGTGGGCCATCATATATATCTAATCAATATATATATATATATATATATATATATATATATATATATTATATATATATATATATATATATATATATATATATATATATAAATTAAGATTAGATCTAACAACACTGATGGTCCACAAACAAATTAATATACAATTTCATGTATATGATTAAATCTAATTAGAATGGTCCATCCATTGATTAGATTGATCTTAAAATTGGGGATCTGTTATCATTCAGCCCTTAGGATCGAATGATCCGTTCAGATCCATCCAAATGCAATCAAATGCAAGCAATTTTAATCCATTCATTAAAATATTGTTATCCGAATTTGGATTTCCAAATCATCTTCCTGGGATTATGCAATGATCATGTGGCCGATACACATCGTTCATTGCATAGATGCATAAAAAATAAGTGAAATAACATAAAAATAAAAAGATCCAAGGGCAGGAACTTACCTACCCTTTTAAGGAAAAAGTTCTATAGATAAGATATGATGAACACATCCTCCCCAACAATTGATCCTCCAACCACATTTGCAATGGAGAGTCACGACGGTAAGAGTTGATCCCTCAATCTCTCTCTCAACTAAGAGTGTCTCTACTAACTCGGTTATTGATTTATTTTTATTCTTAATTTAAACATTAAAATTTTAAGTACTAATCACAGTTCTAAGTGCACAAAAATTTAAGGTCATTACATACTTATCCAAAGGCTATCACTATTTAGATGTCATGACTCAGAGTACTTGCTGCATGGGCCATGATTTACAAAATTGATCTAGGACTGTAAAGCTTGGCCAAGGTCTTTCAATTTGTGCACCTATTTCCAAGATTATATGGACCACCTAGTCATTGGATAGACTTGATATATGGCTTGGATATTCTCTCTATATACCCATAGGAAAACGTAGCAACCAGTCGAGTAGCACGTTAATATAATGAAAATGTACAATAAATACAAATTATTTTACACGTTTCCTAACAGCATTGGCATTTGTTAGTCAATTTATGTGCTTTGTTTAATGGTCGTAAAATCATAATAATAACAATTTTAAGTTGCTGTCAAACCATCATCAAAATATACTAATATCATTGTTTAGATTCAAAATTTTTAAAGTAAACCCATAAAAAAGTATAATGATTACTGTTATGGGGAAAATCGAACCGACTTGCTACATGGGACACATATACATCATGAGGAAGACTAGGGTGACAGTGGCGAAGAATCACCTGAATGGGCTCCCCAAACCACCAACATATCAAACATATAGAGGAATCGAGCTGATTTCTAAGGAGAAACTCAAGAAACGAGCTTCGATGAAAGACCCACCGGCAGAGTTGAATTGCTCGAAGACAGAGCTTGATGATAGGATTGAGCTCCCGAGCCGATCTTAACCTCAGAAGAGGAATATCTGGAAAAAAAAATCCCGCATCGTACCAAGTAAGGATAGGCCCGGCGAGACCTCAGCCGAAGATCATGCCGATCGAGGCAGGCTCAGTGGTAATCTCGGTAGCAGATCCCCGCTCAAATTCAGACCCTTCACCGTATCTAACAGATCTTATTAAGATACGCAAGTTGCCTAAAGTACCACATAAATACAGCCGCTATTTTGGGAGGAAGGGGTGCAAAAAAAAAATCTTAATTCTAGTCTTATTCCTATAATAAATTTACACACCAAACTTAGACATCAGAGGGTCTCCATCTAACACCGGCGCCCCTATTGTCCTTTTTTTTTTTCACTAGTGTAAGTTTTTGAGCGTCTACAAGTGCAGTCGTAATCTCATCCATATTTAGATGATAACAATTACAAATTCTTTTACTTATCTTTTAAGCACATCTACATTTAATTGATTACAAATTCAAATTCTTTTACTTATCTTTTAAGTACATCTATATTTAATTGATTACAAATTCTTTTACCTTTTTCTCTAAATACACTTGCATTTAACTGATTACAAATTCTTTTACCCATCTTCTAAGTACCTCTATTTTAACACGATTCTTGTGTTTAGTTTAACAATAATAAAATTGTAATTATGATACATTTTCTTTAGAGCACTGCAGAATTGGAAAAACAAAATAGGCCAAGCTACTTCCCAAATTAAATTAGCATGAACCATTATTCCAAAAGACTGAATTGACGCAGCACCGTGCCACATGTATTGAGATGGCTCCCCCACTCTCAGATTGTTTCTGCTCTAGCGTGTTTGCTCTCTTCTTAATGTAGCGTATATATTTTCTTATTAGTTTGACAAACAAACTCTTTCTTCTGAAATTTAATGTTAAAGAATGATGAAGTATTGAGAAGTTGCTGAGACGGTGTTTGGAGACATCTAAACTTTGAATTCCCTGAAGTCCAAGGGGGTACGACATTGAAGCATTTACATGAAGAATACTAAAATAATTACCACATCACCATCACACATGTACTATATATCGAGATGGTTTTAGCATGTTCAGATTCTTTCTGCTTTACTAAAATATGTCATCTCTGTTATTGCGTGGTGGAAACGTTTTGTTTCAAGGGGCGTTCTAGTGCTAGCAATAGCACCGGAAGATAGGATGGTACTGGCCATGTATGGGACCCAGATGGTATATACCCGACATTTGAACATCCATCACGTGCGTTACTCCCATGACCCAAAATCAACCTAAATGAATATTCAGGTGGGCCACAACATGGGACAAATTCAAAGGGGACGCCCACCCTTGATTTGCATGGAGGCCTACCATGTTTTTTATATGGCATTCAAGCTTCCAAGACAAAGATTAATTAGGATGGCCTGTAACTCTCCTGAGCCCCTTTCGTAAGCAAGCGTGAGTGTTTCCTCCCACTTTCATCCATGTTCTATGGCCCACTAGAGTTTTAGAGTTTAGTGAGGATGCCGGCCCGCCCTTTAATTACATGGGGACCACCATGTTTTTTACGTGGAATTCGTGCTGCCCAAACCCTCCATGTGTCATGGATAAAGGTTCAGGACAAGGATTAGGCTTTTCTACAACTCAAGTGGACCCTTTCAAAATTATGGGTGACCGTTTCCTCCCCCTTGCTCCCTGTTCCATGGCCATGTGCCATGGATGTAGGTTGAGGATAAAGATAAGGCTCTTCTACAACTTGAATCCAGATCACAGGTGAGGATTTTCTGCATGTTGCACTATGACTGGTTCACAATGATGACGTTGTCAGCACTACTGTGTTAAATGCATTCAGTGATAATGTGGCTTTATATTGTAGCAAGAAAGAAATCCTTGTTTATATAAGCATAAAATCCGGACTCCAACTCAAGTGAGTTTGGATGCTATGGGTAAACTAGGTAGATTGCACTTACTTGGTGGCCATTAATGAGCACTGGCTTCTCCGCATGACATTTGGCATTGAGTTGAGATTTTAATAGGATTAAAGAAAGTGGGATTAGAACCCCAACCTCAAACAAGGGACAGTGTTCTTAAACAATGAGGCAATAGTTGTTAATTTCAGTTAAATTCCATAATACTTAATGTTAAATTTAACTATTTCAACTATATATTCCATTCCATTATTTTCATTTACCAGAATTAAAAATCAAGTCAAGTCCGGTCAAGTCTTTGGGTTAACCTAATTTAATTAAAGTTGTTTGCACTTAAGTTTCCAGGTTTTTAAACAATGATTTGTATGCACAAACAAGTTTTGAATTCCCTAAACTTTTAGTTATCAAGTGATGGGGGTGTGTTGTTGAGGCATTTACATGGAAAGGGTGAATTGACACATCACCATGCCACATGTCACTACAAGAAACTACTGCATTGCCGACACTTTTTTGCTGGTGGCCAACATGCACCACCGGCGAGCGTCCTGAAAATCTATTCTATTGGGTTGGAGTAACCTTTGAAGATAGTAACCAAAACCTGCTACTGACGAAGGCCCATTAAAAAAGAAAAAAGAAAACCCTACCTCCTCTCTTTCTCATTCTCTCTCTCCGTCCCTCCCTCTCTCACTCCCAAAACTGACGACCTCTCTCTCTCTCTCTCACCACCTGTAAGACCCGTATCCTAGACCGTACCGTTCCGTGGACTCCCTCGGTCTTCCCGGTCGAATTCCGGCAACCTTCGAGCCTTAACAGGTATTTGCGCGCAACCCTGAGTCACACGCCATCACCCGAGTCGACTTAACCCGAGACTTGTACCCTAGCGACCACGCCGTCGCCGCGTTCCGTTGCCGCGACTCATGCGCCAATCCGATACTCTGGTCAGGAGATGTGGGTCCGCGTTCGGTACGAGGAAAACGCCGCGCGTGCAAATTCTGAGAGAATCTCTACGACTTGTCACATTAATCAATCAATCAATCAATCCCATCATGTCAAGTACACGTCAAGTACACATCACCTTTTACCCATTCTCAAGCAACACCAAAGTCAAAAAGTTCTAACACAAGCCCATACTTTTCTTACACCAAGCAACCCCAAAGTCAAAAGTTTCTTACACACCCATCACTCACCACATCCATCACTCCATCACCCATCTTTCTCTCTCTCTTTACAATCCTCTCTCTCTCTCTCTCTCATTCTCAAACCACTCTTCCAAGCAAGAGAAAGCATCATACGTCCAAGCTCTCCCAAACCTCACCAAGAGAAATCTTTGTGTGTGGCCCACTTCCTACCCTCTCATCTCCCATCTCAACCATCCAAACTCCATCTCCACCATTAGGATTGAAGCAAAGGAGCAAAGGAAGCCTAGGGAGCAAGAAGAAGTGGAAGGTGGGTGATCTTGGACACACGTTTGCATTTTTTGTGATTAAAAGGTCACTTGTAGTGGGACCCACTTTAATGTATGCTTGTATCCATGAGGGGCCCATAGTGGCGCGGCCCCTCCATTATCTCTGGTTTTTCTTTCCCTCTTTCCATCTTCCTCTCTTCTCTCTCTCTCTCTTTCCATGATCATGGCCCACTATGATGTGTGTATCTTACCCATGCCATCCAAAACGGTGCAGCCCACCTTGATCATATCCTTTTTATCGAAGCCGTCCATCTATTGTATTTAGGCCATCCAGTGGGCCTAGATGATGAGCAAACACAAATATCAGGTTGTTTGAAAATAGGTAGGCCATGTGGGACCCCACTTGATGAAGTGTACATCCACACCATCTGTCCAAGGGTGCTGGATGTAACCGATAGTGGGGGGTGCTAATAGTGAAGTATGAACTGATAGTGAGGTTGGTAGCAGTGAAGTATGGACTGACAATGGGTGTGATAATAGTGGAGGTGTATTGATGGTGGGTGTGTGCTGACGGTGGGGTCCATGGGACCCATCCATGCCATCCACCCGTTTAGATGGGCCACACATGGTGTATGTGCTTTATCCAGACCGTCCACCACCCCAAGACGGTGGGACCCACATCCATGTGGGGCCCTCCCTGACCCACACAGATCCATGGCTCACGTGATAGGCTGAGTGAAAGATACCTCATTTCAACACTTGAGGTCTTGGTATCGATCCCTGTGGAGGTGGCTAACATGGAGTACGTGTACTGACATGGAGTGTTGACTGATGGTGGGGTCCATGGGACCCATTCATGCCGTCCATCCATTCTGGTGGGCCACACCATCACGTATGTGATGTCCACCGTCCAAGGACGGTGGGATCCACCCCACTTGTGGGGCAACACTGTGATGAATGTCACTCTCCAGGCCGTCCAAGGCCTGGACGTTAGATATATAAAATATATATTATATTATATTATATATATGATGTATTATATATATATTATATGCTGTTGTGGTGGGCCCTACGTGGGACCCACCTTTATTTTGTTTTAGAAAAGAAAAAGTAAGAAGCAGCTATGCTGCTCATACAAGCAGCCACGTAGCTGCTCTCTCTCTCTCTCTCTCTCTCTCTCACTTTCTTTCCCTCTCTTAATCGTCCAAAGTTCTATAGGTCCATGAGATTTACATGTACATTCCAAGCTCTTCTGGCGGTGGGACCCAATCTTGGTGTATGTGTTTCATCCACGTGGTGTGGGCCCTGATGATGTATGTACTTTATCTACAACGTCTACTGTTTGGACGGTGGGGCCCACCATGATGCATGAGTTGTACCCATGCCGTCCAACCATTTTTGAGGTCATTTTACAGCATGGGAAAATGGGTGAGTCTAATCTAAAGTTCAAGTGGGCCCCACCATTTAAATAGTGGACCGTGACATCCACCGTTCAAACTCCTAAGCACCATAGTAGTTTCCGATTAAGTTGATATTTGTTTTCATTTCATTTATCTCTATGTTAACTTATGAATATATCGGATCTCAAAATACATAAGGGTGGGCCCGACTGATATACCTGAGGCCCATTCGATTTGGTCCATTTGATTCGTCCCATTTGATTCAACCTATTCGATTCAACCCATTTGAATCAGCCCATTTGATCGGCCCATTCGATTCGGCCCATTCGATTTGGCCCATTTGATTCGTCCCATTTGATTCAGCCTAGTCGATTCAGCCCATTTGAATCAGCCCATTTGATCGGCCCATTCGATCGGCCCGATGCGATATATGTGAGGCTCATGAGCGAGGCCCAATGTGATGTATGTGTGGTCATTACAATGTGTATGAATTCCTCATGTAGGGCACTCCTTGGGAGCAATGTTGGTTTGACGTCCACATTGATGGGCAATGATGTTTAGATGTCCTCAGTGTAACCTTCCCTTAGGCCTTATTAGGCCCCTTCTCTTCATGGGTTAACCCAAATAAGTGGGCCCAATTCGTCGTAAACGGATGACTCCGTGCTATTGAATTTGATATAATCACTGTCGGGTGTCGATCCTTATACTATGGTTGATCGACTCATCATCTATGGACCCCGCTTTGTTTATCTGCTGATTATTGGTGCCGATTGTCGAGACTGACGCTGACTTTTGACCCTGATTATCGGTGTCGAGTACCGATGCTGACTATTGGTGCCGATTGTCTAAGGCGACGCCGATTATCGACCCTGATTATCGATGTCGAGTATCGATGCCAATTATCGATACCGATTTTGAGTATGTGACAACATAACATTATAATACATGCCCATACGCATCATCTGCATGCTTGTGAGGAGATGAGTGATTGATCATAGCACATGCCATGGGGCATATTGTTATGGGGCTCCCTGGAAAATGGAGATGCCCACATGAGAGCGCGGTACGTGCATGATTGCTGTATGACTGAATTTCGTGATTCATGCATCTCACATTGTGTGACATGTATACTATACTCCCTAGCGACATCAGGGCCATAGCCGCCACATGCATATCGTGGTTGGTAAGATTGGATACCGAAAATCTTGTTCTACATGGGATACTATAGATATCCCTGGGTGAAAGTCCCTAAACCCTTATGTTATTAGGAGGTTGCTCTAACGTCTAGACCGAGTGGGTGCATGAGTGTCGATTACCAGGAGGATGCGCTTTCCACTGTGTCGTGGTCGGTTAGAAGGGAGTGTGGCCTTACCCGCCCAAGAGAAGGGGGTAAAGTTAGGCTGTGTTTGACCAGCCTGAGGAATGAGTCCACTATCGATGAGCCGAGCCCGATATTGGCAGGCAGATAATGAGGTCTCTTCCACTCGCCTTATTGCACACGATGGGGTGACAATCTGGTTTGGAGTGTACTAGACCCCTGTGATATTCCAGAGTCGAGTTGTATTGATATGTGGACTTAAATGAGAATTCGTATGCTTGAGTTGCATCTCGCATCACATAGCCTTGGTACGGCCGACATCATTCATGCCTAGCATGGCATAGCCTTGGTACGGCTAATAGTATTTATAGATTCATCAACATGTTCTGCATAATTATATTACTACCTACTGGACACACTTTCACCACCCTCTAAGCTTTCCATAAGCCTATGCACGACCATTGCGTGGAGGTGACATTGGACCGCAGCAGCGCATAATAAATCATCTTGGAGCTTTTTATCCATTACCATTGTATTTTCCTTTATGCTCGTTGTACTTATAAAGTTTTTTATTATAGTGAAAATGTGATGGAGTTTTTGGTTGTTGTTTGTGGGTTATGCCTTTAGTTATGCTTATTATGAATTAAACTGACATTGAAAATCCTCCTCTTAGCATCCCAGGATTGGAACCTGGCGAATGGGCGCTGGGAGCCGAGAATGGGGTACTAAGGAGGCTATCGGCGCCGGATTCGACGATCGAAAATTTTGTGAGCCCAGTTTCTGACTTTGGGGCGTGACAGAAGTTGGTATCAGAGCATAACTTGGGAATAACTAAGAACAATATTACATATCCGCTATGAATGGCTAAGTCCCGAAGTTCCGATAACTTAGCGATCTTTGATTACAGATGCTTAACGTATGTGCCTCCAAGAGTTTTTAAAAGTTGATAGGCGCCTTTGCTCGCTCCTGTAGGACAAGATGCCCAGGAGAGTGACCCGATCAACTCCCACACCACCACCTGAGACTCCCGCACCACCGCCTGAGACTCCCGCTCCACCACGTGAGACTCCCGTACTACCACCTACGATCCCTGCTCCACCACCAGAGATTCCTACTACCCAGCCAATGGATGCTGCTCCTCTACCAGAAACTGGTGCGAATCCAACCGTATCTGTGAGTGCCTCCCAGTTATAGTAGATGTTGTAGCTGTGACGACCGCACTTCAGGGGCATGGCAGGCACCCCGTTGTTTCACCGGACTAGGCCGAGCAGGAGCGCGCGAGCGCCATTCTTCAAGAGTTCTGATGCCTCGATCCCCCGCATTTCCAGGGCGAGCCAGACCCGACAGTAGCTGAGAGATGGCGCTCCAACGTGGAGAATATATTTGATACGATGAGATGTACGACTTAGCGGCGAGTCTGATTAGCCGTATTTCTTCTCCATGGTGAGGCTCAGCATTGGTGGACATCAGTCTCTTGAGCAGCAGGCGCTGATTTCTGTGGACTTGGGAGGATTTTGTGGATCGGTTTGACCGACAGTATTTCCCTAATCACATCCGACGACAGCGAGTGTTGGAGTTCGAGGCCTTGGTGCAGGGTGATATGACGGTGGCTCAGTATGCGGCTTGCTTTATAGCACTGTCTAGATTTGCGTCGTACCTGGTAGATGATGAGGGGCGGAGAGCCCGCCGATTCGAGGATGACTTATGTTACGGTCTTCAAGGCCGTGTTTTTGGGCATGAGCTCCCGACTTTTGAGGGGGTGGTACGGAAGGCCCAGATTTATGAGGTTAAGTGGGTCGGTTCTCAGTCTGATCGCGGTCAGAGGAGAGAACGGAAGAGGTAGGCTCCTTCCGGTGACTCGCAGTAGCGTCGATCACAGCAGCAGATGCGTACAGGTCACCCAGCCTTCTGAACGCCACCAACACCTTCGAGGCAGTTCACCGACACATGTTTTGGGTGCGGTGCGACGAGGCACCGTATGTGGGAGTGTCCCTACCCCCATCAACAGCAGTAGCAGCCGAGAGGTCCACAACAGCCTCCACCGCAGCAGTAGCAGGGACCCTTACAGAGCAGCGACAGCATCCCCCACTGCCGAGACCACCTCAGAGCAGCATTAGCACCAGCCTCTGAGGCCGCAGCAGCAAAGACAACAGTTTCGACCGCCTCAGTGACCCCAACAGCTGCCGTAGCACGCTCAGAGGGGACAGACACCTCCCCAGCTGACTCAAGCTAGATTCTACGCGGCTCAACAGGATCCTCAATCATCTGGAGGAGTCGTTGATGGTATACTTCTAGTCTTTACATGCATCGCTTGGGTTTTGTTTGATTCTGGTGCTTCACACTCATTTATGTTCGAGGGATTCTGTCATTTGACTGGATTGCCGACAGAGTTTACTCGAGAGGGGTTGACCGTATCGACGCCCTTGGGGAAGACTACAGTATTAGGCCGCTTATGTTCGTCTTGCCACGTGCTAGTAGGAGAGATTTTCTTGCCCGCAGACTTGTACGTGCTGCCGATGTCAGATTTTGACGTTATCTTGGGGATGAATTGGCTTGCCAAGTACCACGCCATACTAGACTGTTCCTCGAGGACATCACGTTCTATATACCAGGCTTGCCACAGTTTTAATTCGTTGTAAAGCCTCGAGGAAAGCCATTATTTTCTTGATGTCCTGCGCCGTTGAGGAGCCTGTTGCCGCTTGTATTAATCAGTTGCCGATTGTTTGCGATTTTCATGATGTGTTTCAGGAGATTCCGGGATTACCGCCTCACCGACACACCGAGTTTCAGATTGATCTCGTGCCCAGTACCACGCCCATTTCGAAGGCCCCGTACCGTATGACACCGTTGGAGTTATGGGAACTGCAGAAGCAGTTGGACGAGTTGCGCGAGTTGAGCTTTATCCGTCCGAGCAGATCACCATGGGGAGTGCCGGTACTCTTCATGAAGAAGAAGGATGGCTCGTGAGGAGGTGAAGTTCCTCGGTCACGTGGTGACAAGGGATGGTGTCGCAGTGGACCCCTCGAAGGTTGAGGCAGTGCGTCAGTGGGGCCAGCCCACGAACGCATCCGAGATCCGCAGTTTCCTTGGTTTGGCGGGTTATTACCGGCGTTTCATTGAGGGCTTCTCTCGTATTGCAGCCCTGCTGACCAGGTTGACTCGGAAGGGCGCAGTGTTTATTTGGAGCGATGCCTGCGAGCGAGCATTTATGGAGTTAAAGGACCGCCTCAAGTCCGCTCTTGTCCTCACTTTTCCCTCTGGGAGTAATGAATTTATTATATTCACCGATGCCTTGCATATTGGTTTGGGTGTTGTCCTGATGCAGTACGGGAGATCAGTGGTCTTCGCGTCTCGCTAGCTCAAGATACATGAGCTGAACTACCCCACGCATGATTTGGAGCTGGCTGCAGTTGTCTTCGCACTGAAGGTGTGGAGGCACTATCTCTATGGGGTTAGGTTCGAGCTCTTCTCCGACCACAAGAGCTTGAAGTACCTCTTCTCGCAATCTGAGTTCAACATGAGGCAGAAGCGCTGGATGGAGGTCCTAAAGGATTATGATTTCGATCTTCAGTACCACCTAGTCAAGGCGAACGTGGTGGCAGACGCCTTCAGCCGTCAGCCACGAAGCCTGGTGGTGCATATGATAATTCAGGAATGGCGGATGCTTGAGGATATAAAAGAGTATGATTTTGAGTTTGGCCTGCAGTCTTCTATCGTGCAGTTATCGAGCCTGTCGATTCAACCCTCTCTTGTCACAAGGGTGATCGAGGCTCAGCAGGCTGATGAGTCGTTGCAGAGTTATATGGCTGAGGCGGCATCCGAGAGTCCGGTAGATTGACAGATTGGTACGCAAAGATCTTATGACCGAGGCACATTGATCGCAATTTTCTATCCACCCTGCCTCGACAAAGATGTATGGTGATATGAGGTGATAGTATTTTTGGGTGAGGATGAAGCGTCAGATCCCTAGTTTTGTGGCCAAGTGTGACACGTGCCAGCGTATCAAGGCCGATGATTAGAGACCCCCTGATCTATTGCAGCCGTTGAGCGTCCCGATGTGGAAGTGGGAGCACGTGTCGACAGATTTCATTATGGGTTTACCGAGGACTCAGCGCGGTCATGACGCCATATGGGTTGTTATGGATCGTCTGACGAAGTCGGCACATTTTCTTCTAATTCGTGCGACTTGGACTTAGGACCAGCTTGCGAGATTATTCATCAAGGAAATTGTAACGCCCCGAAGCTTCAAGACCCGAGTATATGACCCGTGTTCCAAAAACCCGAGTGTTAACCTTAAAGGATGGTCAAATTCGAGTGTACATTTTTTTCAATCATCAAAGTTAACAGATGAGTGTAGTGTGGACAAATCGACATAAAGGAGAATTTTATTATTATTCAAATATACAAGAAGCTGCCCATAATGACTTATACAAACCAATGTCTTTGAATTTAACAAGTACAAGATTTACAAGAATTTAATACATGAAGAATAGCAGAAAGCATATAAATATAAGCCACCAGATCACGCAGCTCCTCTAGGAAAATATGGACATGCATCATTGGCGATCGTACCTTGCTCCTCATCAAATCTGAGCATGTATATCACTAAAGTCACCTGTACTACCTGTACGGTTGTATATTTGATGGATGAGTGGCCAACTCAGTGTGAATTCCCCTCAAGATTACACACCGCCGCATTAGGTAAGCATAGTTATAAAACATCCAGATAACCAAAACAGAGTAAATGCAGTCTTATTAGATGCATGGATGCGTGAATGCAATCATCGCCACGGGAATGCTCATCCGTGCGGACAGTGGGCCGTCATCCATGCAATCATCGAACCTGGGAAACATCATCCAGTCGGAAAGGGGTCGATAGTCGGTGGTCTGGAAGCTAGCGAGACGATACCTTGAAGATCCTAAGGGCACGTGCTACAGCATCCAGAATAGCCACTCGTCATCGCAAACATGCTATGGATGCATGATTAGCCAATCAATTATTAATCTAATTACAACCAGCTGATTTAAATAAGTTCAAAGGTCACTACGGGGAGCTTAGAGCCCAACGTAGGCCGACAGCTCAGACATAGTGTCCCATTCCACCATCCCTGGCTCATGAGGCTACCACCTTAGGATGTTTAATGGATCTCAATCGACTTGTGGCCAATCATATTCAGTATATGGGGCTTACCATGGTTGCACAATATAAAACATCGAACCCATGCAGGAAAAATATCACTTAAAACCACGTAGGGCGAGTATCAAAATATGCCACATAGGGCGAATATCAAAACCATACGATAAAGACCATCCTTAAAACCATTGGACACAACAACCCTGGATGGAAGGCCCTCATCGATGATCCATCTAAACCACCACTCAATAACCACCAAGTCGAAGGTCCATTACGATCACTACCAGTCAAGTTACATTCCAAGTATGGGTGTACATTTATATGTGGGAATTTTCCACTAATGTACCAGTTTAAGTTCCGTAAGCAATCCACAAATAATCCACAAGCATGAACAATTATACAGGATAATCATAAAGCATGTAATACAACAATTCAATTTCCACCAGTTAACACATGTGATTATAAAAGGAGATATCAATTATGAATTTAAATAAAAACTATAACTTAAGCTAATGAAAAGATGGAAAGCTCAAGGGAAAGAATCATCACCTGATGTGTCGGATTGTCCATAAATGTTGCTATGAAACGCGCACGCCCTTAGACTTGGATCCTAACATGAATTGTATCATTAGATCCCAACTTAAATTACTGTTTATGTTTAAAGTATCGACCTAAGGTTTAGATTACTTAGGCCTTAGGGTTTCATCTTAGAGTTTAGATCTAGCTTAGGTTTTTAAGGTTGAACCCTAGTGGTGTAATTAATTATAATATTAACTTAATAGTTATAAAATATTTATTAACATCAATGCTACGATTGATGCTAACTATCGCAACAACGATAATCATCGTGATGATATTAAATTGTACAATCTGTTATCAATGATAATATTCAAACATGATAAATAAAATGTTAATGTTTAATAACCGTAAAATTTCTTATTTATTTATAATAACTAATATAGGTATGGATAATCTCCTCATAGTTAATCATGCTACATAATTGCAAATATCATAGTAATACTAATGATAATAAATAAATATCAAGACCTGTTATCTATGGTGACAAAATACTAATTGTCTATTAATGCTAACAATACTAGTGTTATAACCAATGACGAAATAAGAGTAGCATTAAAAATGAAAATTGTTAATATCAAGTTTCTGTAATAACTATTACTTAGAAAAATTATCCTACTAATAGTTAACCATATTGTAATAATTATAGTAACACCAATGATGATGGTAAATCATGGAACTTAGGGAGAGGAAGTTTACTCACATAGATTGACTTGACAATTCAACTCGTCCTCCATTCGAGCCATGGACCCACTTCGTGACTTGACCCAGCTGAATCGACCCAACTCGACCTCAGCAAAGCTGGGACTAGGCCCAAGCATTATCTGGCCCAGCTAAACTCGGCCCTGACTCGGTTCCAACCGAGTCGACTGGGCCCTTCTTCAAGTTTCTCATCTTTCCTCTCTCTTTTTCTTCTTCTTCCCTACCCTTTCTTTTCCTGCTTTCTTCTTCCATCACTGGGAATGCCCAACAACCAGCCTAGACCGAACCGACCCAAACCAACTCGGCTCAGTAGCTAGTCGGGTTGCTACCCGACCCCACCATCTCTCTCTCTCTCTCTCATTCTTCTTTCTTTCATTTTCTTCCTTTCTTGTTCTTTCTTCCTTCTTCTTTTCTCTCGTTCTTCTTTCTCTGTGTGTGTGTGCGTGTGCTGGAACTCCAGCAGTGCAGGCCAAGCCCGGCCTGACTCGGCCTAGGCTCCGGTTGGTCTCAATGCAGGTGGTGCAGTAGCCATAATAACAGCCACCACCCAATCTTCCTCCTTCTTCTATATTTTCTTTCTTCCTCTCACTGCCCTTCTCCTTTTCTTTCTTGTTATCTTCTTTTCTTCTGCCGCAAGGATCAGCAGCCCCGCCCTACAACTTGACCGAGTCGAGCTACCGCAGCAATGGGTCAGCGGAAATGCTGCAACACCTCTCCCTCGTTCTCTTTCTTTCCTCTTCTTTTCTAACACCTCCTTTCTCTCTGAACCATGCTTAGCAGCATGACACAATGAGCCTGCTTCGGTGTAGGTTACGACAGCAGAGGGGCAGAGCTTGTGCTCTCGAGGAAGAAGCTACGAGCTCCAATGGCGGATCGCCATCCGGTGGGTTTTTCTCCAATCTGAGTTATGGGGATGGTAGGAATCAGTCCAGGGAGGCTAGTAGTAGGGGGATTCGAAGCTCAGAGTTGGTTTTGGTGGTGGGTTCATGCTTGGAAGTTGGCTGCTGTTAATGGTAGATTGGAAGTGGGGCTTAGTTCCTTCGATCTGGAGGCGCTGGACGATTTGATTCAGCTCAAGGGAGCTTATGGACGTGGGTTTCCGAAGGTTGAGTAGAGCTAGGACGGTGGGTTCATTTTGGAGGAAGAGCAGCTATTCCCTCCCTCTTATTCTTTTTCTTTTTTAAAATCTAACGTTGAAGGCTAGGATCAATTCTCCATGGACGGTTAAGATAAGCAGATCTAGCCTTACACGGATCGCTGAGCTGGAAGGAAGGAAAGGAGCAGACAGTTTTCATATTCGGAATGTTGTGCTTGTAGGGTCATTTTGCAGCAAGGAATGTGTGCATGTACATGTGTGGAATCACTTAGGACTTAGGGATTTTGGTTACACGTGTGTAATCTGTCAAATGGACGGTTTGGATTGTGAAGGTGGGGACCGGATGGTGGACACGAATCAAAACGGATGGACGCCTGTCCGTTCGCTATACAAACTGGAGAGAGAGAGAAGTCTCTCTTTTTTTTAGAAACTGCGGGTCAGACCCGCTTGACTGCTTTTGGGAAGCTGGTGCACTGCAGGTGCGCGCCAGTTGTGCACACGCCCTCCACTAGGTGGGGTCCACCATGATGGTTGTGGGAAATCTACTCTGTCAATTCTACTGGGGGACCTCAATCAGGTCTTCTGACTAAAAATGGAGCCGATCGAAGGTCCAGGTGGGCTGTACTCTTAAATTTCATACCCTAATGGTGGGCTCTCGATGATCTAGTGGTCGGATCACCCCAGGATTGAACTTCAATGGTTAAAAGGGCCTAAGGGACCATTTAAGCTAGAGATCAATGGCTAAACTATAGATTGTGCGTCCTATTATGTTTTCATAGCATTACATATTGTGTTATGATACTTATAATAATATTATTATTTTATTATAATTATTGCCATTATTATTATTCTTGTAGATTTTATTTTACTTTTCCCTAAGTTCTTGATATGAATCTAAATACATGGGTCTTGATGTACGTTCAAGACCTACTATATTACTAGTCTAAATACTAATATTAATATTTAATTTTATTACTATCATTATTCATGTTTTCTAAGTCGTTTTATTGTGGTTGGCATCTTGATCAACACTATTCATTTATTTGACCGGCCATCTATAGGGCTTTCATAAGAAGGATCATATTTTTAAGTTTCCAAGGGAGTCATGCCAAGTGAACGTCCACTTAACTACTCCCGACATTTAATGATTCAAATAATTCAATGGTTGGATTTAAACTACAATGAATGTGAGTGTCCAAGTTAAGTCGGCATTTGTACTAAGTTAGATTTCCTAGTAACACCCGAGTACTAAAAGTACGGGGTGTTATAGAAATTATAAGACTGAATGACGTTCCAGTCTCGATCGTTTCTGACCGAGACCTGAGGTTTATGTCTCAGCTTTAGGGGAGCTTCCAGAGAGCGATGGGGACTGATTTGCAGCTCAGCATCGCGTACTATCCGCAGACCGATGGTTAGACCGAGAGGGTCAAGCAGATTCTTGAGGATATGCTTCGGGCCTACGCGATTAATTTCGGAGGTAGCTGGGATGAGCATCTGCGATTGACTGAGTTTGCATACAACAACAGCTATCAGGCAACCATTGGCATGGCTCTATTTCAGGCACTATATGACAGACCATGCAGATCATCGAGTTGTTGGACCGAGGTTGGAGAGTGTCATCTCTTAGGTCCCGAGCTTGTGCAGGAGAGGTCAGAGGCTATTGATATCATCAGGCAGAGGATGCGCACAGCTCAGAGCCGACAAAAGAGTTTTGCTGATCGTCGGTGTCGTCCTTTGGAGTTTGATGTAGGGGATCATGTGTATCTCAAGGTCTCGCCCATGAAGGGCATAGTTCGATTTAGAGCGAAGGGTAAGCTTGCCCCGATATTTATAAGACCTTTTGAGATCACTAGGTACGTTGGCTCGTGACCTATAGGCTTGCCTTGCCATCTCAGTTATCTGGCGTCCACAACGTTTTCCATGTCTCTATGTTGAGGAAGTGTGGGTTAGACATCGTTCCTGTTATTGATTGGCAGTCGTTAGAGGTTCGTGAGGACGCTTCATACATTGAGCGGTCAGTTCGTATCCTTGATCGGAAGGAACAGGTCCTCCGGACCAAGGTCATTCCGTTGGTGAAGGTTCAGTGGGGTCACCATTCTGTTGAGGAGGCTTCTTGGGAGTGCGAGACCGAGATTCGAGAGCACTATCCCCATCTCTTTGATGACTGATCATGTGTTGTATTTTCTATGCTGTCTCTGATTTTATATGATGATGTTATATTTCTTCTTCCTCATGAGTTATATCTAATTGCGATGATTGCGTAAATTTTGAGGACAAAATTTTTATTAAGTGGGGAGAGCTGTAAGACCCATATCCTAGATCGTCCCATTCCGTGGACTCCTACGGTCTTCCCAGTCAAATTTCGGCAACCTTCGACCCTTAACTGGTATTTGCCCACAACCCTGAGTCCCATCAACTTGAGTCGACTGAACCCAAGACTTGTACCCTAACGACCGCGCCGTCACCGCGACTTGCGCGCCGATCCAATACCTAGGTCAGGAGATGTAGGTCCACGTTCAGTGCGAGGAAAACTCCGCTCGTGCAAATTCCGAGAGAATCTCTACGACTTGTCACATTAATCAATCAATCAATCAATCCCATCATGTCAAGTACATGTCAAGTACACATTACCTTTTACTCATTCCCAAGCAACCCCAAAGTCAAAAAGTTTTTACACAAGCCCATACTTTTCTTACACCAACCAACCCTAAAGTCAAAAGTTTCTTACACACCCAACACTCACCACATCCATCACTCCATCACCCATCTTTCTATCTCTCTTTATAACCCTCTCTCTCTCTCTCTCTCTCTCTCTCTCTCTCTCTCTCAAACCACTCTCCAAAGCAAGAGAAAGCACCATGCGTCCAAGCTCTCCCAAACCTCCCCAAGACAAAGCTTTGTGTGTGGCCCACTTCTACCCTCTCATCTCCCATCTAAACCATCCAAACTCCATCTCCTCTGTTAGGATTGAAGCTAAGGAGTAAAGGAAGCCTAGGGAGCAAGAAGAAGTGGAAGGTGGGTGATCTTGGACCCATGTTTGCATTTTTTGTAATTAAAGGGCCACATGTAGTGGAACCCACTTTGATGTATGCTTGTATCCATAAGGGGCCCATAGTGGCGGGGCCCCTCCGTTATCTCCACTTTTTCTTTCCCTCTTTCCATCTCTCTCTCTCTCTCTCTCTCTCTCTCTCTCTCTCTCTCCATGATCATGGCCCACTATGATGTGTGTATTTTACCCATGCCATCCAAAACGGTGCAGCCCACCTTGATCATACACTTTTTATCGAAGTTGTCCATCTATTGTATCCAGGCCATCTAGTGGGCCTAGATGATGAGCAAACACAAATATCAGGTTGTTTAAAAATAGGTAGGCCATGTGGGACCCCACTTGATGAGGTATACATCCACACCATCCGTCCAAGGGTGCTAGACATAACCGACAGTGGGGGGTGCTAACAATGAAGTATGGACTGACAATGGGGTTGCTAGCAGTGAAGTATGGACTGACAATGGGTGTGCTAATAGTGGAGGTGTATTGATGGTGGGTGTGTGCTGGCGTTGGGTGTGTATTGACGGTGGGGGCCATGGGACCCATCCATGCCGTCCACCTGTTTAGATAGGCCACCCATGGTGTATGTGCTTTATCCAGATCGTCCACCACCCTAGGACGGTGGGACCCACATCCGTGTGGGGCCCTCCCTGACCCACACAGATCTATGGCCATGTGGTAGGTTGAGTGAAAGATACCTCATTTCAACACTTGAGGTCTTTGTATCGATCCCTGTGGAGGTGGCTAACATGGAGTACATGTACTGACGTGGAGTGTTGATTGACGGTGGGGTCCATGGGACCCATCCACGCCGTCCATCCATTTTGGTGGGCCACACCATCATGTATGTGATGTCCACCATCCAAGGACGGTGGGACCGACCCCACGTGTGGGGCAACACCGTGATGAATGTCACTATCCAGGCCGTCCAAGGCCTGGACGTTAGATATATATAATATATATTATATTATATTATATTATATATATTATATATATGCTGTTGTGGTGGGCCCTATGTGGGACCCACCTTTGTTTTGTTTCAGAAAAGAAAAAGAAAAAGAAAAAGTAAGAAGCAGCTATGCTGCTCATACAAGCAGCCACGTAGCTGCTCTCTCTCTCTCTATCTCTCTCTCTCCCTCTCTTAATCGTCCAGAGTTCTGCAGGTCCATGGGATTTACGTGTACATTCCAAGCTCTTCTGGCGGTGGGACCCACTCCAGGTGTATGTGTTTCATCCACGTGTTGTGGGCCCTAATGATGTATGTGCTTTATCTACATCATCTACTGTTTGGACGGTGGAGCCCACCATGATGCATGAGTTGTACCCATGCCGTCCAACCAATTTTGAGGTCATTTTACAGCATGGGAAAATGGGTGAGTCTGATCTAAAGTTCAAGTGGGCCCCACCATTTAAATAGTGGACCGTGACATCCACCGTTCAAACTCCTAAGCACCACAGTAGTTTCCGATTAAGTTGATATTTGTTTTCATCTCATCTATCTCTATGTTAACTTATGAATAGATCGGATCTCAAAATACATAAGGGTGGGCCCGACTGATATACCTGAGGCCCATTCGATCAGCCCATTGATTCGGCCCATTTGATCGGCCCATTCGATACGACCCATTTGAATCGGCCCATTTGATCGGCCCATTCGATTCGGCACATTCAATTTAGCCCATTTGAACCGGCCCATGAGCGAGGCCCAATGTGATGTATGTGTGACCGTTACAATGTGTATGAATTCCTCATGTAGGCCACTCCTTGGGACCAATGTTGGTTTGACGTCCACATTGATGGGCAATGATGGTTAGATGTCCTCATTGTGGCCTTCCCTTAGGCCTTGTTAGGCCCCTTCTCTTCATGGGTTAACCCAAATAAGCGGGCCCCATTCACCGTAAATGGATGACTCCATGCTATCTAATTTGATATAACCAGTCGGGTGTCGATCCTTATACTATGGTTGATCATCTATGGACCTCACTTTGTTTATCTGCTGATTATCGGTGCTGATTGTCGAGACCGACGCCGACTTTTGACCCTAATTATCGGTGCCGATTACCGATGCTTGACTTCGGTGATGATTGTCGAGGCCGACGCCGATTATCAACCCTAGTTATCGGTGTCGAGTATCGATGCTGATTATTGATACCGATTTTGAGTATGTGACAATATAACATCATAATACATGCCCATACGCATCATCTGCATGCCTGTGATGAGATGAGTGATTGATCATAGCACATGTCATTGGGCATATTGTTACGGGACTCCCTGGAAAAGGGAGATGCTCACATGAGTGCGCGGTACACGCATGATTGTTGTATGACTGGATTTCGTGATTCATGCATCTCGAATTGTGTGACATGTATACTGTATGCCATAGCGACATTAGGGCCATAGCCGCCGCAGGCATATCGTGGTTGGCAGGATTGGATACCGAAAATCTTGTTCTACCTGGGGTGCTATAGATATCCCTAGGTGAAATTCTTTAAACCCTTATGGTACCAGGAGGTTGCTCCAACGTCTACTCCTAGTGGGTGTATGAGTGCCGAGTGCCGATTACCAGGAGGTCGCGTTTTCTACTATGTCGTGGTCGGTTGGAAGGGTGTGTGGCCTTACCCGCCCGAGAGGAGGGGGCAAAGCTAGGCTGAGTTTGACCAACTCGAGGAATGAGTCCGCTATCGACGAGTCGAGCCCGATATTGGCAGGTGGATAGTGAGGTCTCTTCCACTCGCCTTGTTGAGTGCGATGGGGCGGCATTCTGTTTTGGAGTGTACTAGACCCCGGTGATATTCCAGAGTTGAGCTGTATTGATATGTGGACTTAGATGAAGATTCGTATGCTTGAGTTGCATCTCACATCGCATGGCCTTGGTACGGCCGACATCATTCATGCCTTGCATCACATAGCCTTGGTACGGCTAATGGATTCATGGATTCATCAGCATGTTCCGCATTACTCTGATACTACATAATTGTATTACTACATTGCAGACACACTTTCACCACCCTCTAAGCTTTCCATAAGCTTATGCACAACCATTACATACAGGTGACGTTGGACCGCAACAGCGCTGAGGCAGGAGCGCATAGAAAATCATCTTGGAGCTTTTTGTCCATTACCATTGTATTTCCCTTTATGCTCATTGACTTATAAAGTTTTTGATCATAGTGGAAATGTGATAGAGTTTTTGGTTGTTGTTTGTGGGTTATGCCTTTGGTTATGCTTATTATGAATCAAACAGACATTGAAAATCCTCCTCGTAGCATCCCAGGATCGAAACCTGGCGAATGGGAGCTGGGAGCCGAGAATGGGGTACTACGGAGGCTATCGGCGCCGGATTAGGCAATTGGAAATTTTGTGAGCCCAGTTTCTGAGTTTAGGGCGTGACACCGCCCCCCATTCCATTCTCCCAAAACCGACAACCTATTTCTCTCACTTTAAATGCTAGAGGAGAGAGCTCCCCTTTGGATTTGCAAATCTCAACGAGCTCATGTTTTTTATGGCAGACCTGTTCGATTCTCGCGCTCGCATTGGATTTCAGGTATCTTCTATTTTCTTGTTCCCCATTTTATCAATTTAGGGTAAGAGAGAATGTGATCCTTTCGATCTCCTCCTCCTGCATTGTAACATTAGGGTTTCATCGAAGTCTATTCTGTTTTCTAGGGTTTCTTAAGTCACATGTGTTATCCAACGGATTTTGGGGGTTTCTGGAGTTGCATTTTGATGTCAAGATTGTTTCATGGGATTTTATTTTTATTTTATCTATTTTTTTGTTGTTTGATGATTTAGATCTTTTACATATTAATTTTTTTTTAAAAGTTTTCTTTAATTATAGAGATCTTTTTTGGTGTAGTTCTTTGATTAGGAGGAAAAAACAGAGAACTATGTGGATTTGAAGGGAGTATCTGTTGAGCATCTGTTGCTTCGCTTTCTCTCATGCAGATGTTGTACGAAAGCATGAAAAAGAAGGTAGAGAGGGTGGTAGAAAGGGGTAGCTTGATAGACGGTGAGATCGATGATAGTGAGGCTTTTAAGAAATGGACATATGGATTTACTCATCATGATCATCTTGTAGTTGTTTAGGTTTTTTCTCTATCCCTCTACTGGCGTGTGGCTCGTAAAGGGAACTTTATCGAAGTTTTCAATGGTGGGTGTCATTATCCCCGCTGTTTCCCGTGGTGTGGTCCACTTGAGCTTTGATCTGCTTCATTTTTGGGCTCATGCCTTAAAAATGGATGGACAGAGGAGACATGAAACACATGCATGAGCTGAAAAAATGGATGGACAACATTGATAGAAAACACATACATCACAGTGGATCCCTCCTAATGATGTATGATAATATCAGTTTGAAAATCATTTGGGCATTTCCTACTTACCCCTCCTAATGATGTATGATAATACATATAGGACTTGATCAAAACAGAGCAATTACATGATCCAACCTAGCAGCATCCAAAATTGCCAGCAGGTTGGCTGGAACACAGCTTTGAGAAGATCCAAAATCAGCCCTATTTCGACCTAGCCACTCTAAGCACAGCCTAACTCTAATCAGCAACTAAAAAACTTCATCATCCAGTCCCTTCGAAACATTGGCTTGCCATCTTCTGACCAAAATCCACCTGGAAATGTGGCTGCAGATGCAAAAGACCAAAAACTCTGGCCTACGACCAAGAATCTTAGCATAGGCCTCCAAGAAGATCACTCAAAACTTCATCGCCTTGCCCGAGAAGATCCCCAAGCTACAAACATGCAAACAAACAAAACAAACATATACCACTCCTCAACCTGAAAAACCAAAAACTGTCCTAGGATACCAAACCAAGGACTTCCATCACTTGCTAGATCTAATACTCTCAATAATTTAAATTCTGAAACCATTCTACACAAAGAGCAAGAGGACAACTCCTTGTTTTATATGGTCTTTGGTTAACCTTTTTGCATGGCTCAAATATCCTGTATTGAAACTCATGACAACATCATGGTTTTTGGTCATTAGGGTCATTGACTGAATGCAAGTTGTTCTCTTGGTTTGTCACTTTTGTGCTTGTTTTGTGGCTATTCTCAATGTCCATGATCTCCCAAGTATAGTTGCTCATTGAGATCATGGATAAGGCTTAGATGATGGCATTTCTCAGCAATTTAGCTTAGGTACATTTTTGGGTTTCAATTATCATTCTTTTTTCACTTGACGTATGATAAATTCTCTTCCTTGCAGTTCTTTCGCTGGATTTAGATAATATTTATAAATTCTAATTTTTTAATGGGATTCTAATTCAGGGAAGCCTTTGCTCTTTATAATTTTGTTGAATGACAGTTTGCTCTTTATAATTCTAATTCTGATGGTAAAATAAAATAATTTTATTATAGATTTAGTTCAGTTGTCCTTTTATAAACTGGAATTAGTTTGTGTTTCAAAATACTAAATCTCTAGCCAATTTGAAGTGGCACTGGCAAAATCATGTACAAATTCATGTGTTTTATTTATCTGTTACTTTTCAGTATGACAAGTAATTCTGGAAGAGAAACATATTCTACATGGTCAATGCATTTATTTTTTTCTTTTTATCATACATTTTAAAACTGTGCTGCTTGTGTTACCCAATCGTTTTGACTTAAATAACCTATACAATCTCCTAGTTGATGTATAGAAAGGCTGAAAATTGCATTGCACATGCATCATTGCGTAGGATAATCCTTGTACCAGTTCTTTTGCTTACATGCTTTGTTTTATGCTAAAGGAGTGTCTATTTAACGATAGCAACAGCACGCCCAGAGACATTATTTGCTGATACAGCTATCGCAGTGCATCCTGAGGTATTATTGTGCTGTTTGACTGGTCATTTTAGAATTGGACAGTCCTTTTAACTAGCAGGGGTTTCCAATTGGATTTGTGCTTTAAAATTTTTATTATTATTTATCATTAGCATTTTTCTTCAATATTCTATTGTCTAGTTTAGCGTCAATGTTTTGTCTGCCTTCTTCTTTTCCTAAATTTATAACTGGATATTGTGATACGTTGGCATTAAGGCTTTAGATGACGACGACAATGAAGGACTGGATTTTGTGACAACTTGAGAATCTACTTTAGAGATTGTTGAATGATGATGCTGTCACAAGATAGAATTAGGAGGGGCCTTAGATCTTGGAAGGTTGGAAAGGCATATGTATTATCATACATCATTAGGAAGGGTAAGTAGGAAATGCCCAAATGATTTTCAAACTGATATGTATGGCTTCTAATAGAGCTTTAAATCAGGTTTTGATCAGAATCTTTTTTTTTTTTTTTTTTTTTTTCTTCCTTGTTTTTACCCTTTGTTTCAGGTTGAGAAGTTTCTAGTGATTTTAGAGGATAATGCTGGTTGATGCTTCAGTTGTTTTAGTATTTCCAAAACAGCTAAAAGAGCTAGGTAAATTAATCATCAGTCTTAATTTCCAACTTGTATTGCTGTGTCTGCATAAGATTCGAGTATTTTCGTGTTCGCACCCAACATGAAGCTTGTAGTTGGCTGTAAAATATTGATCATGAATAGAGTAATAGATGCTTGCCCACCTCTATACATGAATCTGCTCCGCTTCCTATCATATTTTGTGCAACCATATTTCAGATTTTTCTCTAGGTGAAAGTTAATTTAGATGGTTCTCTTGAAAGCACCTTTATTTCTTTCTTTGTTTAAGAGTGCATCCTAGAGACATTTGTATCAGATTGAATTGATGGAAGGATTGAATGTCATTAAAACATCTCAATAGGCCCTGCACGTCAATTTGTATGTTTAGCTTATCCTAGAGACATTTGTATCAGACTATGAATTGAATTGGCTCTAATGATCTTAGCTTTCTTTCACTGTTTAGATTTTTAGAATTTAATGCTAGATGGCATGTATTTTAGGTTTGATGGGTTTCATATTAATGAAGATTATAGATGCAAAAACTGGAAAGGAGAAACATGTTACAATTTCTGTTGATGATGGAATTCGACCGAACACATCATTGTCTGATTTAGCAAAGCTCAAACATGCATTTAAGGAAGGTGGATCTCAACCGATTGTTGAGGTCCATGATTTCAACGGTCTGATTCAAGTAACCATTTAAGGAGGGTGCAAAAATTACCATCACTGAACCCAGACCTGGAGCAACAGAGACTGCGATTATAATATCTAGAACACCTTAGCAAACACATTCTGCACAGAGTCTTCTTCAAGCATTTGTACTGAGTGAACAGGGCACTCCTTGACTTGTTGCATTGGACTGGTAAACTTTGAAATTCTGCTACATCTGACCTGTCTTTGAGTATATATTCAGCTAGAAGGAAACAATATGATTTGCTCCTTGTTAGCCGTTGATAGAATCACTAGCAACACAACTTCATCATCATCATCATAGCCTTGTCCCAACTATTTGGGGTCAGCTTTATGTAAGTCCCTACCCTAGGTTAGTGAACAATTTTTAAAATTTTGTTATGGAAATCTGTACTCATGCATTGTTGGAGAATCTGACAAACCTATGCATTCTCAGATTGCATTGAAAAGCACACAAGGGAAAGGAAATGACTGGTTATACACAAAGGGTTTTTTCTAGAGGTCCTGCATTTCAACTCTGTAAATAGGGCACGAATTATTGTATGGTTTGATGAACCCATTGTATCATCCATCTAGTAGACCCTTCTTTGGTGGATTTTTTGTAGGTTGACTACTTTAGATGATGTTTTTCTGAGGTTTGCTAAGCCCTATGTGTGTGCAGGGCATTTAAGTTGAGTGCAGAAAACATGGCTAGCTATTCAAATAAATGTGTCTCTTGATTTTCACTTAAACTGCAAATCATTTTTTTCAAGTGCCTGAGATCATGATCACCTATCAATGCAATATAAGCATATATGTGTATGCATGTAGATGTGCAGGGACTAAAAAAGAAAATAAATTAGATCGAGATTTAGGCAAAAAAAATAAAATACAAACATATATGAATTTGCATTTGGCCTTTTTTTTTTTTTTTTTTTCTTTTATACTAAACCTCTTAATATAGTAAACCTCACTGTGTGACTATGTGATTCTAATCCTTATGAATATTATTTGGCAGTGATAGTTGCCAACTTCTGTTAGGTGTTTCTAACTTTTCCCATTTCCACTTGTTATGAAGGACACTGATTATGTGGAGGAACTGAAGGAGGCTTTCAAGGTCTTTGACAAGGATCAAAATGGTTACATTTCTGCTGTAGAGGTAAGTTGTTTTCTTCCTCCTATGTAATATGACTAGATGTTAATGTGTAGAAGTTATGTTTGTCAGACAACTATCTAATGAATGGGATGCTACCAGAATTGAGGCCTTGCATTGGATTGCAACACTTTTGGCAAGACATCGGGTTGAGGCAATCATTGATGATTTCTTGTTCATTTATAACATCAGTTCGTGCATATGTACTTGCTGTACATTGATCACTTGTATAGGTTTCTTGAAGTAATATCAAATGTTGTGTTCACTGCCTCTGTTCTTGTGAGTAAATATCATTCACTGGAGTTTTCTTTTTAAAACAGAAATTTGCCTCCCGCAAGCACGATGTGTTGGGCACTGCATTTCTTCTTCTTCTTCTTCTTCTTCTTCTTCTTCTTCTTCTTTCTTTGGAAAGATAAACTAGCTTATATTAAGAAACTAAAATAGGAGTACGACAACATATTAGTCCAGCTAGCATCATCTTGGCCAGGCTAACATAAACACCCACCCGATTGGTTGGTTTCAAAATTAGCCAACAAAGTACAGTTAAAATACAGCTCACCAGAAACCAATCTGATTATTTTTAGGCTAGTCAGACGTTTATCTTTTAAAAAGAAGACTCTTGCAGAAGTTACATCTAAACGGACCCTTTATAGACTTCAATCCACCACCCCAACAGTCAATCATCAACTCTCCCAAGGTGCAACGGTCTTCATTTGGGAAATGTTAATCCCCTTCATAATCTCGTAAGCTCAGTTGGCCGCTCAGAACAGAGGCCACTGCTGCACAAGAGCCAGAATATATAAACATCAGGTATTCAAACCTTCCACTGTTTTAACCTTAATTTGTAGCTGACTGTAGTTCAGATCACAGCTTAGATTATTATCAGATTACACAGGTAGTTTATAGCAGATTTCAGCACTAGTTCAGAGTTTATTTAACTAAACATAGATTCTTAATCATAGATTCTTGATGTATTTGAACTACAAGTACTTCTATGTTTTAGCCCCACCGAGATTCTTAATCATAGAATTGTTGAAATATATAAACCTGTAATATTTTTTCTTCTTTCTAGCCCCACCGATCCATCAGGATGGCCTGTTACGTCTGATTATATCTGATTGATTGTTCTCATGGTTTCTTAATTATACAGGTCAACCGCCTTTTGGACTTGATATTTCACAGTCTGTATAGCCACAAGGAAGTATTTCTCCGGGAGCTTGTAAGGTCTGTATCTTGCAACCGGTTCAAATTTTTTATTGGTCATGTAGAGTATTTGACCTATGCTCCTAGGTGCATTGGAGTTATCATCCACCTATTATCTGTACTATACATGTGGCATATGTGTATGGTTATCTTCATCATCTATAATTGATTGGCAACTAACCAGAAATGCCTTTGATTTGGGAATATAGGTTGTATGCTCAATGAACTTTTTCTCATTGAGTAAGATCGATCGCAATGATGTTTTTTGGTTTTCAGCAATCCATATCTAGCAGTTGTTCTAAACTTCAGTTAGACCTGGCCCCTATATTGCCTTATACAGTTCTATACTATTACTAAAGAGAAGCTGGAACCCATCAAACCCCTCGTAAAGTTTTGGGTACTGAGAAATTAAGAAAATATAATAAGAAAAAAAAAAAGGAAAAAGTTTTATTTTTTATTTTTTCAAATGCAAGTATTTTGAATTTCGATCCTTTCTCCCTCATCAGCGGGTTCCCCATTTGGCTGAAATACGTTCCGGTATCAGTTTCAGAACGAACAATGGAGCTTTTAAGGTTGGACCCAAATACTTGAAATTTTAGTGGTTTTTTTTTTTTTTTTTTTTGGATTTTTGTTTCTCCTTTTTTTAAAGCTTTCGGTTGACATTTTTTAATGCTTGAATAAATATGAAGGAGGTCATGGCGGGTTTTACAAAGAAGATTGTGAATATGATGAAGGCAGAGAGAGCGGTTGTTCGAATGGCAAGGCAGTCCGATCATTCTATCACAGGTGAATAGATTGTTTATCCAACTAGCATTTTAGTTTTTTCTCACTCTTACCATAAATGAATTCTTGTTGTTTCACTTGATCAAGTGTGTGAATGCATTAGTCCTCTCTCGATCTGTTCACGATGTTGTTTTACCAATTGCCTATTTGAAATAAGTTGGCGAATGTAGCTCTCTCTCTCTCTCTCTTAATTTTTCTGAGCAAATTGAAAAACTAATGGGTCCCTCCATCATTGGGTAGTTGCAGATAGAGAACGAGTACGGGCCTATGGAGTATGAGCTTGGTGATCCTGGTCGGGCATATTCGCAGTGGGCGGCAGACATGGCTGTGGGTCTTAACACTGGTGTCCCATGGGTCATGTGCAAACAAGATGATGCCCCAGATCCAGTAGTAAGAATTTCTGATTTTTCTTCCTTTCCTTTTCTTGCCTGAAATCCTTAATCGTACTTCACATGTGGTGGTTCCCCCTTTCTTAGTTGGTTTACTCAATGAGATTCCACCGCATTGATATGAGCTGGTGGCATTGGAAGTCATGTTTGTAATCTCATCTTCATTGGCCTAGCCTCTCTTGTGCTTTTTTGATTTATCTCTACCCATTTTGTTTTCATCCATTTCTAACTTCCTCCACTTCCTGTGTATTGATGGCAACAACATCTATAGTACATGCCATTGTTTTGTGTCTCGTTACAATCAATGCATTAAATACTCGAGAGAATCAGAGGCAAAATGGGTTATTCTTCCAATAAGATTAAAGCTCTTAGCGTAAATTGTTTGTTTTTTGTGTTGGGACTTTCCAGTTGGATTTTGCATGCTATAATTGTCTTGTAGAATTTCATTATTGTTTCGGATCTCTATGCTTGTGAATATGGTAAAAATTCTTAATGTAAATCATTTGGGTTATTTTTGTTGTGATTTTTCAGTTGTATTTTGCATTCTCTGTTTGTCTTGTAGGATTTGATTATTGTTTGGATTAATTGTGCTTCTAAAGACGGTTAAAATTCTTAATGTATATCATTTGATTTTTATTTTTTTTGTTCTTGCTTGTGCTGGGATTTAATGGTTGGATTTACTGCGCTCTAATTCTCTTGTAGGATTTTGTTATTGTTTGGATTGACTGTGCTTCTAAATACGGTGTTTCTCATATCTATTTCTTTTTTCCTTTTCCTCTCTTTAACTTCTTTATCTTGCATCAGATAAGTGCCTGCAATGGTTTTTACTGTGATTACTTCTCAATTGTGTGCAGCATTTTTATTTTTATTTTTTTCCCTTGTGTGCAGGATTGTAATCAATTGTGCCCAAATTTAGGCCTACAAACTAGCCACTCGCGCTGGGAGTACCATATAGAGGACCACTCGCACTGGGAGTACCATATAGAAGATTTTTCTTCTTTTTTTAATTATTTAAGATCATTTTCAATTTATTATAATAAATATTATATATATATATATATATATATATATATATATATATATATATATATATATATATATAGATATATATATATATATATATATATTATATATATTATTGTAAATAATAATTAGCAGAAAACGTGCAATCATGGGATACCTCCCCAAGACCCACCACTTCTAAGCTTATTCAATCAAAGGAAAGGGGAGGAATTTATGTTTTAAAAGAGGAAGACGACATGAGTGC
>JAJHSJ010000004.1:93774882-94093529 GCA_021015155.1 Magnolia officinalis
TAGGGAAAAGGTACTATGCGCTCGAGCTCACGATAAGCTCCCATGAGGTCGAGCTGTGTGGGCCCCACTGTGATGCATGTTGACCATCACACGTACAGTACCCTCTCTCTCTCTCTCTCTCTCTCTCTCTCTCTCTCTCTCCTCGTCTCTCTCTCTCTCTCTCTCTCTCTCTCTCTCTCTCGTCTCTCTCTCTCTCTCTCTCTATATATATATATATATATATATATATATTGGGCCGCCTGACTTTTGGATCAGCCAGATTTTTTAATTCTCTAACGACAACATGAGGGGGTTCCACATGATGAATGAATTGGACATCAGGTACACATCAAAGTGGGCCCCATACAGCATGTTGTAGAATGAGCCTATTCTACAAACGTGGTAAACCATGGTTCAAAGACTCAGCAACTCAGATTGGCTCATATTCATTCCCAAGTAGATTCAGGACTCGTTCAAGTCAGGGGCTGAATCGGCCAACATCCTGAAATGATCGGGAGGTGACTTACGAGGGTGATTCATGGCATTGAACTCGATCAGTCCGATCGAGTCTGAGTCCACATAGACGAGTAGCGTCAGATTTTTCTGTAACCATTCAACGTGAGAGGAACGGGCCTCTCCATCCTCAGTGCATTTCAAATGGTGGTAAAGTGAGACCACGTAAAAATATCTTATCGTGCAGTCAGATTATCAGGTATGATATTACATGCTCTACCATTATTTCTACTATCGTGCAACTGAGTCGGTCAGCTCAAAGACTCAAACAATTCCACAAATTGACTCAATCGAATATTTAACAATTAAACAAAGATGGATTAATTGTGAATGTATAAAATATTAAAAACTCAAACCAAGCACAAAATTAACTATCCACGTTATATGTATTATTTTCACAGGGACTGTAGTTAATGGCCCCTTGATTTTTGTTGAGAGAAACGTTTACCTGGCAAAAGTGACTTTGGTTTCTCTCTCTATGAGTCCTGTCAACTCAACTGAGTCAAAAATCAAACTCGAAGTGTTTTCCATCCAGATCATTCAAAATTTCCATAACTCGGCCTCGGATCTTGTCAAATTGAATTTTCTTAGTTGAGATGAGTTGAGTTCAGTCTTAGAATTACATTTCCACCTACTTGGTCTCTATTACATATTCACCCCTCATCAGGCCGTTTTGGGCCACCATGGGCTGACGAAGCTGTGTCATTTATGGACAAACCCAATTTGCTCTGGGCGGCCAACAGTTTAAGGAAACGGATTGGCTACTCCCCTGCACAGCCAATGGCTGGTGGTCGGTGCTATGTGGGCCTGCTATGATGTATGCGTTTCATCCATGCCGTCCATCTATTTTTCTAGATCATTTTAGGATATGAGACCAAAAATGAGGTATATCCCAATCGCAAGTGCAGTACATTACAGGAAACAATGTTGAATGAACATGGACCATTAAAAACTTTTTGGGCGATAAAAGTTTTGGATCAGGATGGTCTTTGTTGAATCCTTTCATCTAGGTCTGTATGACCTAATCAACAGATTGGATGTGAAATAAACAGTACAGTGGGCCTTAGGAGAACTTTAATGGTGGATATCCAATCACTATTGTTTTCCTGTGGTGTAGTCGACCTAAGATTTATATCCCTCTCATTTTTGGGATCAACCCATAAAATGATCTGTAAAAATGGATGAACGGCATGGATGAAACACATACATAATGGGGGGGCCCACAGAGCACCGACCACCAGCTACCTTGGCTACTCCCCCGTTTCCACAGTTTAAACCTTGTTATTGAAAAATTGATAAAACATGTAAAATTAAAAAACTCAGGTTCGATCGAGAAGTCTTTTTACTTGACCAAACTTGAAAATCTTGAAGAAAATAAACTTCGAGTTGAATTACTGAATTACTAAACTATGGTCTTACCATCGGCATCAAGGATTCCGTCCTCTATCAGCTTCGGAACGTGAAACATTACGGCACAGAGACCCATTGGTACGGTCCAAACTGCAGCTCCTCGGATTCCCATCTTCGCAGCAACTTCCACAGCCCATCCCATGCACCAGTCCGCAACGAGGCATGTGATCGTATCGTGATCGGACTCATTGATCTTACGAATCAGTGCTTCTAATCCACAGGGCATGACACGTAAAATACTTTCACATAGCTTGCCCACATCATTCCGGTCTTCCCCCGGTGCCATCCCATCTGGGATCGTGACCAGACGGATCTGCCCGTTCACACCGCCCGTCTTTGGCAGTGCAGCCATGACCCGGGCGTGATTGAACTCAGTGATCACGAATGTGATCCTTAACCCACGGTGCATCAAGCAATAAGACAGCTCCATCATGGGTATGACATGGCCTTGCGCGGGGTACGGTATGACTAGAGCGTGTGGGTTTTCCATGGATAATACCCTTTTTCACGCTTGTGAGTAGAACGTGTGATTTGTGCATTCCCTCCACGCTCTACTTATATTGGGGTTTTTGCGTTGGTTCTCGGAGTTGCCGATGCGAAGAGTTTGTCCTGATGAGTGCTGTGGTATGCATGTAATTCAAATCGAGTCCGATACTCCGTGTTGAGGTCAAAATCTGGTCAGCTCTCTTCCCCTCTTCACGTACTCCGAATAGGCGACAGATCTGATTTCCTGCATGCAAACCGTGAGCAATGGAGACCCTGGCTAAGCCGGGGAATCTCCGATGCCTAAGTCAGGACACTGGAATCTGGGTCTCAGTTGGAAAGTAAAGAGAGAGCGAGAGAGAGAGAGCCGTAGATCTTGCGTACCTGTAGCAGTAAGGTCTTCTCGTATTTATACTCAACTATCGAAGGATCTGGATCCGATGATCACGGCACGATTCCCTTAATCAAGGAGATTTTCGGATCATGGAGATATCGTACGCAATCCAAATATCATATCTGCGAGTGACATAATCGCCCACGTCTCCTTACGGCAGTTTCTGAGTTTGGCTTACTCACGTCTCCTTATGGCAGTTTCTAAACCTGACACGAGGGACGTTCGCCTTTGAAGGTGGGTTCGGCTCGGCACAGTTGACAATGACTATCATGGTCCGAGCCGATCTCCCCTTCGGTAATATAGGAATTATCTTCCGGGGGCGGACTTTGCATAACTGTGATAACACTGGCCTCGGCAGATTCCCAAGTGATGGATGGTTACGGTCCGCACGGACAATAGATGGGTCAGAGGGTACACCCTTTTCGTCTCATTCTGCCGGACCAAGTGCCTGGATCTTTACGGGGTTTATTCTCGGGTCGGCCAAGTGATCGGATCTTCCACCTTTGTTATCTGAACTGAATTATTATCTGCTCGTCCGAACGGATCGGAGTACTGCCCGGCAATTTCCCCCACTCAGATTTTCCCATAACAGAAGCCCCCTACTCTTCGAAGGTTGTTAGGAACTCGGAGAGTAATCATATGGGATACCGAGTACAGTGGAATCCCAGTAGTTTGAATCATCACGTTCGCAGGATTTCCCGCCCATGGATTGACGCGTGACAGGCACGCTGCGACGGTTAATTCTCCGAATTGTCGTCCGCTTATGGGCTGCTGCCACGTATGCCTGTCATTATTCGGACATCTTTTCCCTACTCGAAGCACGCCGCTTGACAGAGCTCGAGCCAATGGGATGGTGCCATGTCAGCTCCGAGTGATATTTACGTCGATTCGGCTGCGACCATCATTGCTAGTAATTAATGCGCCGACGCAGCCGAGCCTATATAATCCCTCTTTTGGAAACATAAGGTTTACTTCTGCGCTCTGTGTTGAGCCGATATCGGAGTAGGCGATTTCCGGTGAAGGCGATTCCATTGGTTTCGAGTTTTCCGTCAGGCGATTCAGACCAGTCGAATATTTCCGGCAGGAGCGATTTCCGGTGAGTCTTCCCGTGCTTTCTTGCTCTTCCTTCTTTTTCGAGATGTCGTCATCGGACCTGGAGTCTGTGCGAGGCTACGGCAACGGCTCTGAATCTGAAAATTCAGATAGCAGGGCAGAGGCCTCCGAAGGGCCTTATGAAGCTGTGCCCCTGTACCCTCTGCCTCGGAGGCAAAAAGGAATTGGGGCTCGGACCCGCAAAACTATCACTAGGAAGTCCACCCGTCTTCCCCAAGCTGCCGCTGTCGAGGTCGCCGGGATGCCTGCGGATGTGCGAGCCTCCAAAGTAGTCCCAGGGGTTCAGTGTTATCCGAATCCCAAATAGAATGGATACGGTCAGAGTTTCAGATTCCGGATTCCGTTCAGACAAGGGCCCCTGGGCCTCTAGAGACCGTCGTCGCACCCGCTAAGGGGGAAGTCGCCATTTTTCTCTGTGTGCTCCAATGTGGGATCCGTCTTCCCTTGCACCCCTTCGTCCGATCTACGGTTGCCCGCCTCGGATTAGCCACCGGGCAGCTGACCCCCAACGCTTGGAGAGTATTAGTCTCTTGCTACATCATCTAGTGACTAGTTGGGAATTCTGAGCTGACCCCAGAGGAACTGATGAGTCTGTACCTGGTCAAGCACGACAGCAACGAACCATGGTACTACTTCGCGACCCGGGCAGTAAGGGGTCAGACTGGTTTTTGAATCTTCCATCGTCCAACAAAGACTGGAAGAACAAATGGTTCTGGGCTGCGAGTGAATGGGAAGCTCCAGCGTCTGAGATCGGAACTCTGTCGGTCCAGGTCCCAACCCTTTTTCAAAAACCAGGTCAGACTAGTTGCCTTCAATCTTGCCTTTCTTTTTTGTCAGTCTGACTGAAATCTTTGTTCCTTGTTACAACAGCCTTCCCTAAGGGGACACCGCTTCTCGACTCCCGTCAGAAGAATCGGATCGCCAAGGCGAGGGCTCGATCAGGAGAGCTGCGCTCCTGGTCAGATCTGATCACCGCCGCCAACCTCTAGTCATCTGGACTATGCAAGTTTCCACCCCTCCCGACTTCTTTTAGTAAGTATTCTACCTGCTTGTTTCAGGACGGGATTTGTCTTTCTATGTCGCTAATTCTTCGTTCGTGCAGGCATGGCCGAGGCGTCTGGTTCTCGGAAGAAGAGGGCAGTCCCGACAGCAGAAGAAATGCTGAGGCCCGCGACCCGGACAAAGACCACTGTTCAGAGGAGACAGGTGACCCCTTGCGGGGAAAATCCCTCCGGTCCGAGATCCGTTGCCAGGCAGCCGACTGTTGCAGCGGTTGTGGCCGCTTCTACGGCTATGGCAGCCAGCCCGACCCCGACTCCAGCCCTAACTGCTCCGACCGACGGCTGCACTTGTTGCAACTGAAACTCCAGCGACCGTCTTTCCTGCCCCGACGATCTACGCCGTGCCCCCTGTCGGGGAGGTTCGTGTAGAGGCACCTTATGTTGCCATTCCATCATCACCCGAGCAGGAGGACGCTGTTCGAATGGCTGATGCCATGATAACTCCTCCTAATATCGGTGGCGGTGTCGGGGCCGAGGTGCAGGCCTCTACTGGCAGCCAGACCAGGGTCGCGGAGGCAGGGGGATCGACCCAGGCGGGGCCGAGTGGTACTCGGTACGAGCCGGGCTTCCACATGTCCTGCTTGGTTGACTGGGCGGCCAAGTACGCTCCGGAGGAGGAGATCGCCGATCTCCTCTCCCAGCCTGACAATGCTTTCCTAAAGGAACTCGCCGCAGTCCTCTACAAGGTACCTTCTAATTTCTTTACACTACTTCCGCATGCTTATTTATGCACATACTTACTCCCGTCTTTTCCGTTATTCAGTCTGTTCCGAGGCTCCTCTTGGCTTGGGAGGGGGTGCGCGAGCGTCGAAAGGTAGACGCGGAGGTCGAAACCCTCAGGAGCGAGGTGGGAGCTCTTCGGGCGGAGACGGAGGTTCTCAGGGCAGAAGCGGGAGTCTTACGGGATGAGGCTTCTATCCTTCAGCTGGAGCGGAGTGATCTGTGTCATCAGCTTGAAGGTAGCAGGTCTGAACTGCTCCAGCTTCAAGGGGTCGCGAAAGACCTCGAGGCACGACGTGATACAGCAGTAGCCGAGCTGGATCGTGCTAGGGCCCACGCTGACTCCCTGGCTGATGAGACTGTCCGATTGAGCGAGGACCTGGAGAAGACCAAGGCCGAAGCTGCAGAAGAAAAAAGCAAAGCCGTTGCCACGGCTCTGGAGACTCAGAGGGCCGAGGCTGAGGCCTCCTTGGCAGCGGCAGTTCTGCGGCAGGGATGACGAGGCCACCAAGTTTTATAACCATGGCTTTGACGAGTGCCTTGTCGAGGTTCAGAAGTTGTACCCGGACCTTGACCTCGATCCCCTCCTGCTTGAGGACCCTGCTGATACTGCTGCCGAGGCGACCAGCCAGGATCAAGCCCCCAGTTCCCAAGCTCCTCCGACCTCTTGAAGACTCTATTTCTTTCATTTGTATTCTTTTTGTTTTTTTACCATGTACTTCACATTTAGAGCATTTAATGAAAGAACTAATTTTGGATCACCTCCCTTTTTTATTGATCGTTCTTCCGTATGACTGGTGTACTTGCTTACTTGATTATGTAGTCGAGCCGAGTCCTTGATTCGTTCGGATGTTGTTTGGGCCTCGGTCTAATCCTTAAAAGGATCAACTCGTTTCGCTTTCAGCGAAGGGCCTTCCGTGTAGGTGGGACCGACTCCCTTACTGGGGAGTCAGGTTACTCATTGGCTTTATCCTCCCGGTTAAGGGGGGATGCCTTTGTAGAAATTGGTCCGACTTCCTTACTGGGGAGTCAGATCGCCTCGTGGCTTTTTCTCCTCGGTTAGGAGGAGGTGCCTTCGTAGAATTTAGTCCGTTTGATCTTTGTTGATGACAAGAGTAAGCCGATCAGATGTGTTTTTATTCATAACCTTGAAGGCTTGTCGCTCGGGGGCGTACATTTATTGAATAGACCTCGAAGGTCAGTAGGCTGGTCGGAGCGCTTCATTAAGGATAGTAAACTTTCAGATGCTCAACATTCCACAGGTGGGGGAGTTGACGACCTTCGAGATCTTCCAAGTGGTAGGACCCGGGCTTAGCTGATCGGACCACTCAGTATGGTCCTTCCCAATTAGGTCCGAGTGCTCCGGCTCCTGGCTCGGCCGTGTTCTGAAAGACTCGTCGAAGAAGAACCAGATCCCCTGGTCTGAATCGTCTAATCGTCTAACCTTCACCTTAGAATTATAGAATCTGGCTACTTGTTGATGTCGGGCAGCGGCGCGGAGCTTTGAAACTTCTTCTCGGATTTCTTCAAGAAAATCCAAATTGGCTGCGATTTGCTCGGCATTTTGATTCTCATGGTAATTTTCCACTCGAGCCGTAGGGAGGCCGACTTCAACGGGCACTATTGCCTCCGACCCATAGGAAAGAGAGAATGGAGTTTCTCCAGTGGAGGATTGAGTTGTGGTTCTGTATGCCCAGAGGACGAATGGAAGTTCTTCCGGCCAGTTACCCTTTGCTTTTTCCAGTTTCTTCTTGAGGTGGTGCTTGATGACCTTGTTTACTGCCTCCACTTGCCCATTGGACTGCGAATGCCGAGGCGATGCATAAGCGTTCCTGATACCGAGCCCTCGGCACATACCTCTGAAGTTGTCATTGTCGAACTGCCGGTCGTTGTCTGAGACGATGGTATTCGGAACTCCAAATCTGTAGACTATGTTCTTCCAGACGAATTCAATTATTTTCTGTTCGGTAATCTTTGGGACGAGCTCGGCCTCAGCCCACTTTGTGAAGTAATCGACAGCGACGATAGCAAATTTGACTTGTCCTTTTCCAGTCGGCTGAGGGCCGATGATGTCGATTCCCCACTGAGCGAAAGGCCACGGACCGCTCATGGGAGTCATTTCTTCTGCCGGTTGCCTAGGCATGGCCGCAAAACGCTGACATTTGTCACATTTTCTAACATACTTCTTGGCATCTTCTTTGAGGGTCGGCTAGAAGTATCCCTGCCGAAGCACCTTTATAGCCAGGGCTCGGCCGCTAGAATGGTTTCCGCAGATCCCCTCGTGAATCTCCCGGATGACATATTCCGCTTCCTCGGGTCGAAGACACCTGAGATATGGCTGAGAATACCCCTTCTTATACAGGGTTCCGTTCAGAATAACATATCTTGCTGCTCGGACTCTCAGACGTCTAGCTTCCTGCCTGTCCGAGGGAACCTCCCCTGACTCGAGGTAGCCAAAGATTGGGTCCATCCAGCTCGGGGTGTTATTCATCGGATTAACCATCTTTTTCTCTATTCGATCGATGCTGGGATGTTCAATGAGCTCTACCGGAATGATCCGCGGAATCTTTCCCTCCGCGGCCGAGGCCAACTTTGCCAGGGCGTCAGACCATGTATTTTCTGTCATCGAAATCTGGTGGATCATACAGTTCCAAAATTTCTCGATCAGCTTTCTGGCCTCGTCTAGGTAAGCAATCATTCTATTCTCTTTGGCTTCATAATCGGCGGAGATGTGATTCACGACCAGCTGAGAGTCGCATCGGACTTGTATAGATTGGACCCCGAGGCTGGCGGCCAATCTGAGCCCGGCTAACAGTGCCTCATACTCCGCCTCATTGTTGGAAGCTTTGAAGCCAAGTCGGATGACATATTGGATAATTGTAGAGTCAGGGGCAATCAAGACGATCCCTGCCCCGTCTCGTTTTGAGGTAGACGATCCGTCCACGTAGATGACCCATCTGGCTTCTGGAATGCCCTGTGAGCTGTTTGAGAGGTCATGCGGGGTCATCTCAACCTCGCTGTTGATCTGCCCTTCACCTAGAACAGTGAATTCTGCGATGAAATCAGCTACCGCTTGGCCTTTCTTGGCGTCCTCGGCCGGAAAGTAATGTCAAATTCTCCAAGTTCGATCGCCCATTTAGTCAACCGACCCGAGACCTCTGGCTTTAGAGAATCTGTCTGAGGGGGGAGTCGGTTAACACGATGATCGAATGAGCTTGGAAATACGGACGCAACCTCTGATCCGAACGACTAAGCTGAGTGCAAGCTTCTCTAGAGCGGGGTATCTCGTTTCTTCTGGTACCATGGCTTTGCTCACATAGTATACTGGATGCTGTTTGTTCCCCACTTCCCTGATCAGGGCCGAGCTGACTGCTGAGGCTGAGACTGCGAGGTATAGGAACAAAGATTCGCCTTCTTCCGGTTTTGATAGCAGAGGTGGTGAGCCCGGATATTGTTTCAGCTGCTGGAAAGCTTGTTCACATTCAGGCGTCCACTCGGCCTTCTTATGACCCTTCAATTGCTGAAAGAAGGGGAGGCATTTATCAGTGGCTCGGGATATGAAGCGTCCGAGCGCTGCTACCCGTCCAGTGAGACATTGTATTTCCTTGACAGTCCGAGGCGAACTCATATCAAGGAGTGCTTTAATCTTATCGGGGTTGGCTTCGATGCCTCTCTGGCTGACTTGGAATCCAAGGAATCTTCCTGAACCAACTCCGAAAGCGCATTTTGCTGGATTCAGCTTCAATTGATATTCTCGGAGGACTGCGAAGGTTTCTCCGAGGTCCGCCAAGTGATCGGATGCCATAACGCTTTTTACCAACATGTCATCGACGTAAACTTCCATAGTGCGCCCGATCTATCTTGCGTACATCTGGTTGACTAGCCTCTGGTATGTAGCCCCAGCATTTTTCAGGCCAAATGGCATGACCCGGTAACAGTAGAGCCCCCTGTCTGTGACAAAGGTAGTTTTCTGCCTATCTGGGGGATGCATCGCGATTTGATTGTAACCGGAGTAGGCATCCAGGAAGGAAAGTAGTTCGTGTCCTGTTGTACTGTCTACCAATTGATCGATCCGAGGCAATGGGAAACTGTCTTTCGGACATGCTTTGTTCAGGTCTGAGTAGTCCACGCAAACTCTCCATTTGCCATTTGCCTTCTTAACTAACACAACATTTGCGATCCACTCTGGATAATATACTTCTTCTATGAAGCCGGCGTCCGACAGGACTGAGACTTCTTCCGGAATGGCTTTACATCGCTCGGCATCAAACGGTCTCCTCTTCTACTTCACAGGCTTGTGGTCTGGATCCACGTTCAACCGATGGACCAAAACGTCTGGAGAGATTCCTAGCATATCCGCGTGCACCAGGCGAATACGTCCCTATGTCGTCGCAGAAAGTTCACAGTTCAACAGGACTTAGTGATTTCGAACTGAGCTCATACCTCTGATGTCTCCAACTGAATCCTATTATGATTCTCATCGTCTCCTTTTTCTCCAAATCTTCAATTGGCTTATTCTCGGTAGGTCTGCGTGGGTCCAAGATGTTGATAGTGAGTGTTTGCTTTACAGACCCTTTTTGAACCGCAATGGCATAAATCTCCGAGCCTCGCGTTGATCGCCTCGGAGGTAACCTGTTCCGCCTTCGGTGGGAAATTTCATCATCAGGTGATAAGTAGATACGACCGCCCGCATTGCATTGAGGGAGGGCCTGCCCATAATCACATTATGTACTCATGGTACATTGACAACAAGGAAGTCCACCATCATGGTAACTTGATGTTGCCCCTCTCCGCAGTCACTGGGAGGGAAATGGCTCCTTCAGAGATTACTCTTTCTCCGGCAAAGCCGTGTAAGGGGGTCTTCACAGGTCTGAGATGAGACTGTGGAATACCCATTCTTCCGAAGGCCTCAGAGTAGATCACATCGGCTGAACTTTTAGTGTCAACGAGAATCCGATACACCTTATGATTAGCTATGGTCATAGTGACCACCAAGGCGTCATCGTGTGGATGTTGGATCCCCCGAGCGTCATCTTCCGTGAAGGTGAGGCTACAGGGACTGACTCGTGGTTCTTTGTTAGGCCGCTCGGTAAGATTGACGTAATGCTCTGGGCTCCTTCGGGAATGAGCTTTTCAGGCTCTGTTTAAATCTCCTCCACCTGATGAACCTCCGAAGATGGTGCGGATCTCCGCAGGTTCTTCGGGTGGATTTTTGGGGCGTTCTTGTGCTCGCTCATCTTTTCGAGTAGTTTTCTCTTGCTTGGTGTACCGACATAAGTGCCCCTTCCGAATGAGGGATTCAATCTCATCCTTGAGATCTACACATTCATCGGTATTGTGGCCATGATCTCGATGGAAGCGGCAATACTTGCGCTTGTCGCGAAGTTCCGGGTCTGCCCGCATGCAGACTGGCCAGTTGAAAAGTTTCTCGCTGCGGATATCCAGTAAGATCTGCTCGGCGGTAGTGTTGAGAGGTGTGTAGGAACGAAATCTTCCTTCTGGCTTCCTGTTCGGTCGGCGATCACGAGAAGAATGATCATCCGAGTTTTTCCTCGGGGCTTGGGGTTCCTCATTCCTTGGCCTCTTTCCTTTCCCGTTCGGCTCAGTTATTTGGATATTCTTGTGAGTAGCAGACAACTCCTCGGTATGGACATATTTCTGGGCTCTAGCAATGAGCTCGGCTAACGTCTTCGCCGGGTTCTTCCCTATAGAGAAAGCGAACTTCCCTTCCTTCAAGCCGCTACATACTGCGGCGAGAGCCATCCTGTCGTCATAGTCTTCCACCTGCAGTGCTTCCTCGTTGAATCGAGCGATGTAATCCTTCAAGGACTCTTTCGGCCCTTGTTTGATGATAAGCAGGTGGGTATTGGGTTTTCGGCTTCTCTTACCGCTTATGAACTGGGTAAGGAATGACCGAGCCAGTTCTTCGAATGAACATATGGATCTAGGCTTGACTTGCCGATACCAATTCCGAGCGGATCCCGCCAGAGTAATCAAGAATCCTCTGCACATCATTGCATCAGTTGCAGTCTGTATCTGCATCCACGAACGATAAGCTTCCACGTGTTCGGATGGCGCCGGACCCGGAGTACTGGATGACAGGAGGAATCCGAAATCTTTGAGGCATCACTTCGTTCATGATTTCTGAGGTGAACGGAGGCTCGGTCTTTTCCATCATGGCTTGAACAGCAGCCGGGACTGACGATGGTTTGTTGCTTCTGTAACGTCAGAACTTGGTTAGTCAGGTCTGTGAATCGTGACTCCCAGGGATCCTTGTTTTCCGCCACTACCTCCCAAGCATTCTCCGGCTCGGGTGTTCTCCTTTCCCTTCTCCTCTCTAGGGTGTGACGAAGGTCCGTTGGAGACAGAGCCGAGGTGGCCGAGACATCCGTCGGGACTCGAGTCATCACATTCCTGGTAGGGGCGCATTGGAGCTGGGGGAGGATTCTGAGCCGAAACTGGTGCTCGGGTAGATCGTTGCGGAGATGTCCTACGCCTTGCACTTCTCGCTGCTGAATGGGCTTGAACGACTGGCCCGACAGCTTCTGGGACTGGACTTCTCTGCTCGGTTGTTGCTGGGACTCGCGCTCCTTTCTCATCCATTCCACCTCATCGCGCAAGGCCTGTACCTCACCTTGCAAGGCACGATATTTGTTGGAACGATTATGAGAACACTGGGAAGGGCCCGGAGCAGATTCCGCATGAAGTGGGTGTCGAAGAGCGGGTCTGCTCCGGTTCCACCACCACTGCCTTCTTCTTCCCTCTAGCCATAGCTTTCAAGAACAGGAACCTGACTTTTTGTATCAGTGTCCCACAGACGGCGCTAAAAATGTTGAGGTCAAAATCTGGTCAGCTCTCTTCCCCTCTTCACGTACTCCGAATAGGCGATGGACCTGGTTTCCTGCATGCAAACCGTGAGCAATGGAGACCCTGGCTAAGCCGGGGGACCCTCCGATGCCTAAGTCAGGACACTGGAATCTGGGTCTCAGTTGGAAAGTAAGGAGAGAGAGAGAGAGAGAGCCGTAGATCTTGCGTACCTGTAGCAGTAAGGTCTTCTCGTATTTATACTCAACTATCGAAGGATCTGGATCCGATGATCACGACACGATTCCCTTAATCAGGGAGATTTTCGGATCATGGAGATATCGTACGCAATCCAAAGATCATATCTGCGAGCGACATAATCGACCACGTCTCCTGACGGCAGTTTTTGAGTTTGGCTTACTCACGTCTCCTTATGGCAGTTTCTAAACCTGACACGAGGGACGTCCGCCTTTGAAGGTGGGTTCGGCTCGGCACAGTTGACAATGACTATCATGGTCCGAGCCGATCTCGCCTTCGGTAATATAAGAATTATCTTCCGGGGGCGGACTTTGCATAACTGTGATAGCACTGGCCACGGCAGATTCCCAAGTGATGGATGGTTACGGTCCGCACGGACAATAAATGGGTCAGAGGGTACACCCTTTTCGTCTCATTCTGCCGGACCAAGTGTCTGGATCTTTACGAGGTTTATTCTCGGGTCGGCCAAGTGATCGGATCTTCCACCTTTGTTATCTGAACTGAATTATTATCTGCTCGTCCGAACGGATCGGAGTACTGCCCGGCAATTTCCCCCACTCGGATTTTCCCATAACACTCTGTAGGTCTCTTTTGCCGAACAGTGATTGGTCCATATTCATTACACAATCACATTGTTAAATTAGATTACAAGAATCACAATTTTGCTACTTGACGCAAACAGAGGATCCGTATTCAAATAAAAAATGTCGATGTGATGTATGATTGGCGGGTTCGTAAAAATTAGTTTGCATACGTCTGAAGACGTTGAAATTACAGGTAAACGGATATTGACCGGTATAACACACACAAGAGGTATAGCTGGTGTGGGTAGATGTGGTGCGAAGACGATCGCTGGCGCTCCTCGGAAGCGGATTGGCGGGTGTACGACACGCACCAGCTATATATAGCTGGCTGGTGTACGACACACCAGCTGCTGTAGGTACGTGTCGTGCGAAGACGAGCGCTGACGCTCCTCAAGCTCCTGGATGTACGAACGGTTCAAAGGATATCACAGTTACATGGGCCTCACAATGTTGTATTTATTATATCATACCGTTCATCTATTTTTCCAGATCATTTTAGAGTACCATCCAAAAAACGAATCATATCCAAAGATTAACTGGACCACACCACAAATAGCAGCCGAGATAAAGATTTTTACCATTAAAAATTTCTTAGGACCCACAGTAACGTTTAATTTCCATCCAATCTATTCATAATGTTAAAAAGAGCTGGATGAAAAGGAAAAACAAATATTATATTGAACCAAAACTTCTTTCAACCCAAAAAGTATCAATGGCAGACGTTCAATTCCCGACTGCATTTTTCAGTGTGGTCCACTTGATTGTTAGATCTGTTTTATTTTTCGTCTCAATCCTTACGACGAGCTCGCAAAATGGATGTACGTTTTAGATATAACACAGAACTTTCTGACGTAACTACATCAGCTGTATAACTTTGAACCGGATTGGCTGGTGTACCACAAATTGGCTATACAGCTGGTGTATCGAGGTCAGCAAGTTCTGCGGTCCCATCATGAGGTATGTGTTATATCCAAACCGTCCATTCATTCAGTGAACCTGTCTTAAGGCTTGAGCCAAAAAATAAGACAGATCTAAAGATCAAGTGTACCACACTGTAAAAAAATAGTAGGGGATTGAATGTCTACCATTGAAACACTCTTAGGGATCACAGAAGTTTGGGATCAATATGAAATTTGTTTTTCCTCTTCATCCATGTATTTGTGACTTTATTAATAGATTGGATGGAAAATAAACGTTATGGTGGGCCCTACGAATGTTTTAATGGTGAAAATCATTATCCTCGCCGCTATTTTTGGTGTGGTCAATTTGAGCTTTGGATATGATTCATTTTTTGTCTAATGCTCTATAATGATCTCGAAAAATAGATAAGCCATATGGATATAATAAATACATCATTGTGGGCCCCATGTAACTTTGATCTCATTTGAACCGATTGTACAACTTTGGAGCTCGAGGAGAGTCCACGCTGGTCTTCCCACGACACTTATCTACACCAACTATATAGCTGGTGTGTGGTACACCAACTAATCCGCTTTTGCTCAAAGGAGATCAAAGTTACGTGGCTCCAGAATGATTTATTTATTATATCCTTGTTGTTCATCCAATTTTTAATATCATTTTAGAGTATGAGTCAAAAAAATGAATAATATCTAAATCTCAACTGTATCACACCATAAATTGCAGTGGGGATAATGATTTTCACCATTAAAATATTCGTAAGGCCCACCATAACATTTACTTTCCATCCAATCTATTCATAGGTCACAAAGACCGGGATGAAGAGGAAAAACAAATATTATATTGATCCAAAACTTTTGTGACCCCAAAAGGGTTTCAATGGTAGACATTCACTCCCCCACTTATGTGACCCCAAAAGGGTATCAATGGCAGATGTTCAATTCCCGACTGCATTTTTCAATGTGGTCCACTTGATTGTTAGAACTGTTTTATTTTTTGTCTCAATCCTTATGACGAGCTCGCAAAATGGATGGACGGCTTAGATATAACATAGAACTTGCTGGCATAACTACATCAGCTGTATAGTTGGTGTGTGGTACACTAGCCAATCCGCTTCCCGCTCCTCGAGCTTTGAGTTGAATGAACGGTTCAAAGGGAAGCGGATTGGCTGGTCTACCACACACCGGCTATACAGCTGGTGTATTGACATCAGCAAGTTATGTGGGTCCCATCATGAGATATGTGTTATATCCAAACCGTCCATCCATTTGGTGAACCTGTCTTAAGGCTTGAGCCAAAAATTAAGAGAAATCTAAAGATCAAGTGGACCACACTGCAAAAAACAGTAGGGGATTGAACGTTTGTAAGTGCTAAGTTGTAAATCTAGCATCCTAAGTTGTCAAATTTTGTTGTGCCATAACACTTCAGTATGGTTGACTTGTTTTCATAAATGGAAAGTTCACCTTCAAGTTCAAATTTATGGAAAGTTCACCTTCATTCGAAGATGAGCGTGGTGTTATATACATCGACGTTATATGTACTACAAATACGCATGTTCAACTACAACAAGAAGTTGAAGATCATCAAGTTGAGGAACCCAAGCTCAAGTGCATCATTACTTCAATCTTCAAGCTTAAAGTTCAAGCTTATGTTAAAGCTCAAGATCAAGTCTCAAATTCAAACTCAAGTACACTACTTCAAGCTCAAGTCACAAGAACAAGCACAGGTACATTTACTCAAGTCTCAAGACACAAGTTCGAGATAAGTTCAAGAATTCAATGTTAAGCTTCATGTGCTTCACAGTGTCCTGTCTATCGAAGAGACCGATGGTTTAATTTCAATACTCACATTTAAGGTATACATGACCTTAGAAAGACCTTAGGATTAGGTCATTAACATTGCGTGTTTAATTTGGGTCATTGTACTTATTTTAGGTTGTGCTTCAACTAGTCTTAGTCTTGGTTCGACTAGTCCACGCACTGGCTCGACCAGTCCAGTGTTTTTCTTGACCAGTCCAGATTTAAATTCAAAAATTTAGAATTTTCTAGTAGGTTCTCGACCAGTCGAGTACCTTGCTCGACCGGTCGTAGAGACTGATTCGACCAGTCGAGTGTGGCTCGACTCGAACTCCAGTAACGCGATTTTATTCACTCGACCAGTCGAGCGAGCCACTCGACCAGTCGAGAGTTTGTTTTATCTAATCGTGCCAGAAAATTTGAAAATTAGTTCTGCTAGGACCAGCTGAGCCGAACCTTAGACCAGTTGAGGGAACCGATTTACAACTTATAAATAGTGGACATTTCTCAAAATTTTTCATTCATTCCAAGCCAATTCAAGCCACCACTCTGAGAGATAAATCCCCACTATTGTGAAGTTATTGTGAGGTATTTAACATTTATTTTAATAGCTTTTTGATTATTTAATTTCTTGATCTCTTGATTCCATTTTAATTGATTTAAAAGGGAGATTTTAATTTAACCCTTTGTGAGATCTAAGAAATTGTATCCAAGTACCCTAAGGTTGGATTTAATTTAAAATTCATCTAGACCTAGAACCCCTTCTTCTGTGAGATTGAACATTGAACATTATCATCTACAAAGAAACAGTTCTACTGGCTACATCGAAGAACATTCTTCAGATAAGCATTATATTTCAATTTTTTGTATTTTTGGTTTGTGAGATTCAGCAAGGAAAATCTCTATTTGTGGTTTTGACTGAGATTCAGCCAGGAAAATCTCAACGTGGTGTTTTTTTATTATGTAAGCCCATTGAAAAATATATCTGTAAAGGTTTTAATGTGAACCTTGGAAAACCTTCTTTCTTAGTGAAATCGAATATCCCGTGAGTGTGGATATTGGGAGTCGAGTAGTTGTGTGGCTGTTTGCGAACAGTTGGTGCACACACACGAACCACTATAATTCTTGGAGTTGTGGTGGATAATTGTATTTGATTATGTCTGTGAATGCTATAATCTATTTTATGCTTTTGTTGTGAATGTTGTAATAGTTAGGTTTATTTTTTTTGCCTCTGTATCGGTTTGAGTTTTTGATACTTACCGACGTTCTAGAAATTAGGTTGTCCTACCATAAGCCATTGGTTTTCAGTGTAAGGTTGTCCTTAGAACAACGTTTGTATCAACCTCTCAATACTTGTACATTTGAGGTTGCTTTAAATTTCTGTTATCTGTGTTATCTTTCCGTATTTTATTTTTATTTGGCATAGTCTTATTCACCCCCTCCCCCCTCTAGGACTTGGAGCTTGCTCATTTCAAGTGGTATCAGAGCCTAATTGCTCATTCCATTGGATTAATTTCCTAATCTAAGCGATCTCGAGCTCCTAATATGTCGAATTTTGATAGCCTCTCCATTACTAGGCCACCACCATTTGATGGCTCCAATTATACCTATTGGAAAGCCAGGATGAAGATCTTTTTGAGGTTCATCGATGAGAGCGTGTGGCAAGCCACAATGACTAGATGGAACCCACCTGCGTCTGAAGTTCTAGGCTCCGATAGAAGTAAGACTATTAAAGAAACACCTTATTATATGTGGACCACTCTTTAGAAAAATGAGAGTAGTGTCAATCCCAAAGCCTTAAATGCAATCACTCGTGTACTATCACCAGATGGGTTCAAAAGAATTATATCTTGTGATACTGCAAAACAAGCATGGGATATCTTAGAAATGACACACGAGGGTACGACTATTGTAAAAAAGTCAAAACTTCAAATCCTCACCACTAGGTTTGAGGAAATACACATGGAAGAAAATGAATCATTCATGGACTTCTATACTAAACTGAATGACACAGTCAACTCAATGTGGGGTCTTGGAGATAGCATCCCAGAAAGTAAAGTTTGTGCAAAGATAATGCACTCACTTCCTAAGAGGTTCAATTCTAAGGTGACGGCCATTCAGGAACTTCGAGACACGGATAATATGAGGGTGGAAGAGCTTGTCGGTTCTCTACAAACCTACGAATTAAATTTCAAGGCTCCTAAAGGTAAGTTAATAGCCCTTAAATGATTTAACTGTATTTCTCAAGATAATAGTAATAATTCTAATTGTGAAAACTCAGAGGATGATATGGCCTTATTAGCCAAGAAGTTTTATAAGATTTTTAAAACTAAAAAAGAGAGTTGATTTTCAAAAACCCTCTAAGAAAAAAAAGGGTAAAATTAAAAATTGGTAATCACTTAAAGACAACCAATGCTTCAACTGTCATAAATACAGGCATCTGGCAAACAAGTGTCCAAAAATGGACAAACCAAAGAAAAAAGGCATGTTGGACACATGGGATAAATCGTCCTTCTTTGAAACTTCTTCTAAGTCGGATGATTCAGAACCCGAATCTTCAAGTAAAGTCAAGGCCTTAATGACTCTAGCCAGAGTCACTTCCACAGATAGTTGTAATACATCAGAATACGAAAATCTAAGGAGTAACCCTGAAAACGAAGACGATCTTCAAGATGCTTACAATGCCCTATATAGGGAGAGTTGTAAGATTGCTGTCAAGCTTAAACTTCAAAAAGAAAAGTTTCTAAAATTAAAAGAGGATTTTGAAAACTTAGTTTTAGAAAAATCGCATATTTCTGATTATTTTGAAAAAACTAAATGTGATTTAGATTTCGAAACATCTTAACTTGAAAACCTAAAATCAGAAAATGAGAAACTAAAAATGGAAGTCTCTTCCCTCTTGAGTTTAAAGGATACTTATAGGTATGCCCAGGGAGACTCCAAACTTATAAAATTACTAACCGGATCAAGAGAATGTGGAGATAGATCGGGTCTGAGCTATGATAATAACATGTCAAGCCCCAAACTCGGAAACAGGGCTCACAAAATTTTCGATCGCAGAATCCGGTGTCGACAGCCTCCGTAATATCCCATTCTCGACTCCCAATGTCCATATGCTACGATCCTGGGATCCTACAAGGAGGATTTTTCAACTTACATTTAACTCATAATAAGCATAACCACAAGTTTACCCAAATCACAAAGGCAACATCATCATCACATATCCACTAATATAAATATTTGAATATAGTGCTGAAAGGGAAATACATATGACAAAATCAAAGCTCCAGATGTTCGCTGCATGCTCCAAGCTCAACGCTGCTGCAACCTAATGCCACTTGCACGCATCTATCGTGCATAAGCTTATAGAAAGCTTAATGGGTGATGAAAGTGTGTGTATAAGGTAAGTGTCAAGTAAGCAATATTAGAGTAATCAGTGTAAGCGGGAATACTGATAAGCCCATAATCATACAATATCAAAAATACTGGTAAGATCATAAATCATACGATATCAGAGTAATGTAAAAACATGCTGATAGGCCCATAAATACCATCAGCCTTATCCAGGCTATGCGATGCAAAAGTATAATAAAAACAATATCATATACTGATGAATCAATGTAGATCAGCAATGTAATGCAGGGACAGTAAGACAAATATCAGATGCTGATGATACACTGTAATATGTGGTGCGAATGAAATGACCAAGCTGGAGTGAAGTCGGAATGATAGTACGTAGTATCGCAGACTATGGGGTTCATCACAAAGGACTTCTATCCAAACCAATCTCATACCTAAATTTGGATAGCCAGACTCAATGTAGTAGACTTTTGATCTCAGGTTAGTCGCGCACCCAACCGAAATCCTTGCCATTATGAAGGTACACAATAATTAGTTACGCACCACCAACCCGAGTGGATAGTGAATGAATGAATATGCAACTCATACTCAATATGTCCACATATTAGTACGGTTTCTCTCTGGGATCATCACGGGGTCTAGTACACTCTACATGCAAATTGCCGCCCACTGACGTGCGACCATGCAAGTGGAAGAGACTTCACCATCCGCCTGACCAGTAGTCAGCCAATATCTACCCGACACGTCAATAGCGGACCCATTCATGAGCTGGTCAAACTCAGCCTAGCAATACCCCCTACTCTCTGGCGGGTAAGGCCACACCCCCTCCCAACCGACCACGACATAGTGGGAGACGCGACCTCCTAGTATTTGGCCCTCATGCGCTTATATATATTCACTCAGTCTCGACGTTGGGGTGTCTCTTAGCCACAGAGGTTTAGGAATTTTCACCTAGGGACATTTATGGCGACTATATGCTAGAACCAAACATTTTAGGTGTCCCATCTGACCATCCATGATATGCCTGTGAAGGTTATGGCCCTGATATCGTTAGGATGTATAGTAGTCACAACACATAATGCAATATGCATAAGTCACCAATCATGCATTGTAACGCCCTGAAATTCGGGGGTCGAGTATGAACTCAACTCCCGAGTTCCAACGCATCACTTATGCAACATACACAATGATGGTTAAATGTTGTCTGAGTTAGCACAATAAACATGAATGAGATTATACCAAAACAGTAAATCATACTCCAGTTCAATTGTAGAAAGGCAAGCGGAAGACTAAAATTTTATATTCAAAATATGTAAAGTAACAAAATTTCCTGAACTCCAGAGTATGAGTACTAACTGAGTACCAATATACATGTATTGTTTCTAAGTCAAAAAATCAAAATGTAACTCCGTAAGTAAGCCCTGGAATCCTTGCGATGCAGCCGGCCTAAGCAAAGCCGTCAGAATACTGCATAAGAGAGAATTCGTCCTGATCCTCATCGAAGTCGGACTCCGGCTCCGGCTCCTGAATCGAGGCGTCATCTACACCTACGACAGAGTCTGGTGTGTGTTGCAAACACCGTCCCGAAATGTGGGAGTGAGTAGCTAACTCAGTGGAACAATAAAGCATAGGTTAACATGTTATCAATTCAATCAAGCAGTAATGATAAAGCAGTACAACTCAGACAATTTTAACTACTCTTATTAAGTGCGCAAATGAAATGACATGATGCTGTATGCCCTTGCCAAACCACCCTCAAGCGACATCATCTTACGTTCGCGAATGCTTACTCCCTCAGTGCGCCACATCTACAAAGCACATGCGGTGCGATGATGCTCATGATTACCAAGTTTATTATTAGTCCATTTCAACCAGCAGTATTGGAAAACTAAGGTACCTTCCTTGTATCATCCCCAACATGATCCATTCTAGGGTCGTCAATCCTAGTTATTCTCATACGATATTATAGTTTGAGAAGCGTAGCGAAGGCATCGTAAAGGGCTCATCACCTGTCAGCGCGGATACAGATCTCAACGTATGTGGCTCAATTGCTGGCCGTCAGCTCGAATACAGGTCTCACCGTACTCGGCTCAATCACTAGCCGTCAGCTCGAGTACAGATCTCACCGTACTCGGCTCAACTCATACTCTAGTTGCTGTGAAAGACTCGTCGCCAATCACAGACACTTGGAGTACACTCGATGATACTACGGAGGACTCGTCGCCCGTCAGCACGAGCACAGGTCTCACCGTACTCGGCTCTCGCCGTAAGTATCGACAGCTCGAATACAGTGTCCCATACCACCGTATTCGGCTCACGAGTTTGGTTGCGCAATGGTCACTACGGGGAGGCACATGGCCCCAGCGTAGGCCGACAGCTCGACCACGGTGTCCCATACCACCATGCCCGGCTCATGCGACTTAGCGGATCGAGGTACCATGGTTAAACGGGATCGCCACTGGTAAGTTTGGTACCCTAGGTTCAAGCAGTAGCGACCACACATGATGAACACACATACACATGTCGGTTTACTTGACGAGCCTGACTAGCTCGAGCGCACCACAAGTTGAGCGATATGGAACGCAAAAGCACTCCGTGTGGCCAACCACTATCGCCAACCGAAGTACGACTCGGGTTCGCCAGACACGTCCTTTGTGGCGATATGAATCTCAGCCACAACCGCAAGTCTGGTACCGAATGTTTGGACTATAGACATAGTCCCAAACTCAAACAGTTTTCATCAATAGCATGTGGAGTAAATCATGATAAACAAGCAATACAAGCATGTTAGCAGGCATGTTATAAAGCATGAAGTAAAACATGAAATAAAGCATGTTGTAAAGCATGTTATGAAGCATGTAGTAAAGCACTATACACATAGGGATACAATTACATACACGCCACAAGTGAGCGGTTATAGTGAACCACCGCATGGGGGGAATCCTACATGTCTCTAAGGGAGTCGGAAATCCCATATCAGCGCCTATCTAAGGCACTAACACTCACGCATCTGCACACACATGCATTTACACAAACACTTAGAGTACGCTATTCCAACATACATGACGTATGTTAGCAAAACGCGTATTAGGGCTATTCTATCGCCAAGCGGTTATTTTATCCGCGTATACCGTATTCATACAGCAAATAATCATGACAATTATATTTCCAAAATTTGCACGTACGCGGTATTTCTAGAATACACAATTTCAACATACTAGGCATTTACACACGAACATGTATTTCAGCGATTCCTTTCACCAAACTAGTATTTTATCCATATATAGTATAATCATACATTAAATAAACATGTCAGACATTTCTCCAAAAAAAATACGTATACGGTATTTCTACGTATACCTAGAGTATGTGAAATTCCATATTCTACAACATTAATCGAAACAGGAAACGGAAAGCACTTTGTACATGTGTATTTACGTGCAGATCATGAATCTATCATTATCTGACATTGAAAGCGTTGAAAAACGTAACTTATACACTTAAAGTCCTCACCTTTGCCCTTGGAATCCCAACGAATCAGCAAGGGTAGTAGAGCTTCCGTATACGGGAGTTTTCTAGCCTAAAGAGTGGAATCGATTAGCCTTTTCATAACCTACAACGATCCTACCTCAAATCAGACCTAGGGTTAGGGTTTCTTACCTTCAAACGGGATGGATACCACTGGGACAACACCTGAAATGGAGCGGTGTAGGCCGAGCGACAACCGAAAGCAGCAGGAGGAAGAACACCTACAATTTCTAAGCTCTTCTCTCTCTTTTCTCTCTCTCTCTCTAGGGTTTTTCTCCCAAATTCGTATGGCTGTGAGAGGGGCTGTTCTAAGCTCCTTTTATAGCTAAAAACCTCCCCAAAACAGACTCAGGTTCAAGGGTGACTGCTTATATAGGCATTTCACCACTTTTCCAGCTCAAAAGGGAGGTTCTGGTGGCCCTCCTTGAGCCAAACGTCAGACTTAAGCTCACCACGCATGGATCTATGTGGTATTACGTTTTCGACTCGATCAGATTCCCAGATCGCACGTGGCGGACCACTTTCAGTTCAATGGTCAGTGGGCCACGATCAGAAATTCCAAGTACATGTAAATGTTCCTGAAATTTTTCTCAATCCGAGGGTGTAATTTGGTCTGATTCTGACGGTCAGGTTGCTTAATACTGACGCGCAACCGAATGATGCCAGATCACTATTCCTGATATTTATTTTGGGATGGGAATAGTGTTTTTCACACACCCTCGCTCCGGAGCGAAACGAATGGCCGTGGGACATCGGCCAGAGCTGATTTTTGAGATGATTGTCAAGCCCAGTGGGGCGGTCCTAGTTCCTTAGCTTTGTGTTAACCGGACTCCCGATGTGCGATCTAGACCTAATACGAAGTTTTGTTTCGTTCCCGAGAGCAGACGGGTAATGAGTTCGGTTCTAAACTTTAGGGTAACCTAGAGCCACTAATTCTGCAAAATTTGGGTCTTGCAGATCGTATTTAAAGCGATCCCAACGGATTTCATGGCTAAACGAGTTTAGCACTTAGCTAACTTTGTTAAATTTCTAAAGGATTTAATCCTAATTGATTTCTGGTCGAGGTGGTACTCGAGCCAATGTACGGAAAATTACGGGTCGTTACAATCTACCTTTCTTAAATAAAAAATTTCGTCCTCGAAATTTATACCTTTTCGTAATCCTCGAGAATCTGAGGGTAGTTCTTCCTGACCTCGGCCTCAGTCTCCCAGGTAGCTTCCTCCTCGGAATGATGTGTCCAAAGCACCTTCACAAGTGGGATGACCTTGCTACGCAGTACCTGCTCCTTCCTATCAAGGATACGTGTCGGGCGCAGCTCATACGTAGCATCCTCGCTCAACTGAACCTGCTCCCATCTGATGATATGCGAAGGATCAGGAACGTACTTCTTCAGCATAGATACATGAAATACGTTGTGTACAGAGGCAAGTGGTGTAGGCAAAGCGAGACGATACGCCACATCACCCACTCGATCCAGTATCTGAAATGGACCGACAACCTCGGTGTGAGCTTCCCCTTCTTTCCAAACCGAAGGACTCCCTTTATAGGGGAAACTCGCAGAAACACATGATCCCCGACCTCGAACTCCAGCGGTCGCCGCCTCGTATCAGCGTAACTCTTCTGCCTGCTCTGCGCTGTAAGCAACCGACGCCTGATAATGTCTATCTTCTCTGTAGTCGTCTGCACCAACTCCGGGCCAATCAGGCTACGCTCGCCAACCTCTGCCCAACAGTGCGGTGCCCTACAAGGTCGACCATATAGAGCCTCATATGGGGCCATGCCAATAGTCGCCTGGAAGCTGTTGTTGTAGGCGAACTCTGCGTACGGAAGACAGTCATCCCAACTGTCCTTGAAGTCCAAAACACATGCTCGCAACATATCCTCCAGAATCTGATTCACCCACTCTGTCTGCCCATCAGTCTGAGAATGAAACGCCGTACTGAACTTCAACTTCACACCCATCGCCTCCTGGATACGAGTCCAGAAGATAGATGTGAACCGCGTATCTCTATCCGACACGATCTCCAAAGGAACTCCGTGCAGACGAACGATCTCTCTGATGTACAACCTAGCCAGCTCGTCTGCAGAGTTCGTAACTCTGATAGGGAGGAAATGGGCCGATTTGGTCAACCGGTCCACAATCACCCAAATGGAATCGTGTCCCTTCCTCGTCTTCGGCAGCCCTGATATGAAGTCCATGGAGATGAAGTCCCACTTCCACTCCGCTATAGGCATGGACTGAAGTAGTCCAGGAGGTCGGCGATGTTCTGTCTTGACCTGCTGGCACGTCAGACATCGAGATACATACTCGGCAATGTGGGCCTTCATGTTATCCCACCAATAAGTCCGTCTCATATCCTGGTACATCTTCGTACTACCAGGATGCATCGCAAGCTTCGAGTTATGGGCAGACTCAAGAAGCTCGCGCCTCAAGTCAGCCACATCAGGAACACATAGGCGGCCACGGAACCGTAAACCCCCATCAGAACCAACTCTCCACTCGGAATCCACGGCATCGCTAGCCTGCTCTCGAAGCTCAGACAGCCGTATATCACCCTTCTGGGCCTCAATAATCCTGTCGTCAATAAGTGGCCGCACCCGAACGTACGCAACACACTCAAAAGGCTCCTCGACAGTGAGTCTCTGCTCGAAATCCCGCACAAACTCCATCATGTCCCACTCGGCTATCATTAGCGGTGCCGCAAATGCAATCGCCTTCTTGCGGCTCAATGCGTCTGCCACAAGGTTCGCCTTGCCAGGATGGTAGGAAACCTCGAACTTGAAGTCCTTCAAGGTCTCCATCCATCGGTGTTGTCTCATGTTTAAGTCTCGCTGTGTGAATATGTACTTAAGGCTCTTGTGGTCGCAGTAAAGCTCGAACTCCTCTCCATAGAGGTAATGTCTCCAGAGCTTCAATGCAAAGATGACAGCCGCCAACTCCAGGTCATGTGTAGGGTAATTCTCCTCGTGCTTCCTTAATTGTCTCGAGGCATACGAAATCACCCTATCCTTCTGCATCAGTACACAACCCAAACCAACGCGAGACGCGTCAGTATATACCGTGTATTTCACCCCTTGCTCTGGCAATACTAGCACAGGGGCGGACGTTAACTTGTCCTTCAGCTCCTTAAAAGCTGCCTCCGCCTTCTCATTCCAAGCAAACTTCAGGTCCTTCCGGGTCAACTGAGACAATGGCCTGGCGATCTTCGAGAAATCCCGAATGAAACGTCTGTAATACCCAGCCAGACCAAGGAAACTCCTCACCTCAGTAACCGACTCAGGCTGCTGCCAATCTTGAACCGCGGCTACCTTAGCAAGGTCCACTGCTATCCCATCCTTGGACACTACATGTCACAGGAACTTGACTTCGTCCTGCCAGAAGTCGCACTTCTTGTATTGCGCGAACAACTGGTTCTTCTCCAACGTACTCAATACCGCTCGCAAGTGCTCCTCGTGCTCCTCCCGACTCGCAGAGTATATCAAAATGTCATCGATAAAGACAATGACGAATCGGTAAAGGAAGGGCCGAAATACCCGGTTCATCAGATCCATGAACACGGCTGGTGCGTTCGTCAGACCGAACGACATCACCAAAAACTCATAGTGCCCGAAGCACGTCCTGAAGGCTGTCTTCTGTACATCCTCCTCTCTCACGCGCAACTGGTGATACCCTGACTGAAGGTCAATCTTCGAGAAATACTTCGCCCCTCTCAACTGATCAAACAGATCATCTATCCTGGGCAAAGGATACTTGTTCTTCACCGTGACCTGGTTCAACCTACGGTAATCAATACACAACCGTAGCGACCCGTCCTTCTTCTTCACGAACAACACAGGTGCTCCCCAAGGAGACACACTAGGTCGAATAAAACCTTTCTCTACAAGTTCGTCAATCTGTTTCCGCAGCTCCTCCATCTCACATGGAGGCATACGATAAGTCGGCAACGAGATAGGCGTCGCACCAGGCGTAAGATCAATAGTAAAATCAATCTCGCGCCGAGGAGGTAAACCAGGAATAGTCTTAAAGACACCAACAAATTCCCTAACCACCGGTGTACCCTCCAATGTCGGACCATCAATCGGCATAAGTAAAGAAGCATAACAATCAACGCGGCAGGGCCAACTGACCTGCACTGGAAACGTGAAAGCTGTGCCGTCAGGTCCATAGGCAGTCACGATCCGAGCATCGAAATCTATCTCCGCCCTCATCCTGGCGAGCCAATCCATGCCAAGAATAACGTCGTAGTGCCATAGTGGAGCAACAATAAGGTCGACGAGCTCCGAGCTGCTACCCAAAACTATCGCGCAACCCTCGCATAACCGCGTGACATCCGAACAGGTCCCGGTAGCCGTAGTGAGTCTCATTCCCTTAGTGGGAATCGTATGCAAAGATAGACGTTTCACCGCCCCACAAGAAATAATAGAAGTAGTGGACCCAATGTCCACCAATAAAGAAACAGAAGTATCATGAATATAAGCCGTACCCTCAAAAGCTGTCGGTGCCGAGACGTCTCTGGTGCCTATACTCCTATGAGTACTACCCTGAAACTCTCAAAAGACTATAATGGTAAAAATATTGATTCAAAACTTTATCGGAGTATGATTGGTAGTTTGTTATATTTAACTGCTAGTAGACCTGATATTTCTCTAAGTGTTGGTATTTGCGCAAGATATCAATCTGATCCTAAAGAATTACACTTGATTGTTGTCAAGAGAATTATTAGATATGTCGCAAGTACTGTAAATCTCGGTCTCTGGTATCCTCATGAGACTAGTGTCCAATTAGCTGGGTACTCGGATGCTGACTGGGCTGGTAATCTAGATGATAGAAAATCAACCAGTGGTGGTTGTTTTTACATTAGAAATTATCTAGTTTCCTGGTTTAGTAAGAAACAAAACTCTATATCACTTTCAACAGCTGAAGCTGAGTATATCGCTGCTGGTAATGCATGTACACAGCTTGTTTAGATGCAACGAATGCTGAGTGATTATGGAATTAAACAAGATTCTATGTTATTGCATTGTGATAATTCCAGTGCAATAAATATCTTAAAAAATCCTATTCAGCATTCTCGTACTAAGCACATTGACATTAGATTTCATTATATTAGGGAATTGGTAGAAGAAAAAGTTATATCTCTAGAATATATTCCTACTGAAGATCAAAGAGCTAATATTTTCACAAAACCTCTTGATAAAATTAGGTTTAATAAGAAGAAATTTGATCTTGGCATGTGTATTTTAAAATGATTATTTATGCCTACATGATCATAGTGTATATATTTGCTAGGTTTAAATTCATTTTCTTTAAAAAAAATTGCAAGAAATATGCTTTTTTGGACTTCCTTCGACCTGTCGTGAGTGTACTCGACCAGTCGTCCTACGACCGGTCGTAGATACCTACGACCAGTCATAGATATCGAAAATCACTTAAATTTGGAGATTTTTGCTTTCTTCCTCATTTCCTTTTTTCTCTCAAAGGAGTCGAGCTTCGACTTGTCGAACCCACCATCTTTGTTCTTCAAGGTTAGTGTTCTATTTACGTTTTTATTGCAAATCAGTGTCTAGATTTCTATCTTATCTATCTTGAAGCTTTCTATTTTTGATTTCATTGAGATTTGGGGTTTGATTTTTGAAAATTTTGATTTGAAGAAACCCTCTTCTCAATCCTTTGCAACTTCTTAATTTCTTGATATCCTTGTTGCAAATGGCTTCTAGAGGTAAAAAATCTACTTCCCGTGGTCCTTCTACTTCCTCCAGATTGACAAAACGTCATCTTCTTGAGCCTACAAATGATCCTTCTTATGCTGTAGATCTTAAAGCTCGTAATGTGATTGTTGAACATCCTGTTGATGTTAATCATATTGCACCTTTTGGTATCCTACCTTTGCTTGAAGCTATAGGTTGGGGTAACTTATTGCATTGGGGTGGGCCTGCATACCGGTCCATTGCTCAATCCATGTTCACATGCATAAGTGACTTCTCACTAGATAGTTTAACTTTTAAAATATCTACTAGTGAAGGGCCATTTGAAATTGATAGACATTTAATTTCAGCCCTTATGGAGATTCATGTAAATGATGAGGGTATTCCTATCCATAATCTAACTGATAAACCCTCAATTTCTGAAAAACGTATGCTTACTAGAGATTTGTGTAACATGGATGTTCAATGGACACATAAAGGGAATGCGCTTCCCGCAAGGTTTTTGTTACCCAAATACAGAGTGCTCCATAGAATCTTTGTGTCTAATCTGTATCCTCGGTCAGGTAATAAAACTGACTTGACCTCTTTTATGGTACGTATTATTCATGCTATTGCCAGTGGTACTCAGATTTGTCTCCCATCCTTAATCTGTCATTTTCTTCTTCAGTTTCAACTTCATCCTGGTCATAGTGACATCCCTTTTGGTTACTTAATGACTGTTTTAGCCACACATATGTTGGTCGATATGCCTGTTAATGAAGCTCCTATTCATCATCTTATTTTTAACAACACTAATCTCAATAAGATGAAGCTGGATTTACTTCCTGAACAAGGTGGTAATGGTGGTGGTGGTGGTCATGAAGAAGCAGGGGATGACATTAATATGGATGATATCTTTGAGGAACTGGATTCTGATTCGACAGATGATCCAGATTTTGTACCATCTGATTTTGATGCACGTCTGAGTGCATTGGAGGGTAAATTTGAGAATTTGAATGAAAAATTAGAACACATGTCTGTTACTCGTGATTCTCAATTCAAGTACATGCGGAAATATCTTCGACGATTAAACAAAGGCATGCACCAACTTGATCCCTCAATTCCTGCTCCGTCTTCTAGTTCTAATTCTGACTAGTCTTTATGGGATTTGCTGGTCTGTAATAACCTTATAATTTAGCACTTGGTTGACTGAATTTTAGTTGGATACTTTCACTGTTTTATGCTGGATATTTATTTTATATGAAGCCATGAAGAGTTTCTCTATATCTGTTTTGCTTTCATCTTATAACTCCTCTAGTTTACTCTCATATATCTCCTTTGTCATATTGTGACAAAAAGGGGGAGAATGGTTTGTTTTTAACTTAAATGGTTTGTTCTTAACTTAACGATGTGAGAGGTGATAGGAGTAGCATTGGTTATGTTACTCAGGGGGAGTTTGAATGTTGAATGAGTTTGGATGTTGATTATTGAAGTGTTTATGTTTATCTTTGATTGTTGAATATTGAAGTGTTTATGTTTATCTTGGTTATGTGTTTTGTTACTAATTTGACAAAGGGGGAGATTGTAAGTGCTATATTTTATATCCCTGTTTGTTGTCAAATTTGTGGTGCCAAAATCTCTGTTTTATATCTTGCATAAGTGAAGCTCTCTCAAAGATCAACATTCATGAACAAGCTAAGCTCACAAGTATAAAGATCAAAGTTGAATGCAAGAACTACTCACAAGACATGACTCAAGCTTCAAGACTTCAAGAAGAGTATAAGTCAGTTCATAAAGTACTCAAGTCATGTACAAGGCAGTTCATGAAGAATTCAAAACACTTTCAAGATTGAGCTATATCAAGACTTCAAGGCTCATACTTCAAGGTTGCTAGTTCCTAATGTTTCAATGTCCAGACTTCATGGTTGAGGTTTGACTGACCTTAGGTTGACCTTATAAGTAGGTCACTTTGGATACATAAATCAAATGTTTATTTTACATAAGTTTGGTCAGTTCTTCGACTAGTCCTAGGCCTTCTTCGACTAGTCCTAGAGTTGCTTCGACCAGTCTAAGAAATTCCTCGATAAGTCGTAAGTTTGTTACAAAAATCGGATATTTTCTGTTAGGCTTCAACTAGTCCAAGGATTTCTTCGACCGGTCGTAGGAACAGTGTCGACTGGTTCTTCGACCAGTCGTAATTCTTCGACACTAAGTCCAGCGATAAATTCACAAGGTCTTCGACCAGTCGTAGAAGACCTACGACCAGTCGAAGGTGACCTACGACCAGTCGAAGGAGGCCTTCGACCAGTCGTAGAACGGTCAAAGCTTATCGCGCCCGATTTTTTTCAAATTTGTTATTTCTTCGACTAGTCGAAGGGTTCCTTAGACTAGTCGAAGGTGCGATCTGCTCACCTATAAATAGAGCACGAAACTCAGAAGAAATCATCGAATTAATTAATCCTTTCAAGCCAATCTTCGTCGAACTTCTGAGAGATATTTCTGTGCTCCATCTAAGCTAAGTGTGCTTATTTAATATTCTCTTTCCTTAGCTTTATTTAATTGATTTTGTTTCTGATATTCCAATCTAAATTGATAAGAGGAATCGCTATTCCCTTTCTTTGGAATCAAAATCAATTAAGGCAAGTCCTACTTGGTTTAATTTAAAATCTATTAGAATTAGAACCATTGTAATTGAGTACTGGACATCGAACTTGGACATTCAATCATCTACTCTGATTTGGTTCTACCGGGCTGCTACATCGAAGGAGATATTCAGGTATTTTACATTTAATTGTAAATTCCTTTCTGTTTTGGTTTCTTTCAAGATTTGCCAGAAAAATCTTGTTGTATTGGTTATCTGAGGAGAACCAGGAAAACTCAGAAGAAGGGGTTTTTTTTATTGTGTAAGCCCACAGACAAAGACACAATTGTAAAGGTTTTTGGTGAACCTGGGAAAACCTAATTTGTTAGTGAACGCTAATATCCCATGTGTGAGGATATTAGGAGTGGAGTAGCTTTTTGTGTGGCTGTTGTTTAACAGTTGGTGAACACACAGGCGAACCACTATAATCCCTAGTGTTTTGGTTGAATGATTTACATTTCTAATCTTTAATTATTCTTTTGTGGGATGTATGAATGTGGTGAATGTTATAATCATTTAATTCAAGCTTTGTGAGAATTTTGTAATAGATTAGAATTTATTTTCTGCTATTTATTTATCAACTTGAATTTAAAGTTGTTCCAGCAAGGTTACCCTGCCATTTTTATGGTGTATGGCTGTCCCTAGAACAATACATTTGTAATTACAATTTATTTCAATTCAGTTTGTATTCATTTCTTTATTCCTCTTTGGTTTGAGATTTGATACAAAGATCTTTCTAGAAATAAGGTTGTCCTACCATAAACTTTGGTTTTTGGTGAAAGGTTGTCCTTAGAATAACATTTGTATCAACCTCTCAAGATCTAAATTTTGAGGTTGTTTCACTTTCCTGCATTGTGATTTAATTTGGCTATCATATTCTTTTTAATTCCGCTGTTATAAGTTTTATTTGGCATTGTCCTATTCACCCCCCCTCTAGGACATATAGCTAGGCCTTTTTACAACCTTACACCAACAACCAAGGTTTATGGTATAGGACAACCTGATTTCTTGAACGCGGTAAAGATAAAAAACTGAAACCAATGTAAGGAACAATAGAAATAAATCTAGCTATTACAACATTCACCACAAATACATGAAATAAATACAAGCATCCACCACATACAAACCACATACATCATCACCATCCAAACTCTAAGAATTATAGTGGTTCAGTGTGTACACCAACTATTCTAAAATAGCCACACCTACTCCACTCCCAATAATCACAACCCACATGATATTGGCTTTCACTATGAAAGAAGGTTTTTTAAGGTTCACCTTAAAACCTTTATAATTGCGTTTTCAATGGGCTACCACAATTAAAAACCCCACTCTGTGATTTTCTGGCTATCTTAGTCAAAACCACAATAGAGATTTTCTGGCAATCTCAAAAATCAAAAGCTATAATTGAAAATACTTATCTATAGATTCTCTTTGAATGTAGCTTGGAAGAACTGCTTCTTGATGATGAAGATGTCTAATGTTCAATCACTCAAATGGAAGGGTTCTAGGTCTAAATGATTTTTAAATTAAATCAACCTTGGGCTACTTTGATTCAATTTCTTGGATCTCAAAAAGGGTAGAACCTTTTATCAAATCAGAATGAAGTAGCAAGAGATGAAGAAATTAAAAATAAAAAAGCTATAAAAAGAATCTTAAATTACTGTATAACACAGGAACTTATCTCTCAAAGTGGTGGCTTGAATTGGCTTGGAATGAATGAAAAAAGCTAAGAAAAGTTCTCTATTTATAGGCTGAAAAACGGTTCCCTCGACTAGTCTAAGGTCGACCTCAACTGGTCTTGGGAGCAACCAAATTTCAAAAATTCTAACGCGATCGGATAAAACTAACCCTCAACTGTTCGAGTGGCCTACTCAACTAGTCGAGCATGGCACTCGACTGGTCGAGTGGGGCTTAAAATAGTTGTTGGAGTTCGAGTTGAGCCCTGCTCGACTGGTCGAGCCAGTCTCCACGAACGGTCGAGCAGGGTGCTCGACTGGTCGAGGACCCACCAAAAAAATCCAAAAATATGAATTTAAACCTTGACTGGTCGAGAAAATTCCTGGACTGGTCGAGCCAATGCCTGGACTAGTTGAACATTGACTAGGACTAATCGAAGCAAAGCCTATAGAAAGCACAATGACCCATTTTAAATATGCAATATGAATGACCTAATCCTAAGGTCTTTCTAGGGTCATTTAAACCTGAAATGTTGAACATTGAACTTGTCACTTTGGTAGATCCGGTAGATCTTCTTCTTGAAGTACTAGAAGCTTGATCTTGTATACTTGAAACTTGAACATTTTCTTGACCATGAAGTGTACTTGAACTTGATCTTAAACTTGAAGTAACACTCGAACTTGGTCTTAAACTTGATCATGTACTTGAGCTTGGTCTTTGAACTTGAATATGAACTTTAACTTGACCTTTGAGCTTAATGAAGCACTTGAAGTTGATGTAGGACTTGAAGGTGAACTTTCCATCACTTGAAGAAGTCAATCATACCCAAGTGGTTTGTCACTATAAAATTTGACAATACAGGATGCTAGACATACAATATAGCACTTACAACCTCTTCCTTTGTCAAATTTGTGACAAAGCAACTTAGAAGATTGCATAACACCACTTCATAACATGATACTCTTGCAATAAAAATACTCCCCATCAATCTACTCTTCCTACTCCCCATCAATCTGATCTTGGTGACTTGTAGAGTACCTGTATTAACAAATACATATATATTTCCAAAAAAAAAAAAATGCAACTCTACCATACACACCATACACAACCACAGAACTACAAAATTCTCCCCCTTTTTGTCACAACTTGACAAAGGAAGATAAGTAATTGAACGCAAAAATAGCAGTGATTATGATAGATAACAGAGAGTAGTAGATAAAGAGGTAAAGTTAAGTGCATGATTCAGTAAAGTATCAACATCAGTAAGTTATACATAACAAGTCCCAAAAGCTAAGGTTAAAGGGAAACATTAATACATGTCTAAAGATATCATCAAATCTAATCTGATCCAGGTGACGAAGGAGGTGGAATGGATGGATCAATCTGATGTAATCCCTTAGTTATGCGTCGAAAATACTTACGCATATATTTCATTTGATTATTCTGAGATATTTTCAATGCATCCACCTTCTCTTCTAAAGAGCGAAGACGCTCATCATACTCAGGTGACTGATAATCAGGATCAGCCTCAAAATCAATTGATTCTAACTCATCAAAAATATCTTCCATCATGGTCTCGATTGGTAGCGCATCTTCTTCTTCAACTTCCTCAGCTTCCTCATCCCTTTGACCAGGATTGAGCTTCAAATTCATCTTGTTTATGTTTGAGTTATTGAACGAAAGAAGCACAATAGGGACTTCACCAAGCGGCATGACCACATTGCAGTGTAAGGCCAGGGTGGTCATCAAGCAAGCAAATGGAAAATAGTTGTGGCTCGGGTGAAGACAAAATTGAATAATGAGGTAACAGATCAAAGACGAAAGACACACAGGAATACCCGACACAATGGAGTGAATAATACGAACCATAAATGATGTCAACTCAGCTTTGTTGCCAGATCGGGGATAGACATTTGAAATAAAAAATGCGATGTAACACCCTGTATTTGGGCAACATTTGGTTGGCCTGGAGCGCATTTTCCGCACTCCATTCTGAGTCCATGTTACACAATTTGTGGGTTAGTGACCGTTTTTTGGACTCAGTCATCCTTTCGGCTAGGGACGGTATCGGAATGCCATCGTCATTTACATTAACATCCAGTAAACCTGAAATTAAGTAACGATCGACTTTGAAAGAACTTTCTCTAAAGACAATTGTGAAGGTCAATTCATCAAGGGATATATCGCTAATGCAAGCATACATTCCTTGCGCAATGGAGCGGTATGCCGGTCCATCTCAATTCAATATGTTCTCCCATCCTACAGCGATAAGGAGGGAAAGAATATGAAATTGAGCAAGGTGATTTGAATTGACTGACCGCTCAACTTTAACCTCGCGAGTGTGAAAATCCCGCACATATTCGGGATCCTCTTTGGGAGGACGAAGTGTTTGCACCCGAATCGGTGTGGTTCGAGAAGAAGAAGCTCTAGTAGCTTTTTTTTTCTTCAAATTGTCTTTTGTATAACTATGACTCACTTGAAATTTGGACTAGGCTAATAGCATGGGTTGAGCCATTCACCATTGCCTCTAGCCTAACTTGGCCTCGCCCAGCCCGGCCATCAGGCCAAGCTTAGATGGGCCTTAGCAATAGAGTCGCGGCTGCCTAGCCATTCCCACCCTAACTATACCTTAATTTATTTTTATTTTTTTTTACACAAGCTATAGTCCATTCACCTTTTTTCTTTTACATGAACGATCGTATCTTTCTAATAGAACCGAGCCCGGTTTTGTCCAACAAGAAAGAACCTCTGGCCAGAGAGGGGAGATCGGCTGGAATCGAGAAGCTCTAGTAGCTTTCTTCTTAGGTCTTCCTTCCATTTCAAGAATAAAAGAAAGAAATGCAACCAAGGAAGTAAGGGTTTCAAACCCAACAGATTTTTTAACAAGAAAGCCTCAGAAACCACTAGGAAAGATTAAATAAATTCAAGAATCAAGCAATGTAAGACTCAAGGAACCCAAATATGAAAGGAAATCGAAAATGGAGCACTTACCAAGCATTACTCGAAGATGGGTTCGATGGGTCGGAGAAGAGGCAAGTGAGGAAGATGAGAAAAATGGTGAAAAGGTGTTTTTCCCACTCATAAAGGGCCTCCAACAGCGCGACTCAACCGGTCGAGTACATGCTCGACCCGTCGAGCCAGCACTGGTCAATTAGGTGCTCAACCGGTCGTGCAACCTCCAAAAACAATTTTATTATTCAAGATTATTTGCATATATATATATATATATTATATATATATATATATATATATATATATATATATATATAATATATAATATATATAAGCATGCAAACATGATAAATTCAATTCGAATTATTGATGTTTTATTTAAACCAACATGATTTAAATGATTTTTAAACTCGCAAGTATACGAATCAGATGTAGATATGGTACATAGTACGAGATCGTTCCCACGAGGACTGGTCGTCACAATTCAAATATATGATTCTCTTTAACTAATCCAACAAATAATGGAGCAAATTACTAACACAAATTTATGGAAAATAACTATTGAGAATAGGGAAGAAAATTCAATCAAAGAAAAAGCACTAGGACTTTCGAATCCACCCCTAATTATCCTAACCCTTGTTTTGTCTGTTGATTCACCTTAATCTAGATTGATACCACTTATATAGAGAAAGCACAATCTGTGTCCTTAATCGGGCATACAGAATGTCTAATTCCTTTAAGCAATGCCATGAATAACATATCCCATGTCCTTGATCGGGCACATGGAATGTACAGTTCATTAAAGCACCCTGTTTCTTCCTCTATAGGAAACCTGTTCTTGATCAGACACAAGCACCTATAATAAGCATCCAAACAACATCCATATATATACTTTGGTCAAGTTCATAGATGGAGAAGTATAGAATTTAAACCAATCAAGCCCACTTAGAGAAAGAAACACACCAATCAAATCAAAGTAAAATCAAAATATAACAAGAGTATTCAAATTAGGGGCTTCATCTCAGCCCTAGCTAAGAGATTAGTGACCCATAAAATCCATTAAAAAGATAGATAAATAAAATTCATAAAAAAAAGGAACATTAAACCAATCTCTCTCTCTTTCTCTCTCTTCTCTTCTCTTCTCTCCTTTCTTCTTTTCTCTTTCTCTGCTCTCTGGATCTGGAATTCCCTGTTTCTGAATGCCTTTCCCACCTCCAAACCTCCTCTTTTATAGCTGCTGGAGGGCTGGAGTCGTGGCAGAGTTGTAGCAGGACACGGAGTGTAACTTTTCGCAGCCAAGTTTGGAGCTTCAAAACTCACCACTTCCCTCGCTTAATTTCCAAAGAAACACTATCCCTTAGCACATTTTTGGGTCCTCTACATGATGGACGGATCAGATCTTCCATCTGATCAAAGATGGCGAGCCACAACTGCTGCAAAAACCGAATTTCGCGAACGTGCGTAAGCCTACGCACGTCCTTCGCTGACGTGATCGGTGGGCTCCACAGAGGTGTTTACGGGAAAATCCATCCCGCCCATTAGATTCCCCTCGAAATTTCGGTCAAGAAGGGACGATTTTGGTTGTCTGCTGATGCGATCCAGAGAAGAAATCATGCCAAGATTAATTTGGAACGTTGCAGGGCATCCTGTTTGTGGCCTCTGTATCTCGCACGTGTGCTTGCATGGGTACAAAAAAATCAGCATGGGTTTGGAGTATTTGATGCCCTCCACAAGATGGACGGCTTGGATCAGATGTACGGGTGATGATGGTGGCCCACCAGCTTCCGCAAAATGGACAGCGTGCGGAATCGAACAGAGCAGCGGATCTCTTCCGCTGTGACAATGGTGGGGCCCATTTTGATTTTGCATTGATAGATCTAATCCGTTCACCGAATTCATCTCGGAATTTCGGTCGGAAATACATAATTTTTCTCCGTTTTGGTCTGGACCACAGAATATCTCATTACACCGTCCATTCTGTATTTGAATGGCTGGATTTCACTCCTGATGATCATTTACAATTCTTCAACCTAGGTAGTGTTAATATGCTTCACGTGGATTTGATGGACGGTCCGGATTGTCTCTATGGACAATAAGTGGGGCCCACAACTGCGATCCGACGGCCGGTTCGGTGACGTTGTACAAAAAAAAACAGTTTTTTTTCTGTTTTACGCGGGTCAGCAGCTCGCTGACCTCCTTAGTCGGTCCGGTGCATGGCAGGTGTGTGTGTGTGCATGGTGTACATGTATCACATATGGGGCCCACTGTGATGTTTTTATGAAATCAGATCCGATCCTCTGATTGGTCTCCCCATTCAAGACGTTGAGACCAAATTTGAGCCAATTCCAGATATCAGGTGGGCCCAGAATCGATGGTTTGTGGACTGATTTGTCAGTTGGGGTACTTCCGTAATGATCCAATGGATGAAATTTAATATGTACGGTTAATTTATGGCCTCCATCTCATGTATGAAGTTTTGAATCAATCGGATGGCGGGAACCATGTGATCTTGCATTCTGGACCCTCTTCGGGCCCCTTTGGCTTGCTTTCCTTAGATCCCAAGCGTGTAAAATCTTCATTATTGGTTCTCTGGAGTCCATCCCGTACTCTGGTGACTTTGGATCATCAAATTCATGCTTTTAATTCTCTTTTCAGTCTAACGCTCATTATTACGTCCTGCAATGAAAACACGATTAAAACACTCCATTAAACCTTATCATGTACGTAAATTTAGGTAATTACTGGGGTCTAATATATAATATTCGACCCTCATCACAACCCCCAACCAGCATTTTGCTAGTCCCGAGCAAAACATGCGAAAAATAATTTCAGAAATAAAAGACAATTCCTGTAAACTCAAGTGACTTGTGAACAGATAATTGAGATGTGAAAATTCTACGATTCATGAATGGTGAGAAGATTTTTCTCCTGAAATCAAGCTTACAGTAAACTTCATAATCAAGTTCAAAATATTAATCCACTAGAACAATTTAAAACATTGAGTTCCATGAGTGTATAGTGTAATCTCGGCTTACAATCATTTAAAAGATCCAATTGTCAATTTCATGTTATCATTAGTAATTCGTGACAACCAAACCTGAAACCAATACTAGCATTTTAGATCATCTTTTCGTTTTATCAGCCTTTGATTTCCTTTATAAACAGTGGTGCCAAGGAGGGGAATCAAATCCGCACCTATAGGGAGCAAACATATGGTGAAAACTTGTCACCTAACTCTTTTCTCATGTCAACTATGGGGAATCGAATCCTCATCTAAACCTATGATGACGATTATGCGACTTACTCTTTCAATTCTTCTTTATAAACTGATGCTAAAAATTTTGTTTTTCAGGCTGGTTCCTTTCATGCTTAGTGATTACCAAGTTACCATTTAATATCGAACTGAAAACTTAATGTGTAAGTGAGATCTGATATGTGCAATCCTGGCTCAATCAATGTTTACAACTTCTAATCATGGATTAACAATTCAAACTTAAGTGTGAAATCTGCCAGACAACTGAATCCAAGAGTCATAAATTACTCACATTCTGTATCTTGTAATTTCAAAATCACAACTATCCTTCAAAATCACTTTGAATTCAACAGAAATTCCAGAAAATTTTAAAAAATTTTCACAATTTTGCTCAAGACCAAGAAAATATTGATTAGATAACCTAATTTCCCACCCCCAACCTAAAATCTACATTATCCTCGATGTAAAAGAAATAAACATGCAATGCACATGGGACAATGAAAGGAAAAGAGGAGTGATGGAAAGATAATACCTGGATGAAGAATCAAGAGGCTTTCCCAAAAATAATCAACGTAAAAGCGAGTTAGCATAAGAGAGAGATTAGTAAAATACAAAAAATAAAAGATCCTATCTATACCACTTTCGCAGGTGCTCTCGATTACATTTAGCGTATGCAACAAGCCTTTAAACCCCTAGGTTACCCCTAGTGGACGAGTTGTAGTCTCGTGAGGGTTTGCAGTAATGTTACCCACAAACATTGAACTAACTAACTAGGAAAAAGAAATAAAATGAAACGTTGGGTTGCCTCCCAGGAGCGCTAAGTTTAACGTCTTCAGCCAGACAAGAACGGACCATGAATGAACTAATCTTTATAATCAGGGTCCGCCAAAGAAATTACCTCAACACCTTGATTAACCAATCCCAGACAAGTGATGTGAGTTCCCATGAACTGTGCTATCTGAAATGAGGTAACTGATACTGTCGTCAAATAATTTAAGAACTTCTGCTCGAACGACTTCTTCCATGTTAGGATCATGCTTCCTTTGCATTTCACGTGACATTCCCGCAGCATGATCCATACATTCAGTGGGGCATACTCCCTGTATTTTCGCTATCTTCCGTTCAATTGCTGCCTTATATGCTCTAAGAACATTAAGTAGTCTGCTCGCCTTTGCCTTCTCAGAGTTAGGAACTGTGCTGTTAGAAAGAGTCTCAGAGGGATGAAGCGGTTCCACTTTTGCTTTCCATTTTTCAGTCTTCAATATAGGAGTAGAGTCGAGCAGTGCATTGACTTCGTGGATGGGACTATCTATGTCAAAATCCATGCCATATTGTGCTAAGCAGGTCTCAAGTGGATCTTCAAAAGATTTACGGAAGGAGTCCTGCACTAGACTCTCGATCATGTCCACTTCAAATATGTCGTCCAAATCTGCGGATTGTTGTCCTGCATTAAAGACATTGAGTTTAATATTCATGTTACCAAAGGACAACTTCATAACTCCATTTCGGCAATTTATAATAGCATTAGATGTGGCCAAAAATGGACGACCCAAGATAACCGGGATCTGACTAGTCGGATTCCAGACAGGCTGAGTGTCTATAACTATGAAATCCACTGAAAAATAAAATTTATCAACCTGGATTAACGCATCTTCAATAACACCCCGGGGCACCTTGACAGATCTATCAGCTAGTTGTAATGTTATTTTAGTCGGTTTCAACTCACCAAGTCCTAGCTGCTCATAAACCGAATATGGTAACAAATTGACGCTCGCCCCTAAATCAAGCAATGTCTTCCCGATCTTATGATCTCCTATGCCACAAGAAATGGTGGGAGCTCCTGGATCCCTAAATTTAGGAGGGGTGTTATGTTGAATCATGGAGCTGAGCTGCTCTGCAAGGAAGACCTTCTTATGAACATTCTGCTTACGCTTTTGAGTGCATAAATCTTTAAGAAACTTAGCGTAAGGAGGGACTTGCTTGATAGCGTCAAGCAACGGGATGTTGACTTGCACTTTTTTAAACACATCCAAGATTTCATCAAAGTTGTTTCTTTTCTTCATTGGTGCCAGACGTTGAGGAAAGGGTGCCTTGGGCACGTAGGGTGGCACATTAGTGTCTCTTGGGGAGTCAGAGAGCTTTTGGACTTTAGATGCATTGATGTTTCTCTCTGCTTCATCAAGATCTTCTGCTTTAGAATTTGATTCATCCCTAGGCATCTCTATTCTGTTATCAATCTATTTGCCTGACCTAAGGGTAGTGATCGATTTGGCTTGCTCATGATATTGCCCTTGGTTGGAATTAGAGCCAATCTCATACTGTCCCTTTGGATTAGTCACAGGTTGGCTAGGGAACTTGCCCTTCTCTCTCTCACTCAATGTGGCAGCTAGTTGACCCATTTGTACTTCCAACTTGGCAATGGATTGCGCATTTGCATGTAAGCTTTGCTGGTTGGCTAGTAAGGTTTGTTGGGTGTCTTTTTGGAATTGGAGAGAACTCTGCATAAAAAGATGGAGTGTATCCTCAAGAGATGGTGTCCTTGATTGTGTAGGCAGTTGTTGATATTGCGGAAACTGTTGAAGTTGTTGACTGCCAACTTGGAGGTGCAGTTGCATGGGAGGATTGCCAGATGGTCCTCCTTGTTGTGGTCCTTTTGCCCAAGAAAAATTCGGATGTCTAGCCCACCCTAGGTTGTATGTGTTCGAGTAAGGATCATTCCCAGGTTTTTGAAAAGTGTTCATAGCATGTACTTGTTCAGAGAGAAGTTCTGGGGATGCTGCACCAGATGGACAAGACTGCATAGGATGGGCAGGACTAGAACATATGGCACAAGCCTCGGCTTGAGTTGTTTGTGGAGGTCCATTATTTAATACCAGAGCATCAACTTTCTTTGTCAGGTTATCAAGCTTGGCGCACAGATCTGGCATGACTCCTATCTCATATATACCACCTCTCTTTTGTGGTTGGGGACTTCTGTCACCTCTATTTGAATAGTCCCATTGCTGGGAATTTTCGCACAAGGTTTCAAAGAATTTCCACGCTTCGACATCACTTTTGGTCATGAATGACCCTCCACTGGTGGCATCAACCATGCGACGGTTTTGGGGTGTCAAACTGTCATAGAAGTATTGAACTTGTTGCCACTTTTCAAAACCATGGTGTGGACATTTAAGAAGTAAGTCCTTCCATCTTTCCCAACATTTATGAAAGTGCTCTCCCTCTTTTTGTGTGAAATTAGTGATTTCTCTACGGAGAGCATTAGTTTTGTGAACAGGGAAGAACTTGTTTAAGAACTTCTTAGACAATTGGTCCCATGTAGTGATAGACCCAACTTCTAGAGAATTCAACCATGCTTTCGCCTTATCCTTCAAAGAAAAAGGAAACAGGCGTAGGCGGATCGAATCGTCTGAGAAGTTTTGGAACTTAAAGGTGGAGCAAATGTTTAGAAATTCTTTCACATGATGATATGGGTCCTCCTTGTCTAAACCATAAAAGGAAGGCAACAACTGTATGACCCCAGTCTTGAGTTCAAAGTGTGCCGCTGTGGTGATGGGCAACACTATGCATGAAGGCGCATTGAATTGGACAGGAGCTGAATAATCTCTAAGAGCTTTAGTTCCATTCTCTTCCGCCATTTCAAATAGGATGTTTCTAAATCTTCTACGAAAAGTTCTTTCTATTTCTGGATCAAAAGGTGCTAGTTCTATATTTAGAGATCTACGTCCTAGCATAAACTATGTTATTACAATGTAAAAAAGAAAACTAAACTAAGAAGCAACCTAAAAACTAGAACTAGAAACTATGAGATTCTAAAACAAGTTAAAACTATGTAAATAAGAATGGGAAGAAAGAACTCGAAAAAGGAGATGATTGATGTCAGAAGATTTCAGAAGCTCCTCCTTCACTTAGTATCTTCCTTCCTCAATTCCTGTAAATAAAAACAAAAACAAATCAAGTTTCCTAAAATAATGATAGAAAAATCCTAAGCAACGGTTAATTTCTAAAAAAAAAAAAAAGTTTCTAAAACTAGAAAATAGAAAGTTTCTAAATCCAAAGTTAGAAAATAAAAAAAAAATAAAATCCTAATTCTCAAAATAGAAAGTAGAGAAGACTGGAGAATTTAGAAAGATGTTACCAATTTGGAGATCTATGTTAGAATCCTGCAAAAGAAGACAAAACAAGTTAGTTTCTAAACAAAAGCTCTAATCTAAAATTAGTAAAATCCTAAGACTATGAATTATGATAAGAGAGAATCTTAAATCCAATTTGGATCGAAACAATCCCCGGCAACGGCTCCAAAAACTTGATGTTTTATTTAAACCAACATGATTTAAATGATTTTTAAACTCGCAAGTATACGAATCAGATGTAGATATGGTACATATTACGAGATCGTTCCCACGAGGACTGGTCGTCACAATTCAAATATATGATTCTCTTTAACTAATCCAATAAATAATGGAGCGAATTACTAACACAAATTTATGGAAAATAACTATTGAGAATAGGGAAGAAAATTCAATCAGAGAAAAAGCACTAGGACTTTCGAATCCACCCCTAATTATCCTAACCCTTGTTTTGTCTGTTGATTCACCTTAATCTAGATTGATACCACTTATATAGAGAAAGCACAATCTGTGTCCTTAATCGGGCATACAGAATGTCTAATTCCTTTAAGCAATGCCATGAATAACATATCCCATGTCCTTGATCGGGCACATGGAATGTACAGTTCATTAAAGCACCCTGTTTCTTCCTCTATAGGAAACCTATTCTTGATCAGACACAAGCACCTATAATAAGCATCCAAACAACATCCATATATATACTTTGGTCAAGTTCATAGATGGAGAAGTATAGAATTTAAACCAATCAAGCCCACTTAGAGAAAGAAACACACCAATCAAATCAAAGTAAAATCAAAATATAACAAGAGTATTCAAATTAGGGGCTTCATCTCAGCCCTAGCTGAGAGATTAGTGACCTATAAAATCCATTAAAAAGATGGATAAATAAAATTCATAAAAAAAAGGAACATTAAACCAATCTCTCTCTCTTTCTCTCTCTCTTCTCTCTCTTCTCTCCTTCTTCTTTTCTCTTTCTCTGCTCTCTGGATCTGGAATTCCCTGTTTCTGAATGCCTTTCCCACCTCCAAACCTCCTCTTTTATAGCTGCTGGAGGGCTGGAGTCGTGGCAGAGTTGTAGCAGGACACGGAGTGTAACTTTTCGCAGCCAAGTTCGGAGCTTCAAAACTCACCACTTCCCTCGCTTTAATTCCAAGAAACACTATCCCTTAGCACATTTTTGGGTCCTCTACATGATGGACGGATCAGATCTTCCATCTGATCAAAGATGGCGAGCCACAACTGCTGCAAAAACCGGATTTCGCGAACGTGCGTAAGCCTACGCACGTCCTTCGCTGACGTGATCGGTGGGCTCCACAGAGGTGTTTTCGAGAAAATCCATCCCGCCCATTAGATTCCCCTCGAAATTTCGATCAAGAAGGGACGATTTTGGTTGTCTGCTGATGCGATCCAGAGAAGAAATCATGCCAAGATTAATTTGGAACGTTGCAGGGCATCCTGTTTGTGGCCTCTGTATCTCGCACGTGTGCTTGCATGGGTACAAAAAAATCAGCATGGGTTTGGAGTATTTGTGCCCTCCACAAGATAGACGGCTTGGATCAGATGTACGGGTGATGATGGTGGCCCACCAGCTTCCGCAAAATGGACAGCGTGCGGAATCGAACAGAGCAGCGGATCTCTTCCGCTGTGACAATGGTGGGGCCCATTTTGATTTTGCATTGATAGATCTAATCCGTTCACCGAATTCATCTCGGAATTTCGGTCGGAAATACATAATTTTTCTCCGTTTTGGTCTGGACCACAGAATATCTCATTACACCGTCCATTCTGTATTTGAATGGCTGGATTTCACTCCTGATGATCATTTACAATTCTTCCACCTAGGTAGTGTTAATATGCTTCACGTGGATTTGATGGACGGTCCGGATTGTCTCTATGGACAATAGGTGGGGCCCACAACTGCGATCCGACAGCCGGTTCGGTGACGCTGTACAAAAAAAAAAAACAGTTTTTTTTCTGTTTTGCACGGGTCAGCAGCTCGCTGACCTCCTTAGCCGGTCCGGTGCATGGCAGGTGTGTGTGTGCATGGTGTACATGCATCACATATGGGGCCCACTGTGATGTTTTTATGAAATCAGATCCAATCCTCTGATTGGTCTCCCCATTCAAGACGTTGAGACCAAATTTGAGCCAATTCCAGATATCAGGTGGGCCCAGAATCGATGGTTTGTGGACTGATTTGTCAGTTGGGGTACTTCCGTAATGATCCAATGGATGAAATTTAATATGTACGGTTAATTTATGGCCTCCATCTCATATATGAAGTTTTGAATCAATCGGATGGCGGGAACCATGTGATCTTGCATTCTGGACCCTCTTCGGGCCCCTTTGGCTTGCTTTCCTCAGATCTCAGGCGTGTAAAATCTTCATTATTGGTTCTCTGGAGTCCATCCCGTGCTCTAGTGACTTTGGATCATCAAATCCATGCTTTTAATTCTCTTTTCAGTCTAACGCTCATTATTACATCCTGCAATGAAAACACGATTAAAACACTCCATTAAACCTTATCATGTACGTAAATTTAGGCAATTACTGGGGTTTAATATGTAATATTCGACCCTCATCAATTATACATAACAATATCCATTTTCAACTTCGAAAACCTATTCCTATCAAGTGGTTTAGTAAATATGTCTGCAAGCTGATTTTCCGTTTGAACATATTCCAATGAAATGATTCTCTTCTACTACTTCCCGAATGTAGTGATGCTCAATGTCAATATGTTTGGTACGGGAATGCTGGATGAGATTTTTAGAAATGTTAATTGCGCTAGAGTTATCACAATACAATATCATTGTATCTTGCGCAATACCGTAGTCATTTAGCATTCTTTTCATCCACACAAGCTGGGTACAAGCATTTCCAGCTGCAATATATTTAGCCTCAGCTGTGGATAATGATATGGAACTCTGTTTCTTGCTGTGCCAGGAAACTAAACAATTCCCAACATAAAAACATCCACCACTGGTAGATTTTTTATCATCTATGTTCCCAACCCAGTCAGCATCCGTATAACCAACTAATTGAATATTAGTATCATGCAGATACTAGAGGCCTAGATTAATTGTACTTGCGACATATCTAATAATGCGCTTGACAGCAATAAGATGAGATTCCTTATAATCTGATTGATATCTAGCACAGATACCTACACTGAATGTTGTATCAGGTCGGCTCGCAATTAAGTATAACAAACTACCAATCATACTACAATATAACTATGGATCTACGCTTTTACCTATTGCATCCTTAGAAAGCTTAAGAGTCATACTCATAGAAGTATCAAATTTTTTACCACTCTCAAATCCAAATTTCTTAACTGGGTTTAAAGCATACTTGGTTTGAGAAATGAAGATATCGTCTTCTAATTTTTTAACTTGTAAACCAAGAAAGTAATTCAATTCTCCCATTATACTCATTTCGAACTTGGATTTCATCAACTCTGCAAACTCAATGGACAGGTTAGAGCAAGTAGAACCATAGATAATATCATCAAAGTAGATCTGTACTATTAGTATGTGTTCATTGAATTTTTTAACAAAAAGAGTTTTATCAACACTCCCCATAACAAAATTATGACATAGTAAGAACTTATTTAATTTCTCATACCATGCCTGGGAGCTTGTTTCAAACCATAAAATGCCTTTTTAAGGCGATACACATGATTAGTGTGTTTAGGTTCCTCAAAACCCTTAGGTTGTTCAACATAAACCTCTTCATGTAAATCACTATTTAGAAATGTACTTTTAACATTCATTTGATAAATTTTAAACTTTTAAAACATATAATATATATGAATAATCTGATGGATTTAAGTCGAGATACTAGAGCAAAGGTTTCATCATAATCGACTCCTTCTATCTGAATGTACCCTCGTACAACCAATCTAACCTTGTTTCTTATTATATTCCCTAACTCAACAGATTTATTTTTGAAAATCCACTTGGTCCCAATTATATGTTTATCATTTGGTCTTGGAACCAAATACCACACATCATTCCTGACAAATTGATTCAGTTCATCTTGCATGGCAACTATCCAATTTTCATCAGTAAGTGCCTCTTTCACGTTGGCTAGTTCAATTTGGAAAGTAAAACACACATAATTACATATAGTTTCCAATTGTTTTTTAGTATGTACACCAGTGAGAGGGTTTCCTAAAATTTGATCATTAGGATGATCTTTGACTGATCATAGTTCAATGTTGATTTGACAAGATGAAGAGTCAGGTTTATCAAATATAGTGACTTCATCATCTTCTGATCTAGATGTTGGAGTGTTCAAGTGATCATCAATCACAACATTTATAGACTCCTGAATAACACCAGTCCTCATATTAAGAACTCGGTATGCTCGACTATTCAAAGCATAACCTAGGGATATCCCTTCATCACTCTTAGTGTCGAACTTCCCTAAATTTTTCCGGTCTCGTAAAATATAGCACTTACTTCCAAAATTTTGAAAGTATTTAACTGTAGGTTTCTTATTAAACCACAATTCATAAGCCATTTTATCTTTTGATTTTTGAATGTAAACACAATTTATAATATAACATGCAGTATTAACAGCTTCGGCCCATAAATTTTTAAGTAACTTCATGCATTTCAACATTACATTAGCCATCTCTTGTTGCACTCTATTATTCCTTTCAACAACCCCATTTTGTTGAGGCATCTTAGGAGCAGAAAACTCATGCGATATACCATGATCGCTACAGAACTTCTCAAAATTGCTATTCTCGAATTTCAATCCATGATCGCTTCGGATCTTAACAACATTCATTTCCTTTTCAGTTTGAATACGCTTGAGTATTCTTTTGACTTCATTGAGAGTTTCAAAATTTTCTCTCATGAATGCAACCCAAGTAAATCTGGTAAAGTCATCTACAATTACCAAGAAATACTTCTTACTACCTCTACTCTCCGTTCTGGTTGGTCTAACAAGATCTATGTGGAGAAGTTCAAGAGTTTTGGATGTAGAAAAGGAGTTCACTTTCTTATGACTACTCCTTGTTTGTTTTCCAATCTAACATGCGTCACATTTTTTATCCATTTTCTTCAATTTGGGTAGACCTCTAATAAGATCGGCTTTTCTCAATCTATACAAATTTCGATAGTTCACATGTCCAAGGCGTTTGTGCCATAATTCATTATCATCAGTTTGGACCATGTAATAAGATAATTTAGATGAGCAAGATTCATTCACAATATAGAAATTCTCATATGTTCTACAACCATTTAATACACACAACCTTTTTCATTTGAGATCTCGTATCCTTGATTTGTAAATTTCACACTATGCTTGTTATCACAGATTTGAGTTATACTCAAAAGATCGTGCTTAAGACCTTCTACAAATAAAACATTTTCAAAAGGAGGAAGGTTAGAAATATGAATCGTACCTTGGCCAATTATCTTACAATTGCTTTCATCACCAAAAGTGACTAAGCCATCTATCATTTCTTTGTAATTGGTGAACAAATCTCTGTCACCTGTCATGTGTCTTGAGCAACCACTGTCTAGGTACCACTTTGATTGACTCGAAGCCTTGAAGGTGGTGTGCGCAACTAGACAAGCAACCTTAGGAACCCATTTCATTGTAGTTTTGGGTTTTGGTGCACTATTGGTTTTTCTTTGCTTGTAATTACTATTAACTCTCACATTAGAGTTGGATTTGAGAAGCTCCTTGAGTAAATCCACAATTTTTTCAGCTAAAGGATTATAGGATTGTTTTCTAAAGCTGACATTATTGGTATTGACTTTAGGTGCTTGAAAAGTCTTTACATTTCTAGAGTTGTTTTGGTAATTAAATTTCAAGTCCTTTTCTTTTGAGTTAGAGGATTCTCCTTTAACAAATGTAGGAGATACACTTTTAATTTTTAGAGGCATGTATTTGTCATAGCCTAGACCCGATCTGTCTCCACATGTTCTGGATGCAGTTAATAACTTTTCAAGTTTAGGGTCTTCATGGGCATACCTCCATGTATCCTTTGAACTCAATAGGGAAGAAACTTCACGTTTTAGTTTCTCATTTTTTGTTCTTAATTTTTCCAGTTCAGATGTTTTGAAATTCAAATCACATTTTGCTTTTTCAAAATAATCAGAAAAATGAGATGGTTCTAATACTGAATTTTCAAAATCTTCTTTTAATTTCAGAAATTTTTCTTTTTGAAGTTTAAGCTTGACAACAATCTTATAACTCTCCCTGTATAGGGCATTATAGGCATCCTAAAGATTATCTTCATTATCAGGGTCACTCCTTTGAGATTCAGATGTAGCACAACTATTAAAGAAAGCGACTCTGGCTAGAGTCATTAAAGTCTTGACTTCATTTGAAGTTTCGGGTTCTGAATCATCCGACTCAAAAGAAGCTTCAAAGCTAGACGATTCATCCCATGTGGCAAACATGCCTTTTCGCTTTGGCTTGTCCCTCTTTGGACACTTATTTTCCAAATGTCCATATTCATGGCAGTTGAAACACTGACTATCTTTTAGAGATTTCCAGTTTTTAGATTTACCCTTTTTCTTCTCAGAGGATTTTTGAAAATCAACTATTTTCTTACTTTTAAAAATCTTATAAAACTTTTTCGCAAGTAAAGCTATATCATCCTCTGAGTTTTCACAATCAGAATTAACATTACTATCATGAGAAGTAGATTTGGATGATTTAAGAGCTATAGACTTATCCTTTGGATCTTTGAAATTTAACTCGTATGTTTGATGTAAACCAACAACTTCCTCAACCTCCATGTGATCTGTGTCTCTAAGTTCTTGAATGGCAGTCACCTTGGAATTAAATCTCTCAGGAAGTGATCACAGTATTTTTGCACAGACTTTGCTCTCTAGGATACCATCTCCAAGACCCCACATAGAGTTGACTATGTCATTTAGTTTCGTATAGAAGTCCATGGAAGACTCATTTTCTTCCATACGAATTTTCTCAAACCTAGTGGTGAGGATCTGAACTTTAGACTTTTTTACAATAGATGTACCCTCGTGTGTCATTTCAAGAATGTCCCAGGCTTGTTTAGCGGTATCACAAGAAATGATTCTTTTGAATTCATCAGGTGATAGTGCACAAGTGATTGCATTTAAAGCCTTAGTATTCACACTGCTCTCATTTTTCTGAAGAGTAGTCCACGTATAAAACGGTGTTTCCTTCATGGACTTGGTTCCATCACTGCCTAGAACCTCAGACATTGGTGGTTTCCATCTAGTCACTGTGGCTTGCCAGACACTTTCATCAATGGATTTCAGAAATATCCTCATCCAGGCTTTCCAATAAGCATAGTTGGAGCCATTAAACGGTGGTGACCTATTAATAGATAGGCTATCAAAATTTGACATCCTGAAAGCTCTAGATCGATAAGCTCAGGAAACAAATCCAATAGAATGAGCCACTTCGCTCTAATAACACTTGAAAAGGACGAGCTCTCAGTCCTAGAGGGGGGTGAATAGGACTATGCCAAATAAATGATAAATGTGAAAAATAAATGCAGATAGCTTAAACAAATAGCAACCTCAAATGCAATAGTAATGAGAGGTTGATACAAACGTTGTTCAAAGGGCAACCTTACACCAAAAACCAAGGTTTATGGTAAGACAACCTGATTTCTTGAACGCAGTAAGGATCAAAAACTCAAACCAATGCAAGGAGCAGTAAAAACAAATCTAACTATTACAACATTCACCACAAATACATGAAATAAATACAAGCATTACCACATACAAACCACATACATCATCACCATCCAAACTCCAAGAATTATAGTGGTTCGGTGTGTACACCAACTGTTCTAAACCAGCCACACCTACTCCACTCCCTATAATCACAACCCACATGATATTGGCTTTCACTATGAAAGAAGGTTTTCTAAGGTTCACCTTAAAACCTTTACAATTGCGTTTTCAATGGGTTACCACAATTAAAAACCCCACGCTGTGATTTTCTAGCTATCTCAGTCAAAACCACAATAGCGATTTTCTGGCAATCTCAAAAATCAAAAGCTGTAATTGAAAATACTTATCTGTAGATTCTCTTTGAATGTAGCTTAGAAGAACCGCTTCTTGATGATGAAGATGCCCAATGTTTAATCACTCAAATGGAGGGTTCTAAGTCTAAATGATTTTAAATTAAATCAACCTTGGGCTACTTTGATTTAATTTCTTGGATCTCAAAAAGGGTATAACAGAATTCCTTTTTATCAAATCAGAATGAAGTAGAAAGATATCAAGAAATTAAAAATCAAAAAGCTATAAAAGGAATCTTAAATTGTCATATAATAGCTTAACAATCACAGGAACTTATCTCTTAGAGTGGTGGCTTAAATTGGCTTGGAATGAATTTAAAAAAAAAAAAGCTGAGAAAAGTTCTCTATTTATAAGCTGAAAAATGGTTCCCTCAACTGGTCTAAGGTCAGCCTCAACTAGTCCTGGGAGCAACCAAATTTCAAAAATTCTGACTCGATCGGATAAAACTGACCCTCGACTGGTCGAGTGGGGCTTAAAATAGTTGCTGGAGTTTGAGTCGAGCTCTGCTTGATTGGTCGGGTCGAGCAGGGTGCTCGACTGGTCGAGGACCCAACAGAAAAATTCAAAAATTTGAATTTAAACCTGGACTGGTTGTGAAAAACCCTGGACTAGTCAAACCAGTGACTGGACTAGTCGAACATTGACTAAGACTAGTTGAAGCAAAGCCTATAGAAAGCACAATGACCCATTTTAAATATGCAATATGAATGACCTAATCCTAAGGTCTTTCTAAGGTCATCTATACCTGAAATGTTGAACATTGAACTTGTCGCTTTGGTAGATCCAGTAGATCTTCTTCTTGAAGTACTAGAAGCTTGATCTTGTATACTTGAAACTTGAACATTTTCTTGACCATGAAGTGTACTTGAACTTGATCTTGAACTTGAAGTAACACTCAAACTTGGTCTTGAACTTGATCATGTACTTGAGATTGGTCTTTGAACTTGAATATGAACTTTAACTTGACCTTTGAACTTGATGAAGCACTTGAAGTTGATGTAGGACTTAAAGGTGAACTTTCCATCACTTGAAGAAGTCCATCATACCTAAGTGGTTTGTCACTATAAAATTTGACAATACAGGGTGCTAGACATACAACATAGCAGTTACAAAATCGAAGTCCTATCATATTCATTCGAAAAATAGAGAGGTTAATTTATCATTCACAAACCAAACTAGATATGAACTTCAATTGATTCAGTTCTTACATAAGGCACCAAATTGTTAATCGTAGGGAATTCAAAGCATCTATCGTGCCCTTAGTCTACGATAGATCAATAGATTTTACATATCATTCCCTTGCAAATTAGATAAGCAGTCAATCTTAGCCTTCCTAAGCATCTAAAGTCGACAATGGATCAAAGTAAATTAAAATTGAAACTTTATTCAAACCAAACTAATTGAATTGTTCAATATTCAAACTAAATAACTTGAATCATAGTAAACTAGAACATTAAAAATAACTACAAACTTCACCTTTTAGCTCTAGTTAAGAGATTTAGCCAATCATAGTCATGATTGAGCTAAAATCTAAGAAAGATACAAAAAAAGAACTTATAACCAAAAAAATGGCAAAGAAAAATAGCTTCATAGATGCTCCGCTACTCCTTATTCTCTCTATCTCTCCCCTAAACCCTAACTCGTACTTAAAAGAGCCTAAATCACCTCCCTAAATAGACTTGATTTGCACCAACTTTAAATCAACTTTAAATTTATGCAATTGCATGTACCGTCGATGGAATCTCAATGGTTTTTAAATAAGTTTATGCAATAAAAATGATCAACTGTGAGAAATCTAGTTGTTCCACTATAAGGAAATATGAATATATGGATCTTAAGGTCAACTTATGTTAGAGCCTCAAATCTTAGATTTGATTAAGAAATAGATTTTCCACAGCGATCTGCGGAATTGTATAGTTAATAATAGTTTTGTCGAAAATAGTGTTCATTGACCTGATGTAAATATCAAATATTCAGATCTGAGCAATCGTTTGGTTTTTTCAAATTTGACTATGAGAAAAAAAAAAAACTCATTGGTTGTGTTGGACTCAATTTCATGATCAATGGAATCCATAAAAACTAAGGAAGAAGAAGAAAACCCCTAAAACTTTTGAAAAATCAAACTGTGTAATAGAACTTATCTAGCTTGGTTGATTGATCAACCGAGGTGTTCGATTGATCGAACATGTCAAATTTTGTCCAGAGACAAGTCTGAAAATTATGTTGAGTTTCGATTAATCAATGACCAGGTTCGAACGGTTAAGGATATCCTTGAACGATCTTGATCGATCGAGGATTTTGATCGAAAGTGACCAAAATTGTCCAGCGAGCAAACTGATTTAATTTAGACAGTTTGGATCAATCGACGAGCATGGTTCGATCGATCGAAGGGAGAGAAAAGTGTCCAGAGACTTAAATTAAAAAATTTTCATTTTCCATCGATCGAAGGTTTCTTAAGATGGCTGGATCGATTAACTGCATTGATCGACAAACCCTGTTGTTTCTCAAATCTAAACTTAAGGAATTATTTGGGTCACCTTGCTTTGATTAAAGGTGGACCCCACATTTCAATAATTTAGACTTTTTATGACAACTTTTTTAGTGAGGAGTTTAATTTCATTGCAAAAAGTCAATTTTTTTATAACGACATTACAAGTCCTCGCAAAAAATTGACTATTTATGATGTCATTTTAAATCGTCGCTAATAGTCAACTTTTTTGCGATTAGATTCAATTGTCATCGTAAAACTTGTCGTGAAAACTTGCCGCATAAATTTTTCACAGGATATTATATGGCGGGAAAAACTTTTCGCAACAAGCTTAACCAATCGTCACTAATAGCCACTTTTTGTGATGAATTAGGTGTCGTTGAAAAAAAAAATTACAACAATACGAAAGTTGTCACAACAGTGGCATTATCGATGACTGGTTAAGTATATTGCAAAAATATATAATTTGACCTTTTTTCCACGGTTCTTTTTGTGACGACTAATTAAACTCATTACAAAAAATTTCAAATTAGACTTTTTGCAATGAATGTAGTTTCATTACAAAAGGGTGGAGTATTTGCAACAATATTGTAAATCATCACCAATAGTCAACATTTTTGTGACGAGCTACAATTGTCGTGACAAACACATGTTGCACTAATTTTTTCATGGAAAATTACATGACGGGAAACACTTTTCACAACGCGTTTCAATTGTCATCGCTAATGTCCACTTTATGCAACGAATTGAGTGTTGTTGCAAAATATTATTTTTTGCAATGACACAAAAGTCACTGCAAATAGTTTGTTTTAGCGACGACTATGTTAACTTGTTGTGACAAATACCAACTAAAACTTTTTGCGACGAATGTAGTTTCATTGCGAAAAGGTAAAGTACTTGCAACAACATTGTAAATCGTCGGAAATAGTCAATATTTTTGCTACGAGTTGCAATTATCATCGCAAAAACTTTTCACAATGAGATGGTATAATTTACTTTATTTGTCTTACATTTATTAATTTATTTTATTAATTACATTACTTATTATAACATTGTAAATATGATATTTCTTATTTAAATGGAATAATATGACCAGGAGACTCAACAAGAGCCTGATCTCATTATTTTATATTGAAATACACACATTAGGAAGATGACAAGTACTTGGGTGACTTCGCGTTGCAGGGAGCTATATGTAAGAATCATTTTAACTTATTTTAAAGTTGTCTTGTTACTTATTCATTTTATATTGATAATGCTTTGTTAAGACTATAGAACGAAATGCTATAAATCTATACTCAATCTCAATTGGAGGACACCGCACCGTTGACAATAGACGACGCATGTTTTAAGACCCTTGGCTCTAGATCTGGCTACATTCATGGTCTAGGGCATGGGGAGGTGCTTGAGTCGACCCATCATAGCCATGCTGATGTGCATAAGGCTGCGAGGAGGGCCAAGCAGGTAGAGGCACGTCGGCTAAGCTTAGGACTGAGGTGCATGTCATGTAAGGGTCAATAAATGATATGCAGACACGACAGGGTCAGTTGGAAGATGGTGCATACCCCCATGTCACAGCAACCCCAATCACATTATCAATGGTAAGTTGAATGTCATATTTAAATTATGCAAGTAGTGTAGAATAGTCACTAATAATTTTTTCTTGTAATTATTTTGCAGATTTTTCTATAAATTGTTGCTATCTTCTCAGGCCCCACCGCATTATCGAGGACGCACATTTCTTCTTCTTTTTTTAAAATTAATTTTTATTGGACAATTTGGACATGTGTACTTTTTTGTGTTTTGGATAATTATAAATTTGATTTTAATTTAATTTAATTATTTTTATATTTCAATAGATGATAATAAACATTAATTAATACAGGTTATTTTGTTTGATTAAGTTATTTCAAATAGGAAAAGATATTTTAAAAATAATTTGTATTAAGGATGACTTTTACTTGTCTCTAATAAATAAATCAACATAATTTGGCGAGGAGTTTGGGATTTTTAGCGACAAGTAGATTCATAGCATAAAGTCTTTATTAGCGACGAGTTTTAAGTTTAGCGACATTTTGTGATATGTAATGGTGACGTGTCAACTCATCACTAATATTTTGTGATAAGTTGTTAAGTCGTGGCAAATAATTAACTACTTGGCAACAACTTGTTATTTTTGACACTAAATAGAATTTGTGACAACGTATTTGTGATGAAATTGGCAACGATCAACACTCGTCGTCACAAAGGCTTTGTCGACGACTTTATGTTTTTTAACAATAAGTGGACTTGTAGAAAACGTCTTTATTCACAATGAGTTTCATGTTTAGCAACGTTTTACGATATGTAATGGCGACGTGTAAACTCGTCGTAAATAATCCACATTTAGGGATAATTTATTAAATCATCGCAAATAACTAGTATTTGTGATAAAATTGGCAACAAGCAACACTCATCGCAAAAATACTTTTATGACAAGTTTGAGGTTGTTAGAAACAACGAGTACTTGTTGCAAAATGTCTTTATTCGCGACGAGTTTAATATTTAGTGACGTTTTACAATATGCAATGGCAACTGTCAACTCGTCGCTAATTAGCTATATTTTGGGACAAGTTATTAGGTCATCGCAAATAATTGAGTTATTAACGACGGGTTGGCGTTTTCGCCATTAAATAGAATTTGTGACTCCATATTTACAACAAAATTGGCGATGAGCAACGCTCGTCACAAAAGTTTTTAGCAACGAGTTTGGAGTTTTTAGCGACGAGTTGACTTGTCGCAAAAAGTCTGAATTGTTGTAGTGCCACCTGATGAGATAATTTAATTAAATCATGAATCATTCTTTTATAATTTGGATTCTAGATTTCAAAGTGTCCAACTATTTAAATGGATTCGACCTTACCATGAATAGGTGAGTAAATTCCAACGTGTCTCATACCTGTATGATTACGATAGATTATGTGACTGATTGTAATTATTATGATTGATATGGTTGCCATGTAATTATTTAAGTGTTGTGCTATTTATGATCATTGCTTTATGATATATGCCTTGAAAGATTTGAATAAATTTGAACATGCAAACATGTCAAACATTGATATCATAGATTTGTTGTTCCTCTTAGAGAAAGACGTATATGATTGACTATACATTTCAACACAGACATTGAGCATACATTACATGCATTCATTGTGAATGCGTGCACACCTTGTGGTTGAGTTCCTTTGGGATCTTCCTGAATGGTTATGCCTAAAAGATTCGTTACCAGATGCCCACGATGGTGAAAGCCTACTCACAAAGTAGATGTATGATTACCTATGCCTACATAGGTGGATATCTAACGAGTACAGATTGCCCATGCTTACCTACGGTGGATGTCTGAAGGGTATAATTTTGGGTTGACGGATATCCAACCTAAGTAAGTGGACGTTCATCCCACTTGACATACATCTCATGACATCTCTGCATTTATGCTCATACTGTATGCTGTAAGTGGAGCTATTGATGTTCTAGAGAGGGGGTGAATAGGACTTTACCAATTTTTTATAATCAATCTCATAAAATAAATTCAGAACAACAATTAATATTGAAATATTGATTTAAATTAAGTTGTAGGAAAACCTTTTCTTAATCTCTTAGGTAGGCCAACCTTATTACACGACTTCCTTAATTTCAGTATTTCAAGATAATAAATATAAGGAATAGATTATCAATCACCACATGACAAACAAAGTTATAGTGGTTCAGTGTTAACATACACACACTCCACTCCCAAAATTACTTCTCCACATAATTTTGGCTTTCCACTATAACAAAGGTTTTCACAGACATACCTTAATAACCTCTTACACTTTGTGGTTTGCACAGTGATCAGGGTCAAATATTGCATATCAGACCCCGATCATTACCTATTTTACGTACATGATAATGCCTAAACATCATATTTAAATTGTATTTTTGTTGCAGGATGAAATAAAGAGCGTTGATTGGAAAAAGAGGATTAAAAGCATGGATTTGATGATCCAAAGCCACCTGAGCACGGATGGACCCCAGAGAACCAATAATGAAAAGTTTACACGCCTGGGATCTGAGGAAAGCGAGCCAAAGGGGCCCGAAAGGGGTCCAGAATGGAAGATCACATGGTTCCCGCCATCCGATCAGTTCGAAACTTCATACATGAGATAGGGGCCATAAAACAACCGTACATATTAAATTTCAGCCCTTGAAGATCTCAGGAAGTGGGCCAAATGACAAATCAGCCCACAAACCATCGATTATGGGCCCACCTGATATCTGGAATTGGTTCAAACTTGGTCTCAACGCCTTAAATGGGGAGACCAACCAGAGGCTCGGATTTGATTTTTCAAAAACATCACAGTGGACCCCATAAGTGATGCATGTACACCATGCATCCAATGCACAAGCCGTGCATGGAAGCGACTGCAGCGGTCAGCGAGCCGCTGACCCGCGCTCGTCCGCCCTCGTCAAAGAACGGACAGCGTTAACGCTGTCCGTCCATTTTTTTTGGTTGTGGGCCCCACCCTTTGAGCATTCGGATGATCGGGACCGTTCATTGTACTCAGAGGTCGGGTTTGACCCTCACCTAGGTGTCCTTTTGAACCCATGCGTGGGTAAACACAGAGATCTCTGGTTTAACGTAAGATGGACGGTGTGTTTAAAACTCAATGGGCCACACTCAAGCTCATACAAAACTGTCCCCTCCGGAACGGTTTTTCGAGAGGGATCCAATGAACGGAGTGGATTTCCCATCAAAAGATCACGGTGGACCCCACCATCTTCGCAGCGGAAGCTATTCGCGTCCGCGTTTGCGTCAGCGAGCGGACGCCGCTGGCCTTTTTTGCGACGCGCTGTGGGCCCCACACGTCACCTTTCCGGACGATCTGATCCGTCCATCTTGTAGAGGGCCATGAATACTATAAAACCATGCTGATAGTTCACTCCCATGCCTACACACGTGCGTGATACAGAGGCCACAAAAGGGCTACCCGGTGACGTTCAAAACTGATCTTTTTGTATTTTCTTCTCTGGGCCGCGTTAATGGACATTCAAAACCACCCATTCCTGACTGAAATTTCATCCTGAATCCAATGGAAGGGGTGGATTTTCCAGAAAATGCCTCTGTGGGGCCCACCGATCACGGCTGCGAAAATTTGTACTCTGAGTCCTTCTACGACTCTACCACCGATTCCAGCCATCCAGCAGCTATAAAAGGGGAGTTTTGGACGTGGGAAAGGCATTCAGAACCAGGGAGGAGCTCCAGATCTACAGCAAGGGAGAGAAGAAAGAGAAGAGAGAGAAGAAAGAAGAGAGAGAGAAATTGGTTTGAATTTTCCTTTATGATTTTTTATCTTTATTTTTCCATTTGTTTAATGGAGTTTATGGGTAACTAATCTCTCAGCTAGGGCTAAGATGAAACCCCTAATTTGAACACCCTTTGTTCCATGTTAATTTTACTTTAATTAAGATTGATTTGTTTCTTTCCTTAGTGTGCTTGATTGTTTTAAATTCTATGCTTCTCCATCCATGAACTTGATCAGAGTCTATGGATGGATGTGGTTTGGATGCTTATTCTAGGTGCTTGTATCTGATCATGAACAGGTTCCTGTAGAGGAAGAAACAGGGTGCTTTACTGAACTGCATATTCCATATGCCCGATTTGGACATGGGATATGTTATTCATAGCATTGCTTGAAGGAATTAGACAATCTGTATGCCCGATTAAGGACACAGATTGTGCTTTCTCTAGATAAGTTGGATCAATCTAATTTAAGGTGAATTAACAGACAAAACAAAGGTTAGGATGATTAGGGGTGGATTCGAAAGTCCTAGTGCTCTCTCTGATTGAATTTTCTTCCTTATTCTCAATAGTTATTTTCCATAGATTTGTGTTAGCAATTTGATCCTTTATTTGTTGAATTAGTTAAGGAGAATCGTGAATTTGAATTGTGACCACCAGTCCCTGTGGATTCGACCTCGGTCTTACCGAGTTTATTACTACATCACAACCCTATACTTGGGGAGTGAACACACAGGCTATCACAACTAACTTCAAGTGATTTTAACAGGCTTATCACTTCTCAACCCGATGAGATTTTTTTGGGCAATCTCAATCAACCCAAAGTAAAAGTAATTTACCGGATGAAAACTTATCTTCTTAAAGACGTGAGTTGAAACGAAAATATCAGTGAAGCCGTTAAAGATGAAGCTTCAATAGATGCAGCGATCTTTTCTTTTCTCAGATGAAGATAAATTAATGTATGCACAACCAAGAAGGATTTAGGGATAGATAATTTTTCAAAGAGAAAAACCCTAAATGCTATAGATTCAATCATCTATTCTCAAGTTGACTATATGTCGCTCTCTATTTGAATTTAACAAGGCTTGAGAAGAGAATTGAATAATCTACAAAAATAATATATGAAAGACAATGCAAATAGCTTGAAAAGAAAAATATTTTTCACTTTTGTTTCCTGTATTTTTCTCCTTTTTTTTCTTGTTGTAAAATCGTGAGAAATGAGCTTTATTTATAGCAAAAAGACTAGAGCTTCGGTCAGCCTGAGAATCCCTTCGGCTGGCTGGAGTTTCACGATTCTGTTTTAACGGCTTGTAGATTTCACAGGATCTTATTTGAATCAATCTTAGGCTTGCCCAAGACAGAATTTGACTGGCCTAAGATTCCTTCGGCTAGCCGAAGACAGGGTTCGTCTGGCCTAAGATTTATAAAGATCAAAACCACATATTGTTGGAAACTTAACCTAGGTTGCTCTCGAGCTGACCCGAGATGGTTTAGCTGGTCGAAGACAGGATTAGGCTAGCCGAACAACCCTGAATTTTAACAAGTTAAAAAATTACTAAGATTTACTTTAACATAGGGTCTTTCCTAAGGTCCTTTTTACTTGTAGGTTGGCATGCAATTGATTCTTCTCTTGAAATTCTTTCGAGCCTTTTGATCTTAAGATGTTGAGCTGTGCTAAACCCTCAAATTTTCATGGTGAATTTACATTAGAGAAATAAATAATTAATTAATTAAGTAAATGAATAAACCATTAAACTAGTGAATGATCAAACCCTTAGAAATCCTTAATTACATTAGCTGCAAACACGAAGGCAGGCTGATCCCTAGACTAGGAAATCCGCAAACACTGTATGGAAAACTGTCAACATTAAAACTCTATCAAATTGTCAAAACTCAAAACTAAGATATATAGGGACCTCCCAAGACTAACTAACGGCGTGGATTAGCCTAGAACGTAAGATGGACCCCCCACATCGAATTTGTGTGTGCATGCAGAGGCACTGCACTCGCAGCCTACCGAGCTTGTTATCGGGTCAAACGGTGTTTGACCCGATACCAGACTCAAATTCGAAATTTCATCCAATTTTCCCGCGCACGCGGATTCGAAAGTGGTCGTTCGTCTATCCGAAGGTGGGCCATCACTGTGAGAAATAGGGACCATTCATGCCTGATCCAAACCGTCTATCGTGAGCAGATGGTCCCATCGACCATAACCTGCATCGACAGGAGAAACGAAAAGTACCATTTAACGCCCGAGCTGTGGATCATCAGGACCCTCCCGACGCAACGTCTCGATGAGAGTCCTTTCTAACGGCGCTGTTTGCTGGCTGTCCGGACGGCCAGATCGGGTCGGAATCATGTGCTCTCGCACCACGTAAGAGCTCCGTCACCGTCCTCATCCGGTAATGCCACATCAGCGGCTGGATAAGAACGGAAATCATTCCATTTTCGGATAACGATCTATCTCGACCGTTCGCGCTCGCCTGGAAGCTTCCTTGGAAACTTCCTAAGTTAAACCTGGACGTCCAATACAGGGCGACATGAGATCTTTCTCTCAGCAATGAGTTATTGGGGAGAAACTGGATCGGCAGACGAGATCTCACTTATATCATACCCATTTTGATCTCCGGTCCATCTCGCACCATGAATGGTCCCCACAAGCCCATTAGGCCCCATCCGAACCATTTGAACGACTCAGATCATACAATCAACCGTCTAAACTAAAATTACCATTTTCGTTCAAATTATCTTCTTTAACTGACGATGAAACCCATTCTCACAGAATCAACTCCTTTTGTTAATCTGAACCGACCATCGGGTGGCCCATCACACTCGAAACCCTTCCATGAATGCCACCTGGAACCATACACCTATTTAAAATCCTAATCTAAAGCTCTCTTGGTCGAGTGGTGTTAATCTAGCACTAATCACCATGATTAGCGGAGGAGAGTTCCAGAAACGGATGGCCTATATATGGCTAGATATTAGGGCGTCCGTCCAGAGAATAAGAACAAAAGAAATAGAGATCAAGGAGGTGGAGAAAAATGGGGAAAATGGGAAATCGTCGGTCGAGCAGGTCACTAGCGACTCGACTCAGCTGAGTCGATCAGCCCGAGAGGTTTGATTGAGAGAAAGGAGAGGTTTGATTGAGAGAGAAAGGGATTGAAATAGAGAGAAAAGAAAGGGTGAGCAAGGAGAAATCTAGGATAGCTGAAATCCATTCTCTCAACACGATTTGGGTGGGCCGAGCCACTCTCCACTCGACTGCAAACCACATATCAGTTGGAGGTTAACAACCATCCCAAACCTTCTATCAGTAATGTAAATCTTCCCCGAACCAGGTAACTCTCGTACTCCTTCTTTTACTACTGTAAACACTTTCTGGACTGAGTTGTCCTACTGTCTCAGTAACTCAACAATCGGTTGGGCAACTCAACCCTATTTCAGCATAATCTCATTAGCGAAAACCCAACTTGCTTGCATGACAGTAATCGGTTTTCCCTAAGGGCTGAGTCCGGTGCTGCTTGCAAGTCTCTGGACCACCAGACCAGGGGGCGGAAGCACCATTTACACCGAGTTCACTTCCGAGTTAACGACTCGGGTGCTTTGCTGGAGTGTCAGTTTCAACTCGGTAGGCCTGAGAAGCTGGTGCCCTGAGTAAAACCAGCCATCCGCAATCACGAGTCATCTAACTTGGGAAAAATGACTCAATCATCTTCCATATCTGACCAACTCAAGGCGTCTTACTGAGCTGACTCGGTTTGTTTTCCAACCGAGTCACACTAACCCCAACTAGTTATAAATGATGTGGGGAAGTGTCAAGTCCTATAGACCCATGATCAAGTATTGTGACTAACAAAACCTCTAAAGCAAGCTCAAATGAACATTAGTTGAGAACCTCGACCGAGTCAACCCGACACTAACTTATGAAAATTCTATGAACTCTGGTCAGGGACTGTGTGCAGCAGAGATTCTTGATAGGACATTTCCCTCCAAGTAACCATAGACTTACCTCATCCAAGCAAGGTGAGGGATATGCCCCATAGCTTCTTTATTTCATGGACTTCTAAAATAGTGTTAAAGTTTGAATAATAGAAATGTTAATGTGTGATAGTCTTACTTCCTTTGAAATGACTACACTAATTATGTGTAAATATTACTATCTTGTTGTTCTTATTCATGATTTATTTTTGACCTTATAGTTTGATGTGTTCGATTATGAATACATGAAGTGGTGAATATGGTCTTTAATTGTAAGGTTAACTTAATCCGTAATCCGTTTTATATGATAGAACTATTTTTACTTTGAAGCTAATATATATGATCAAGCCTCATATTGATGATATTAGCAGTGAATAATTGCTTACATTCTAGTTATGATCAACATATTATTGAGATTGGCATTATACTCCCTACTGCATGATCAAAAGTTGAGTTAACAATATATAATGCACTTTCAATATTGCATGATGGGATGTAAGCATGACAAATCACCTTTGTGGTGAGAAGAAATGAAAACTAGATGTGGCATACTCGGCAAAGAAGAAAGTAATCCTGGCACATATACCTACTAGAGAGATGGTCGTAAATTCGCTTACTTAAGTCGATTGCCCGAGATGTTTTTCAAACTCACATTAGGAGTACTAGGTTTTCGTAGGATGTATTTTTATGACATGAACACTATGATTCTTTTCCTTTATGAGATTATTTATATTCAGACTTATATGTTTATATCAATTATTCTTCTATTTGTGTTTCTAGATTGACACATTGATAAAACACATATTCACCATGTTCTTTTGTGTGAGACATGGATTGAAATACATAACCAGGCAAAGGTTCCGTATTTCACACGACAACCACCCTGGCATATTCATTGCGAGCAGGATGGTATGTGCGATCAAGATATAGGTGTAATCGATTACAAGCACATCACCTTGAACCGGGTTCGAGATAAGGTCCGCATGAGACCGAGTGTGACCATTCTCACTATGGTCATACAACCTGAATAAGCCGAACATGAGACTTCATCTATGCACTCATGAGAGTGACTGAGTTAAGTAGCTTAAATAAAGCACTCGAACAACCATTGGGGTTAAGATCAGTACGGTATGGCAATTGACATACTCCTTTTTTGAGCTCCATTATAACATGCTTTTTATAAGACATGTACTAGAGACAACCTTAAATACCTACAGTGAATGGAGAATGAATATAATTTTCCCTTTGTGTGAGAAAATCGATGCGTAGGTGACAATCGTGCCCATATGACTATAAGTTATGCCTTGAAATTGAGGCTTAATGTTGTTACTCTATCTCATTTCCAAAAAACCGATTAAAAAAATGTATAATGGAGCATGTCTGAGAAGGTAGTTAGGCCGAGATGGATGGGTATGAGCGCTTCGGGAAGGCTCTTTGGTTTCACACTTTATGAATTTATGTTCGGAAGTAAGATGAGCTCATGGTCGATCAAAGTGTCCCTCAGCATATTCAAATTCATGATTGCAAACAAATATTGAAAAATCACTTGGGTTGAGTGTATTATCAAGAGATTAGTGTATATCCAATTAAGTATAACCGAGAGGATTCTAGGACAAGTTAATGTTGCGAAAATTGAGTAGTATCATGCCAGTTGATGGAAACTTGATATAATTACTCTTTCCTGAGGTTATGTGGCACGCTGAATTTCGTGATATGAAAACTTCTTTCGCTTCTTAAAATATGGTCAACACTTGGGTTGGTGCATAACTTATTTAAGTGGGAGATGATGGAACGACGTCCTCCTGAGCCTCATCGGTAGACGTTTTAACACTTTTCAATTTCAATAAATCCAAAGTAGTCCCGAGGTTTTTACCATTTTTTGAGTTAATATTGCAACAAAAAATGATATTTTAAAATCCGTAGATATTTGTAGAAAGAATTCGGATCCTCTGCTTGCCACAAACTGGTTTTTCCTATTCTCTTGCATTGTGATTGGTCCACATCATCACTAATGTTGTCCGCACTACTGCATTAAATGCAGCCTGTGATGATGTGGCTCAATTACATTGCAACAAACATTTTTTTTCTATTTGTGGCAAAAAGAGGATCCAAATTGTCAAGCATATGTCCTACTGACCATTACGTTCCTTAGGATCCCGCGGTCCTCACGGTCGAATTCCGGCGACCTGCGACCTGTAAATAATATTTGCGCGTGACCTTAAGTCACATCCTGCGATTTCGAGCCGACTCAAACTGAGACTTATACCATTGCGACCGCATCGTCGCCACAGTTCCAACGCCGCATCTCATGCGTCAATGTGACGCTTGGATTATAAGATGTGACCCACGAATTATAATGGTTGTGGACCGCACATTGCAGGACCCACCTATCACAATGACACCATTCCCTAGGTGGGTGATGTCATGCCCTTACACAAGTAATGATGGGCACTCTTCATGAGTCAACACTTCTTACATATAATAATTACTAGCTAGCCATGATTACCTTACACTAGCCATCATCGCCCTACAACACCATCATTTCCTCTCTCTTTTCTCTCTCTCTTTCCCTCTCTCTCTCTTCTTCTTCATTTCTCCCCTAGCAAGAGAGGAGCTTGGACGTCCATGGCAGCCCCTCCATTTCTAGCCCTCTCTTACCTCTAGATCCCTCATATCCAACCATCAAAAACCCCATCTCCACTATTAAAATCCTCCCTTTAAAGCTTAATAGGCCCAAGGTGGAAGGAGTTTAAGATCCTGGGTGGGTGCCTCTCTCTCTCTCTCTCTGTGTGATTGCATAAGGCCCATTGTGACCATGTGAGGCCCGTTGTGATTGTATGAGGCTCATTGTGATTGTATGAGGCCCATTGTGATTGTATGAGGTCCGTTGTGATTGTACGAGGCCCATTGTGATTGTATGAGATCCATTATGATGGTACGAGGCCCGTTGTGATTGTATGAGGCCCATTGTGATTGTATAAGACTCATTATGATTGTATGAGATCCATTGTGATAGTACGAGACCTGTTGTGATTGTATGAGGCCCATTGTGATTGTATGAGGCCCATTGTGATTGTATGAGATCCATTGTGATGGTACGAGGCCCGTTGTGATTGTATGAGACCCATTGTGATTGTATGACTCATGGATTTGTCAGTATTTCTACTTACTCTGATATTGTATGACTCATGGACTTGTCAGTATTTCTACTTACTCTGATATTGTATGACTCATAGACTTATCAATATTTCTGCTTACTCTGATATTGTATGACTCATGAACTTGTCAGTATTTCTACTTATTTTGATATTATATGACTCATGGATTTATCAGTATTTCTGCTTACTCTGATATTGTATGACTCATGGACTTGTCAGTCTTTCTGCTTACTCTGATATTGTATTCTGAGCACGATTATATTGTGCACACACTTACACCACCCTCTAAGCTTTTTATAAGCTTGTGCACGATAGATGCGTGCTGGTGACAACAGGACGTAGCCGAGCTGAGGCGGGAGCGTGCGGCTGAGCTTCTGAAACCTTGATAGCTATCATATATTTCCCCTTTTATATATTGTACTTTAAGTTTTTGTTCATAGTGAATTTTGTAGTGATGTTTCTTATTATTATTGTGGGTTATGCTTGTGGTTATGCGTCTCTTTATGAAATTTTATTATGAAAATCCTCTCTGTGGGATCCCAGGATCGGAATCTGGCGTATGGGCGCTGGGAGCCGCTAATGGGGTACCACGGAAGCTGTCGGCACCGGATTCGACGATTGAGAATTTTGTGAGCCCGATTTCCGAGTTTGGGGCGTAATACAAATTCTTTTAAAAATCTTATAATAATATTTTAAAAATCTTACAATAATACTCCTTTAGTGTATTTTTCGATATATTATCACAGTATTTTGAAAATCTGGTAGATATTTATCACGCTGATTTTTACTAGATAATGCGTACTGATCTTTTGTGTCTTGTCTTAGCAGCCTCAAGTTCTATGGTGAAAGCAAGAGGTGAAAGCAAGAGGCCAGAAAAGTCTTTCACGTTTTTCCGGTGAAAGCAAGAGGCCAGAAAAGTCTTTCACGTTTTTCCGGTGAAAACAAGCTACGTACCATTCATGAAAAGAAGTGTGAGAGATTCGCGAGCTTGCACACATGTCCCGACCTAGCACGTGCGAGTGTTCTAAACCATTTACACACGCCATTTTCCCGTGACTCTCTACACGGGGCCAGTGCAAGAATGGCCTTTGACTTTTCATATTTAAGAAAACATTAGATTTTTCACTAGTGCTGTGACGTGAGCTAAGTTCGGTGAGTACCATGATGCGTGTGTTTTATCCACGCTGTTTATATGTTTTTCCAACTTAATGTAAGGCATGAGCCCAAAAATGATGCAGATCCAAAATTTAAGTCGACCACACCACAAAAAACAGGGGGAGTTGAATGCTCACGGTTGAAACCTTCCCAAGGGTCCATTGTAATGTTTTATTTGCTACGAAAACCTGCTCATATAGTCACGAAAACCTGGATGAAAAGAAAATAAAAATATAAGCTCAAACCTGGATAAGTTTTGGTAAGCATTTAATTGTCACTATTTTTTGTGGCGTGGACCACTTTCAGCTTTGAATTTACAATATTTTTGGACAGCTGGAAAATTAAATGGAAAATATATATATATATATATATATATATATATATATATATATATATAGTGGGCCATGTAGAGCTTGGCCACCTGGTGCCATATGGATTTGCTAATGGGTGTTTCAGACAATCTTTCTACCTATATATATATATATATATATATATATATATATATATAATATATATATATATATATATATATATATATATATATGAGACCCACCCGAGCCCAACGGAGATATGTACCTGAAATCCACTCCAAACATTAGATGTATAATTCTAGGTTAGGCCTGAATCCAAAATATCAGCCTAACTTGTGATTCAGATGGGCCACACTAAAGGGAATTAGTTGGGAGACCGATGTCCTCAGTTGAGTTATTACAGGGCTCACCATGATTATATGTGATATCCACTCTAACCATTAGATGCCAAAATAAAAATTTAAGCCAACACCAGAAACTTGGGACAATCCATTACTTAGGTGGGCCACACTGAGGGAAACAGTTTGAAGGGTGGGTGTTGCCCTATATATTGTTTTCAATCCTTCGGTCCACCTGAATCATAAATATAACTGACCTTTGATCACTTCTCCTAAAAATAGGCCACACACCATATGGTCGGAATGGATATTAGAAACGGGACCCAACCATGCAGCCAAACCTTCCTTTGATGGAAGCCTTTTACAAACTTGCTCATTTTATCCTCAAAAGGAAGCATGATTTCAAAAATATAGAATTTAAAGGCATTTTACCGTAAAATTAATATTTATGAGAAATTTTCAGGTCGTCTTTTCAATTTCAATAAATTCAAAGTAGCCCTGAGACTTTTACCATTTTTTGAGTTAATACTATTGATGTAGAAATCTAGGTAGTCCTCTCTGGACCCGCGAACCTACACAAAGAACAAACAAAGGAGACCCTGACTCATATAGGGGACCATCTGATGGTTAAGTCAGATATGAAATTTGGGTCGTAGTTGAATGGAGAACTTTAGATTAGAGATTGTGTGTACCTTTTACCATCAGGGGTACTCTTATTTATAGAAGGGAAGAAGCAGATCTCTCTGGATCCTTGGCTAGAATCCCGGGTAGACCCGTATTGGAATCAGTCTCCTGAATCTTTGGCTGAGATCGCGGACAAACAAGATTGAGCTCAAGTCAGATCCTGTGGAGGGCGGATCTTGCCAACCTGGGATGTGCTAAGGTGAGTAGTTTGTTTGTTTCATAGCGTGGTCGATCAACGATTATTCCGACCTTGTGTTGAGAGGTCAAGCTCAACCTTTCTCTACACTTGGTCAGGGAAATGAGGGTCAGACCATTGCGTCGCACCTGCTACTGTTTGGAGTGCTAACCCGGCCTGCATTAGTTGGTCGATCCATTTTCCCCGTAACAAATATCATGACAAAAATTGATATTTTAAAATCTATAAATATTTTTAAAAATCTTACCATAATATAAAAAATCTCTCGACAATACTCAGTTAGTGTATTTTTCGCCATATGATCATGAGATTTTGAAAATATCGATTTTGACTTAGATCCTGATTAATGATCTTTTATGATTTGTCTTCGTAGCGTCAAGTAGTGCAGATAGACCAGAAAAGTCTTAGCATTTTTTCGGTGAAAACGAGCCGCAGACCATTCCTGAAGAGAAATCATAAGAGATTAGCTAGCTTGCACACATGTCCCGACATAACACGTGCGAGTCTTCTAATCCATTTACACATACGCCATTTCCCCGTGACCCGCAATGGGGAGTGGATTCCGTCATGTCGAGTTCGGTCGGCCCATGATGTGGGGTCCACCTTGATGTATGTGTTCTATATCCATGCGGTCCATCCGTTTTTTCAGCTCATTTTAGAGTATGGCTTGAAAAATGAAGCATATCTGAATCTCAAGTGGACCACACCACATAAAGTGGTGATTGTACACACTCCATTAAAAAATTTGTAGGGCCCACTGTAATGTTTATTTTCCATCCAACCTGTTGATAAGGTCATACAGACATGTATGAAGGAAAAACATAAATATCAGCTTCATCTAAAACTTTTGTAGCCCACAAAAAGTTTTTAATAATCAATCACCATTGTTTTCTGTGGTGTGGTCCACCATAGATTTGGATCTGCTTCATTTTTGGGCCATGCCCTAAAGCGATCTGGAAAAATATATGGACAGTGTGGATATACAACACATACATCAAGGTGGGCCATGATTACAGCCAGACCGAAACGGATGTTCCCCCACCAGACCGAATTCGATCCCATTGCAATCTCGGCATGAAGTCAAGTCCATCCATCTGCATCAGAAATTTGTAGGGATTAAACATCCACCATTGAAACCTTATCGGAAGCAACTAAAGTTTTAGATGAAGATGACGTGTGTTTTATGCGTTGTGGATGGAATATATGAGTGTTTCCATTCCCACTATTCCTAATTTCTATGGTGTGGCCCACTTGAATTTTGGTTCTGCCTCTTTTTTTAGCTCGTGTCCTATCATGAGTGGACCTTGTAGGGACATTGTGGTGGGGCCTCAAAGGAAGATTATGCATAAAGGAGCTTCATGTAGCTGGGGTTACCAAAACAAAATAATAATAATAATAATAAATGCATTCCATTTACATGGTGCGCCCAGTTGTTTGGATAATCTAGCGTAAAATTCAGTGGACCACCTTTGAATGAAAGGAATGGACGGTTGAAACAAATTTGCAAAAGGTCCACATCTGGATGTATAGATGTGGCCTGCCTAATGAGTGGACTAGTATGATTTTTCCAACAACATTTTATATTGACATTGGTGAAGGAAATGGGAAACTAGAAATCCCATAACAAGGCTACAGACCACACCATTAGATCAGGCCCATTTCTCATAACCCTTCGACTTTGACAGCAGGACACTGAAACTCAGTCGTGGCATTCTGAAGTCTCTCTTGATTGATTTCGATCCTAGATGCCCAATTGATGGCCATCAAAATGGATGGCTAATATGAAGATGATCAACGATCTAGATTCAATATATTAAAAACAAAAACAAAAACGCCTTTATCTCCGGTTAAGCTGGTTTTGGGGTTGTGTCCCATTTGCATTAGTTTTCATGTTTTGGTTGGTTTAGATTGAAGCATGGTTTAGATTTGATAGGAGGGTGTCAGATCTGATAGAAGATCTCTTTAGCAGCTTTAATAGCAGAATGTAATCAAAATTTAAAAAGAGTAAGTCCAATTGATCATTGTCTTTAGATATGTATTGGATATTTTACTCATGTGGCAGAGTGAAACTACTCACCATTAGTGCTGAAAGTCGAGCGGGTTGGTGCTCAACCCTATTCCAACCCAAGGTTCCTATACCTCAACCCTAACCCAACCCACCCAACTTCAGGTTGGAAATTCTCAACCCAGGCGCAACTCAAGCGGACTCGGTCGGGTTGATACATGCTAATATTTTGGTTATTACATTAGTCTATCATATTTCAATACAGGTCTTATTTTTTGTACCTATTGTTGATGCAATTTTCCTATAGATCCTCCTTTTTTAACCCTCCGTAACCTGCACACAAGAAAGTAAGAGGCAAAGGATTCTGAGGTTCTCGCACATTCCCTGGAATTGCTTGTTGTCGAACTGTTTTCCGTTGTCAGAGACAATCGTACGAGGAATCTCAAACATGCATATGATGTTCTTCCAAACGAAATCTGTGATCTTTTGCTCGGTAATCTTTACCAGAGGTTCGGCTTTAGCCCATTTCGAAAAGTAATCAACTGCCACCACAACAAACTTGGTCTGGCCTTTGCTGGTCGGGAGAGGACAAGTAATATTGATTCCCCACTGGGCAAACGGCCAATGTCCAGTCACAGAGGTGAGTTCTTCAGGAGGCTGCCGAGGTACATTCGCGAAGCACTGGCACTTGTCACACTTCTGAGCGAATTGCTAAGCATCGGCCTGGATGGTCGGCCAATAATACCCCTGTCGAATAAACTTATGAGCTAAGGCTCGGCCTCGGAGTGGTTTCCATAGATGCCCTTGTGGACTTCCCTTAGGACGTACTCTGCTTCATCTGGTCAGAGACATCTGAGATAGGGGAGATAAAAACTTTTTTTTTAGAGGATATCGTTAACCATGGTGTAACAAGCTACCTTAGTTCATAGTTTGCGTGCTTTCATTCGGCCTTTGAGTAACTTGTCCTCTTTAAGGTACTCGACAATTGGATCCATCCAAGTAGGTTCCGAATTTACAGGAATAACTGTAGCAAGGTCAGCCTCGTCAATGCTCAGTTTGGTAAGGAACTCGATTGGGACGGATCTTGGAATATCGTCTTCGTCTGCAATGCCTAGTTTTGCCAACATGTCAACTTTGGAATTTTTCGCCTGAGGAATCAAAGCAACACTGCATCTTTGGAATTTTTCGATTAATTTTTTTGGGCTCCCGTAGATGAGCTTTCATGTGTTCTTTCTTGGCTTAATATGCTTCAGCTATTTGATTGATGACCAACTGGGAATCGCTAAAGACTTCAAGGTGTTGCGCTCCCATATTGGTTGTCAGCCTAAGTCTAATGAGCAAAAGCTTCGTATTATGTTGTATTGTTGGAGGCTTGAAATTCGAATCTTAAGGCATATTGCATACATATATGGTCTGGGGTCTCTAGGACTATTCTGGCCCCACTTGCCTTAAAGTCGGATGAGCCATCAACATAGAGTATTCACTTAGGTGGGTCGAGATCAGCTTGGGAGTCGGATGCTTGGTCTGAAAGAACATTTGGGACGAGTTCCAGCCTGGGTAGGTCGGTATATTACCTAGATGCATGAGTTAGTTCGGCAATGAAGTCAGCCACTACCTAACCTTTAATAGTTGGTCGGGGTTGATACTTTGATATCAAACTCACTCAACTTGATCGCCCACTTGGTCAGCCTTCACGAAGCTTCGGACTTTTGGAGCACTTGACGGCGTGGTTGATCAGTCAAGACAATGATGTTGTGAGCTTGGAAGTACGACCGCAAACGTCAAGAAGAAATGACCAATGTCAATGTTAATTTCTTTAGGCTTAGGTATCTGGTCTCAGATAAAACTAGGGCTTTGCTGACATAGTATATCGGTAATTGCTTTCCTGCGTGTTCCCTAATTAAAGCCGAGCTAACTGCTGCATCGAAAATGGCCAAGTATAACAGTAGAGATTCTCCTTGTTCGAGTTTGGAGAGTAATGACAGCGACCCTAGATACTGCTTGAGCTTTTGGAAGGCCGTCTCACATTCTTCTGTCCAGTCTACCACATATTTCCCTTTCAGTTGTTTGAAGAAGGGGAGACATTTGTCTGTAGCTCGGGACACGAAGCAATTAAATGCGACGATCCTTCCTGTAAGTCGTTGAACATCTTTGGTTGTCTTTGGTGAATCCAAATTGAGCAAAGCTTTGATCTTCTCGGGGTTTGCTAGATTCCTCGTTGGCTGACCAAGAAACCGAGGAACTTACCCGAGCTAACCCCGAAGACGCATTTGCTCGGATTCAACTTCATCTGGTATTTACGGAGGACAAGGAACATTTACTCGAGATCAGAAATATATCCGTAGCCTTGATGTTTTTAACGAGCATATTGTCAACGTAAACTTCCATTGTTCGCCCTATTTGGTGGGCGAACATCTTGTTGACTAGCCACTAATAAGTGGCTCCTGCATTTTCAATCTAAATGGCATAACTCAGTAACAATAAAGACCTTTGTCAGTGACAAAGGTTATTTTTATCTTATCATACGGATGCATTACAATTTGATTATAACCAAAATAAGCATTCATAAAACTAATTAGTTCATGCCTTGTGGTGCTGTCAACCAGTTGATTAATTTGAGGAAGGGGAAAACTATCTTTGGGACAGGCTTTATTCAGGTCGGTGTAGTCAACATAAACCCGTCATTTCCCATTGTACTTTTTGACCAAGACTACGTTGGCTATTGATTACTTGCCTCCAAGTGAAGAGGTTCGTAAGTAATATCCCATGAATACAGGGTCGATCCCACAGGGAGATGAATTGCGGGAAGGAGAAAATAAAATGCAAAACAAACTAAGTAATAAAAACTAAACTGATGATTTGATTTTGGGAGTTTTGAATGATTGTAATTCAACTGAATTAAAACAACACCCAAGCTTCAAAGTTCCACACATAGGTTAATGTTCCAAAATCATAATGACTTGGATAACACAACTAGGATCCAAGCATTATGGTCGGCTTAATCAGAAAATAAAACAGTTTAAACATTTTAAATAAATGATATAAAAAATTTAAAAATCATGGATTTGCACCATTGATATATATTCTCAAGCACCAGTGATTTTAAGAATTCATATCCATAAGATGATGACTATCAAAAAAATGTAGCAAGTTGAGAACCTCTCCTATCTAGGAAATCTAATTAATCCAGGGTAAGCCTATCCATCAATGTGGACCTCATATGATGAAAACATATGGATCTCACATGAGGATCAAAAACTAAACCTAAACAATTAATAACATGCATACACTGTTCTTCTCATCATTAAAACAATCAATCACCATTACTATGAAAACATTAAACCAATGTGCTTCCCTTCTACTTTGGGCTAGAGGGAACTTAGAGAAACAAAATTAAATTACAGAAATAAAAAGCAACAAGAAAGAATAAAAAAACTTGTAAAGAAAAATAAATTAAAACTATGAAGCTTTCCAAATCCCTAGATAAAACTCTAGATCTTTTTTTGGAATGCCTTGAATGATCCTTAGGAATGCCCTATTTATAAGTGGGGAACTCCCTCCTTCAAATAGATTTAAAAAATTCAAAAACCGCCTCAAATTATCTCACTCTGTGTAGGCTCCACGTAAACAGCTTCGATGCATCTAAGGTCTTTCGATATGATCTTCAATATAAGCTCCGATGCATTGAAGGTCTTTCGATATCATCGAAACTGGTCCAGAACTGTCCAGCGAGTTTGGCTTAAAAATCCTGCAATTTTTTATTCCACCTTCGATACATCTAAGTACCTTTGATATGATCTTCGATGCATCGAAGGTTTTTCGATATCATCGAAACTGGTCCAGAACTGTCCAGCGAGTTTGGCTTAAAAATCTTGCAATTTTCGATTCCACCTTCGATACATCTAAGTACCTTCGATATGATCTTCGATGCCTCAAACGGCTTTCGATATGATCGAAGGTGATTTTGGCAATTTTTCAGAACTATACTTTTCTAGTCCCGGAATCTGTTTTCAAGACAATTTCCTGGATTCCTTTTCTTTACTTCAAATCTTCAATTCTCTTACTTCATCACTTGGTTTCCTTGGATCTTTGGCATGTGAATTATTCAATCTTGGTCTCATAAGATCCATCTCTTGCCCTGGTGATTCTGGAGCATTAAATCCACACTTTTAACATTATTTTCACTCTAAGCTCTTAAATTCACCTTGCAACACAAACATGTATAAAATATGACATTAAGTATTATCATGTTCATAAAACCAAGATATAAATGGGAAAAAATATGCAATATTTAACACTCAACAGCTATCCAGTTCGAATAGTAAACTTCCTCAATGAATCCAACCTTAAGAAGTTTATCGACTTCTCCTCCGATCACTGCATATTAGTCAGGGTCGAGCGCGCGACGCTTCTGTCAAATTGGTCGGTGATCAGGGTCGACATTCAGGCGATATGTGATGAATTTTGGGTCAATACCGGGCATGTCCTCATGAGACCATGCGAAGACGTCTGTGTAACGTCGAAGGAGGGCTATCATTCCGTCCCGCAAAGGGAGTGCCAGGGACGATCCAATTTAGATCATTTTTAATGGGTCAGAATCGTCGATTGGGATGAGAACAAGGTCTTCCATGGGAGATCCTCTTTCTTCAGAATCCTCGCGAGGGTCCAGAGAGGCGATTGTCATCTTCTAGTGTGAAGTCCTTAACGCCATCGTGTAGCAGTGCCGAGCTTCATGTTGGTCTCCCTTAACTGATCCAACGCCTTGTTCGGTTGGGAATTTCATGGTCAGGTGGTAGGTCGAGACCACAGCTCGCAGGGTGTTGAGGGATGGACGGCCGAGGATTACGTTGTAGACAGATGGGCAGTCCACTACTAAGAAGTCGATCATAGTAGTTACCTAGTTATGTTCGTCTCCGGCTGTAAGCGGAAGTTATATTGATCCTTCTGGTAGGACCTTGCTGCCAGAGAAACCGAGCAATGGAGTCTTGATAGGTCGAAGTTTGGAGCGACGAACTCTCATCTTGTTAAACGCTTATGTGAAGAGGATGTCCGTCGAAGATCCGGTGTTCACTAGGATTCAGAACACTTTACGATTAGCTATGGTCAGGGTGACCACGAGCACGCCATGGTGCAGATGGTGGATCCCTCAGGCGTCCTCTTCGGTAAAGGTCAAGCTGCAAGTGTCACCATTTGTTCTTTTGAAGGTCGGTTGGTTGTGAGGATTTTATGTTCTGGGTCGGACCGAACGATGCTTCGTGCGTGGGCTTTCCGAGCTTGATTTGAATCTCCTCCACCTCCAGGGCCTCCGAAAATAGTGTGGATTTCTCCTGCTGGGTCGTTATTGACAGGGGGTGCATCTTTTGTCGCGGTTCGTTCTTCTCGATGACTGACGTATTCTCCAAGGTGACCGCTATGAATAAGTGTCTCGATTTCCTGCTTGAGGTCACAGTAGTCATGCATCAGATGACCATGATCCAGATGAAAGAAATAGTATTTGCTTTTACTCCTTTTATTAGGATCAGATTTCAACTTACTCGGCCAACTAAGGATGCGGTTGTCCTGAATTTCCATCCGGACTTGCTCGTGCGTTTTGTTAAGAGGAGTAAACATCCTGAATTTTCATCTGACCCTAGTTCTCATGTGTGCATGTGTGTGTGAGTATGCATCTCATTCGTTTTGGTCTCGCGGTCCTACCGATCAAATTCCAGTGACCCGTGACCCTCGGATTGTGTTTGCGGTCATCCTTGGGTCCGGTCACGTAGACCCGACTCGGATCGACCCTAAACCTATGCCATCTTGTTCGCATCGTCGTTGCGGTTCCGATGACACGTCTTGTGCATCCATCCGATGTATAAATCATAAGCTATGTATGTTCCATTTTATAGCCCTTGATCTTGATCATGTGACCCACCTTGGAGTAGTACATGTGGCACCACTCCCTTTTTGCACAAGTTCCAACACACACACTACACACACCACCTAAACCTCCATAGCTTACACTACCAACACTACACACACCACCCAAACCTATCCTACCCTAGCAACTTTGGTTTCTCCTCCCTGGCTAATCATAGCATTCTCTTACCAAGGCAAGATTTCTTCTCTTTTCTAGGAAAAAAAATGATTGCCCTTATAGCTACAACTCTCTCTCCCTCTCTCTTTCTTCTCATTCTCTCTATCTCTCCCTCTCCTCTCCCTCTTGCAAGCTTCCAACGTCCCACTCCCTTGCAATATTCCTGCCCCTCATCTCCCATTTCTCTCCTCATCCATCCATCAAAATCACATCTCAACCCTTCATCTTACTTCCTTGGACCCTTAGAAGCTTGGAGTGGAGTTTTGATAGAGATCTTAAGGTGAGTAACTATTAATCTTGCTTATTTATTTTTCACTTTTAAATCTTCATATTTCTTCTTGTGTGGATCATATGGGACCCACCAATCCATGGTGGGGATCCCATTTGACCCCATGGATGTGGCCCTTGGGCCCATCCTATATGCATGTCATGATACATGATGGGGTCATTCTCCATGGACCCCATCATGATGTATTTCATGATCATCTCTATCTCAAGGTCATCTAGACCTTAGAGATCATGTTGGGATGCATCTCAACCATCTATCGTAAATATAAACCATGCATGTGATAGTTTTATGGTTGCATGTGTAATCAAAGTAGTTGTATGGGTGTGATTGAATCTTGGGAGAGACCATTAATGGCGGGGCCCTACCCCCATAGCCGATCATTTATTTTTCTGATATTAGCATTCTGATCATGCATATGTGGCCCACCTTATGGACCAACCAAAAATCCAGACCATCCATGGAGGTTGGACGTCCATGGTGGTCCATCCTTAGACATGTGGCCCCAAATCCACCTAAATGGGGCACATGCAAGGGGTTTTTGATGATGGGGAAGGTCTGGATATTTATGGGGCCCACTGGGGTAGTCCACAACATAATTTTTGGGGGTTAAATCCCTTCTTCTATGATGTTTATATTCAATTTCTTTCAAGTACAGGTTGTTGTCCAAATCTATCTGAACAGATTTTGGGCCAACTTGGGGCTAGAATTTGGGGCTTTTGCTAGAGAATTGTATATCAAATGAAATATGATTTTTGAAGATGGGTATCCCACCTATAAGCATGCCAAATTTCAGCCCCAATTGATCTCATTTGGGTCCCCAAAAGGATGGGCCAATATAGGTACTTGCTGAAATTTTTGTTGTAATTCCAGCAAGGTTGCAATTTGGAAATGTAAAATTATAAAATAGTTTCTGATCAGGTGGGCCACTTTTGTGGACCCCACCTTATACTTCATATATGAGTGAAGGTTTAAATTTAATTTCTCCAATTTTTGGACATCCAGGCCCACCCCATTGGGTACTCAATCATGGTCTATCCACAATTCTGCACTTAGCAGAATTTCTGGACAGTCTGTAATTCCAAATTTAATTAAAATAGTTCTGGATAACCAAAAATTTTTGAATTTTACAGGTAGGTGGTTCACCCATGGTATGATCTACCTGCACAATTTCAGGGCCAATGGATCCCATTTGGGTATCCAAAAGAGTGGGTCAACATAGTAGACTGCCAGAAATTTCTGTTGTACAGTCCAACAGCATAGTCTCATAAAAATAAAATTTTAAAAATACTTTCTCAGAAGGTAGGCCATATTTTTAGGTCTTACCTTGTTTTAGGCTTGATGAGTGACCTTGGGTCCAAATTTTAGGAATTTTGGAGGCCCAGAACCCACCATTTGGATGGCCCAAATTCATGATAGTTATATTCCGGCAATATTTCACCTTGGACAGATTGTATTCTTTAAATTAATTAAAATACTTCTGAGTATCCAAAAATTATAAAAATTTACAAGGAAGTGGTCCACCCATGGTTGGACTCACCTAAAACATTTTGGGTCCAATGGACACTATGCACACCGTGGCAAGGGCTAGACTGGCCCACCACGTTGGAACGTCCAGGTCAGTCCGATTTTCTGGATAGAATATTTTCTAAAAATATATTAAAATACTTCTAGTTATCCAAAAATCACAAATTTTGTGGAGGTGTGGCCCACCCATGGAAGGACCACCCTGTAAATTTTCAGGGCCATCGGGCCCCTGTACCGACCATGGTGTGGCTTACAATTTGGATCAGTTTTGGGCCAAATACCTAGGCCCGTAGGACTACCCACCGTGGGATGCCCCTACCTTGGGCTGTTGTTGGGCCTGTATTCCAACAGCATGGCCCACTTCTAATGTCTGTTGTACTTTCCCCTCTCATCTGGTGGAACCCACTGTTATGTATGTAGGCCATCAGGAATTTCATCTACTATAAAATAATTTTTTTGTTATTGAATTCCAACCAACCCAAAAAAATGGGTGGGCTGGAATTTGGCATTGAGCCCAATAATTGTTTCCTATAAATGTTGTTTTGGGGCAGTATGGCCCACTAGATTTGAGGAGGATTTAAGTCAGTTATCTTACCATTTTAATTTTTTTTTGGGGCTTAATTAGTGCATGATTAAAGGCCCATTCCAATTGGGTTCTTCTTGGGCTAGTCTTCTAGTCAATTAATGGGCCTTATAGCCTTGGTTGGGCTGGAACTTTTAATAGGCCCATTGGACCCTTGTGTCCTATATTTACCATGACATTTTGATGGGTCTTATGGGCCAAATACTCAAGTAGTTGGGCCCTTGCTTGCCCACTATAATAAATCCATACTTGGGCCAAGATGTGAGGCTCAACTTACTTGTGTTAAATATAAGGATTTTCCATATGTTAGGATAATGGGCTGCCCATTAGGCCCACCACATTGAGTGAACCCATGACCCTTATGGTCGGGCCCTAACCTTGCTTAAGGGCCCACTAGGTTGCCTATGTATTGGGCTTAGTGTATGGTCCACTAGACCATGGATTGATTGGGCCTTGGACTTTTCTTTACATACGTAGCAGGCTATCTTTTTGGGACCCAGTTGAGGTTAGATGTCCTCCTTGGTGGCCCTAAGGTAGGCCCATAAGGACCTTATAGGTGGTTGAAGGCCCACCTTGGACCTTGTTAGGCCCGTTTCCTCCTTGGGGTTTTAGGACTCCCCTAGCCTGTGTGGGTCATCCCAAATTGTTGGGCCCCCACTAAGAGAATTTCATTTCTCCTTAGAGTACTTGTTGTAAGACCCGTAACCTAAACCGTACCATTCGGTCGGCTTCCGCAATTCTACCGGTCGAATTCCGGCAACCCTCGACCCATTTCTAACGTTGCGCACGATCCTAAGCCGAGTCCTGTATTCCAAAGTCGGCTCGATCCGAAACTTGTATCCTAGTGATCGCGCCGTCGCCGCGGTTCCAACGCCGCGACTCACGCATCGAACCGATACTTAGGTGGGAAGATGTCAGTCAGCGTTCGGTTCGAAGAAACGCCGCACGTTGCGAATCTCGAGGGAATCTCTACGAGATGTCCCATCAATCAAGTCAAGTACACCACCATACCTCCATGCCACCTCACCCAACAACAAGTACTCATGGCCATTCCCTCTTTTCTCCCAAGTCAACTCTTCTCTCCCTTCACCATACTTCTTTTCACAAATTTCAAACCTAACCTCACCTCCCCATTACCTCTTCATTAAACCACCATACCACCTCATTCTTTTTTACCATTACTCCTCCCTCTCTCATTCCATTCCTCATCTCCCAAAACACCCACACGTCCAACCTCCTCTCCCTCCCAAACACCAAGTGTGGCCCACTTTTCTCCACTCTCACATCTCTCATCTCAACCGTTGGATCATCATCAACCGCCATTGAAAGAGGAGGCAAGGAGCTAAGGAGTGCAAGGAAGCAAGGAGGAGGCCAACAAGGTGGGTGATCCACCGTTGATTCCATTTAAGGGCCCACAAGTGATGGGATCCACTTTGATGTATGTAGTTGTGATTGAAGAGGGGCCCATAGTGGCGGGGTCCCTCCACTCTATTGCCGTGTCTCTCTCTATTTCTCTCTTTCTCTCTTCCTTAGAATGAAGTGGGCCCCACCAATGTGTTAAATCTACTCCATCCATCAAATAGGGTGGCCCACCTCATTTTAGGAGAGATCCACCCCCCTATTTAGATTAAATGGTATATTATAATATTTTATTAATATTTAATATTATGGTGGCCATGATCATGTGGGACCTACCTTGATTAACGTGGGCCACTCACGTGTGGGACCCACCGTGAGGTAGTGTTCGTCCAAACCGTCCAGCGTCCAGAGACGCTGGACGTAGGCTCACTGCATGGCTAACAAAAAAAAAGGTTACTTTTTTAGTGGGCTGCTCATGCAGGCCCCACCTTGATGTATGTATGTGATCCACGCCGTCCAATCTATGCTCCAGTCTACTTTAGGCGTTGGGCCAAAATTCTATGGCGATCTGATCATCAGGTGGGCCATACCATCAAAAAACTATGTAAAGACATGCTAGATCATATAAAAGTACTTGGTGGGACCCACCTGAAGTTTGGATGTAGTTGAAAACCGGTCTGGACGGACTGAAAAGCGGGACACACATAATGGGTGGACTGGATTGTGAATCACATCTCGGTGGGCCCCAAAACAAACAAATAAATAAATAAATAAATAAAATCAAAAGCTGCAGCAGCAGCGCTGCTGAAGCAGACGTGGGCGGGCGGTTGCTGGGCCTCACGGCTCCAGCTGTGGGCCCCCACCGTGATGCGTTTCGACAATCTGAACCATGCATTTGATGGTTCTCTTTTAAATTATAGGGTATCCCAAAAATCAGCCGCAAATGGAACTCAGGTGGGCCATACCATTCAAAACTATGTAAAGACATACCAAAACATATAAAAGTACTTGGTGGGACCCACTTGAGGTTTGGATGCAGCTGAGACTCGGTCTGGACGGCCAAATTAGTGGGGTACACGCATTGAGCGGTCTGGATTCGTCCAAAATGGACCCCACTTACAAAAAAAAAAAAAAAAAAAAAAAAAAAAAAAAAAAGGGGGGGGCAGGACTGCTGCTGCTGCCATCGCAGGCAGCAGCGCCTGCGGGTGTGAATGAGGCAGGGACCCACGGCTCCCTGCCATGGGCCCCACATGATGTGTGAGTTTCATCCATGCCGTCCATCGATTTGATGAGATCATTTTTAGGCACAGCCCAAAAATGAGGTAAATCCCAATCTCAAGTGGACCACATTTCAGGAAACAACGTTCATGGGGCTGGCCCCCATGAACAGTTTGGACAGAAAATAAATATTACGGTGGATCCCTCCTTGGCTGTGTGGCCATATGAACAGATTGGGTGGCAAGATAAACATTTCAGTGGGCCCTACCCAAGATCCATGTGACCTTATGGCTAGTTTGAATGGAAAATAAATATTATGACGGCCCCTTTCATGTGACCTTATCAACAGATTGGATGGGGAAATAAACATTATGGCAGGCCTCACATGGGGCCCACTTTAATATATATGGGCTAGTGTGTTTTGGCCCATCTTGGCAGTTATATAGGCCCATTATTGAGGCCCACTTGGAAGCATATGGGCTAGCGTGTTCAGGCCCATCTTGATGTATATTCAGGCCATCATTGAGGCCCACTTTGGCATATATGGGCCCATGTTGGTAGGCCATCTTGACGAGTTTTTAGGCCTGTTGTCGGAGCCTACCTCGATATATATAAAGACCCACGTTCTGAGGCCCAAAATTGATGTACCTGTGGCCCATTGTTGAGGCCCACTTTAATATGTATAAGGCCTATGTGATTAGGCCCATTTGATACACATAAAACTTACGAGATTGGGCTCATTTTAATGCATTCTAAGGCCCATGGGTGATGACTCATTGCAATGTACCTAAGGCCCATTGGTGAGGCTCATTGGGATGTCCCACTTGATGAATATAAGGCCCATGAGATACGGCCCATTTGATATATTTGAGGCCCATGGGATGTACCTAAGGCACATTACAATGTGTAATTCCACCAGGATTTATTTAATGGTATTTAAGACGAACCGAGCCTTGGGGACAATGTTGGTTTGACGTCCACATTGTATGAATAATGTTGGTTCGATGTCCACATTATAACTCTCCCTAAGGCCACTGATAGGCCCGTATATGTTTCATGTAGGCCATATAGGCCCATCTTTATTGAGAGGATAGTTTATTACTTTATAACATGTTTAGCACAGCCCATGATTCATGATCATACGCATCATATGTATGCTTGAGATGAGGAGTGTCTGATTATAGCATATGCCTTCGGGCAGACTATTTACGGGCTCCCTGATAGGCAGAGTTGCCCTACATGAGCGCGTGCTTCACGTAGGATGGTTGCATGATTGGTAGTGTGGTTCATGCATTTGCATCTGTATGATTGAGATATGCCCTAGTGACATCAGGGCCATAGCCTCCACAGATATATCGTGGGTGGCTGGTTGGATACCGGAAAATCTTATTCCAAGCAATTGGGGCGCCATAGATGTCCCTGGGTGAGAGTCCCTGAACCCGATGGTACCAGAGGATGACTCCAACGTCGAGACCGAGTGGATATAAGAGCGCACGAGGGCCGAATACCATGAGGCCGCGTCTCCCACTGTGTCGTGGTCGGTTGGAAAGGGGTGTGGCCTTACTCGCCCGAGAGCAGGGGGCATTTCTAGGCTGAGTTTGACCAGCTCGGAAATGGGTTCGCTATCGACGTGCCGGATAGGTATTGGCTGACTATTGGCCAGGCGGATAGTGAGGTTTCTTACGCTCACTTGGACTGTGCTGCTTGGAGAGAGACAGTGTCATTTGGAGTGTACTTAACCCCGGTGATTATCCAGACTGAGAACTGTATTGACATGAGGATTTGGATGAGGATTGGCATGCTTGAGCTGCATCTTGCATCGCATGGTCTTGGTATGGCCGATTGCATTCATATCTTGTACTATATAGCCTTGGTACGGCTGGTTGCATTTTCGTACTCATCAGCATGATTCCGCATTACTCCGGCATTGCATTCTGAGCACGTTCGCACACACTTACACCGCCCTCTAAGCTTTCTATAAGCTTATGCACGATTGATGCGTGCAGGTGACGCCAGGACGCAGCTGTAGTCTCGCCGCTATTGGAGCGTGCCGCCGAGCTTTTGGAGTTTTGATATTACCACTATCTTGTATTTCCCTTTATACGCACTGTATTCAAAGTTTTTGTTCATAGTGGATTTTGTGATGGTGTTCTTGTGGTTATTGTTCGTGGGTTATGCTTGTGGTTATGCTCATTACGAATCAAATGGATTATTAGAAATCCTCCTTGTAGCATCCCAGGATCGGAACCTGGCGTATGGGCGCTGGGAGCCGAGAATGGGGTTCTACGGAGGCTGTCGGTGCCGGATTCGGCGATCGAGAATTTTGTGAGCCCGGTTTTCGAGTTCGGGGCGTGACACTTGTCCATAGATCTTGTCCTTGTCCCTCCTTAGGAAGGAGGAATACATTCTACAGGTAGCACACTTACATCATTGTGACCCATATGCATCATCTGTATGAATTGATTATATTGTATGGTGGTCATTGAGGGATGGAGTTTCTACCCTTGTGCACATTGAGTGCCTGAAGCTTGTGCATGATCTGTATGTGCGACTCACGCATTGGCATTACATTTCATGATGATACTGCCCTTGCTTCATCAGGGCCTTGCCTCCACAGAGACATTCGTGAATGGCCGTATGTGTGGACACCGAAAATATTACTTGAGCATACCGGGTGCATAGGATGCCCATGGGTGAAATTTTCAAAACTTCCATGGTACCAAGGATCTGCTCCAACGCTGTGACCAAGTGGAAACTATGAGCACACGAGGGCCTTATACCGTTAGGCCGCGACTCCCACTGTCGTGTAGTCGGTTGATAGGGGTATGGCTTTACCTGCCTGGTGTGAGGAGGCGTTGCTAGGCTGAGTCTGACCAGCTCATAAATGGGTCCGTTACCGTCAGGTCTTGCTGGTGATTGGCTATCCACAAGCAGGTAGTGAGGTCTCTTATGCTCGTTTGACTGTGCGGGGTCTGTAGAGCTGTAGTCATTCAGCAGTGTAATGGACCCCGATGATTTCCTTATGATTGAAAATGTACTTGATGTGTGGTTTGGATATGAGCACTGGCATTACTTGCATCGCATTAGCATTGGCTGTGTAAGCCCCTTCATACATCGCCTTGGTATGGCGCCCAGTACTCATTGCATCGTATTCATGGTAAGCCTTGGTAAGGCTAGTGATATTTTCATTGAGCATGTTTCTCTCCTTGCACCTCCTGCTATCCTTTTATGCACTATTGTCACACACTTTCACCACCCTCTAAGATTCTATAAGCTTATGCACGATCGATGCGTGCAGGAGACCTAGGCAGGCGTCGTAGCTGCAGAGCGCGGAGTTGAGTTGAGCTTGAGGACCCAGTGTTAGATCTTCCTTTCCTTCTCTTATCATCTTATGTATATCCTTTTAGACCTTCTAAAAGTTGTAAAAGTTCAAATTCTTAGTGGATTTTGTGATGTGTGCCCTTTGTTTTTCTCAGATGTACTTGCTGTGATCTTGGTTATACTCGCATTGGAATGATTATATTGTTATAGAAATCCTCCTTGTAGGATCCCAGGATCGAAACCTGTCTCAGGAGCCGAGAATGGGGTACTACGGAGGCTGTTGCGATCAGTACCGGCCATCGGATTCTTGTGAGCCCGGTTGTCGAGTTTGGGGCGTGACAAAATAATAGATTGATGGTGATACATAGTCACATACCTTGTGAGATGCTCTCTCTCAATCTCTCTCCAGCACAGATGGGGCTCTCTGACTCCCTCTCTCGCTCAAAAACCTGAATTTCTCTCTCCAAAATAGATTGCCTGTTACACACCACAACTTTTAACGTGTGGAACTTCTTAAGGCCCCACAATGCTTTAGGTTTTACATCCATAGTGTCCATCAATTTATAAATATCATTATGGAGCATGAGCCACAAAATGAGACACATCTAAAGCTCAAGTGAACCACACCATAGAAAGCAACAGGGATTAAACAACTACCATTGAAAACTTTTTGGGGCCACAAAAGACTCTGATCAAGCTGATATTTGTATTTTAACTTATTCCGGGTGTGTGTGATATTATGAATAGGTCAGATGGAAAATTAGCCCTACTCTTAGCCCTAGAAAAGTTTCAACAGTAGTTTGGTCAATCCCTATTGGTTTTTATGGTGAGGTCCACTTGAGCTTTGAATGTGCCTCGTTTTTAGGGTCATGCTCTAGAATGATCCATAAAATTTGATGGATGGTATGGATGTAAAACACAAATCATTGTGGGGCCAAAGAACTACCACACATTAAAAGTCATGTTGTAGAGCACGCAATCTGGGAGAGAAGTTATGCCGTGGGAAATGGATTGACAACTCCCCCTACCACCGGCCAATGGTTAGTCGTTGGTGCTCTGTGTACCCCAACATGATGTATGTGTCTCATCCATGTCGTCCATCCATTTTTCCAAATAATTTTATGGTATTGACCCAAAACTGGGGTAGATTAAAATCTCAAGTGCGCCACACAGTGTTGATTGAAGTATCACTGTTAAAAACTTCTTAAAAACTTCTTGGGGCTACAAAAGTTTTGGATCAAGCTGATATTTGTTTTTTACCTTCATCCAAGTCTCTATGACCTAATATATAGGTTAGATGTCAAATAAACATTGTCGTGGGCCCTAGGAGGTTTTTAATGGTAGATCTTCAATCACTATTGTTTTCCCATGGTGTGGTCCACTTGAGATTTTGATCTGCCTCAGTTTTGGGTTAGTACCATAAAATTATTTGGAAAAATGGATGGATGGCATGGATGAAACACATACATCATGTTGGGGTCCCCAAAGCACCAACCACTAACCATTGGCTAGTGGTAGGGGGAGTAGCCAATTCATTTCCCCGTGCCATGAAACACTCAATTGGACCCGGATTTCCTACGAAAGCCTTTCGCAAGAAGTTCCTGTGCAAGGATTCTTGGTGGGGCCCATTACAATGTTTGTTAGAAATCAAACCCATCCATCCATTTTTCGAGTTCATTTTAGGACGTGACCAAAAGTAAGATGGATCCAAAACTCAAATGGGCCACACGAGAGGAAACAGTGGGGATTTAGCAATCACAGTTGAAATATTTATATGGCCACAAAAGTTATGTATCGGTCTAAGTTTTAGTGTTTTTACTTCATCCTAGTAAAAATGACCTTATAAACAGTTTGGATGGCATAAAAAATCAAGGCGGAGCCTAGGAAGGTTTCAACAATTGGACTTCCTTTTCCCACCATTTCATCTTGTATGGCCCAATCGAGTTTTGGATCCTCCTTGTTTTTGGTCGAACTTCCTAAAACGAGCTTGAAAAATGGATGGACGGGTCAGATTTCTCATAAACATCACGGTGAACTGCACCTTGCATCCTTGCACAGGAACTTCATGAGAAAGGCTTTCATAGGAGATCTGCATCCCACGTAAGCTGGGAGAGAAAAATCCGGCATATGGGAGAGTGAAATCGGGCATATCTTGCTATCCCGAGTCATCAGAAATGACGTGCACAAGCACAGAAGACTCTCCACTTATTTATATTATAATGATCGAGTTTGGGTTAGGTTGGGCAACCCGATCACGAGCGAAATTCTATCAGGTCGGTGTTTCTTTAGCCCAAGCCCAAGATTGAACCCGGCATATCCTGCCCGAGCCCAACCCAATGTTGGGTCGGTCGGGTTGAACGCGCCCGACTTTCAGCCCTACTTACCATAATGCCCTCGTGATAAAAAAAATGGATACCAATCAAAACACGGTCATGTCAAGTGATGGATTCGGCCGATGCATCATAACATCACGTAGAAGAAGTCCTTACGACCAAAGTTGCTCAAAGAGTGGAATAACAACACTAAGTTAGTTGAGTTTCATGGCACACTACACATGTCCGTACGTAGAAAGAGATAACAATCACCAACACATGGCTTTAAGAGAATATCTCTCATCAACGTAACAGGAGTAGGACGTTCGCACAACCAATTATCATCAACTATCTTTAGGTTCGGAAGGTTGTTTTTACATCCAATAGACATGAGGAGTAGTTACGAATATCTCTCTTCAACTACCACCATAAAATACTATAAATAGGAGAAAGATTGAAGAGCTTTTGGTCATTGCCATCCCAACATAAATCAACTCTACATCGCAATGATGTTTATCTTATCTTTTTATCCTAAATTAGGAATAGTGTAACCCAACCTGTTTATGCCACTACGTTGGATTGGCTTTAACATAGGAGAAGTGTAATCCCGTCCATATATGTTGATACGTTGGATTAACCTAGTTGGGAAGTAATGTAATTCAATTTCATCTATGCTGAGTGTTGGATCGTAAAGATGACCTTTTTTATTTTCCTTTCAATATTGTAATTCGCTTTGTCTACTCCTAAGTCGCTGGACTAATGAACACTTAATTATAAAACCTCGCCATTTACACTACATACGCTAGATCGTCGGGAAAATATCTTTGTAAGTTTTTTCATTTAATGTAATTAAGCTCCTTCTATTCTCATATTATGCGAATTGAATTATCCTTATTATCACGATGAGAAAAAATAAATGTTTCGGCTAAAAAAAATTTATAAAAAAAAAAAAAAAAAATTTAAATTAAAAAAAAAAAAAACTCATTAGAATACAAACTTTCCCTCTTACAAATCTCTTGCTTTCATTATAGGTGGCTGAATATACGGTCAAAATGCTTTAGTTATCAATCATAGATAACTGCTCACGGCCTCTCTTTTTATCTTGGCTATTGAGGTTATAAGGGTTCGGTTCAGATGGAGTTGTAAAAAGTTTCAACATGCCTGACACCATATATAGGTACCAATAACAATCAAATTTCAAGCCAAGAAGGCATATAACTAGCTTTTTCAAAGTAATTGTGCAAGGAGAATGGATTCTATGATGCCTTGACCTATCTAAGTTTGATTGGCCCAGCTCATGTGACATCAACAAAGTATGTACTTGACCAAACCACCTTCAAATATGCTTGGTGACCTTATTATGACAACCGCAAATAACTAATCAAATCTCACCAAGTGAGGCCTAATCCACTCCCCTAAGTTACTTATATGAAAAGGTAGAGTATGACATCATGTGGCATCCACTCCCAAAATTTGTACGTAGCATTAATGTTATTTAAACTTAGGCGTTCAAATCGTGGGACCCACCGTAGATAGGTTATACTTGTTGTAGAAATAATGTGCTGAAAACAGTAGATAATATTTTTAAAAAATAGAAATAAAATAATAAAATAAAGTAAGAAAAGAAAAGATGACTTATTTGTTTGAGTCGATGCATAACTAGGTCACTCAACTTGAAACCAAATTTGCCCTCCTTGTACCGTGTCCTAAGTGCAATAGGAATCTTGGACAATTGGCCTCCGGGATACAATGACTATGACCTAATCCCAAAACGGTGAACTCGCTGTACATGGGCTCGAACCAATGTGCAGAATTTAACCGAAGTTAGTTAATTCGACAGTGAACTCAGTTGGAAAAACAAAAGAAAATGAGTAGGTCTATATATAAACCACGATTAGTTGCTTAAAACACCATTTCAAATGGGTTAAGTCCATTAGGTTTGAACCCAACTTGTGCGACTAGCTAAACAGACATGTCCCTAGTTTGAAATTCACGTAAAATTGATAGTAGCGAGTATACTCGCGGAGTACGAAACTAAACCATTAGTACGAGTGTACTCTCAGTTCTCACATAGACCTACACCTAGACCCAAACCCCAACTCAACCCAGTACGGCGCAGCGAGGCACGTATGCACGGCTCAGCGTGCGCGTGTGGTCAATGGCATAAGTTCAGGCTAATGACATAGCTCCCTCATTGAACCAAATTCACATGCCCCCTGAGAAGGGCCTCAAGCCCTATGCAAAACTCCTCTCTTATATACTTGAGTTTTTCTTCAGTCCTTTCCGATGTAGTACAAGAGAAATACACTAAATAGAAAACACTTACAAAAAGAGGCATGGAGGGAAAACTTTGAATTTTGAAATAAATTATTTTAAAAGGCTTTTTAAAATAAAATAATCCCCCACGGGTTTCAAATTTAAAACACTTTGATATAAGATAGAAGAGTTACGTAATAGTACCGATGTTTATCCGACTTTAATCGATATTTAGAGTAAGCAAGACAAGTTTATAGGAATCAGGTAACTATTGGTCTTTAACCTAACCCTTTAAGCTTAAATGGTTATACATGTCACTCACATAACTTTTCCACTACAGCTGGTTCTGCAGTTTGGTTCTTTTTTGTCAGGCACCATTACCTGGATGTTCATGAGTAATATTATAGAGAAATAATATATATATATATATATATATATATATATATATATATATGTATGTATGTATGTATGTATGTATATTCTCATAGGAAGTGGTCACACTTTCATACTTATATAGGTGAATTCCATCAAGTGTACACAACAATTGGATATACCACCACATTTGGTTATGGATTCATTAAGAGTTCAAAAACTCATCCTCTCACATATTGCTGCTTGCAATGCCTACACCATAGGAATGGGCAAGTTCTCTCCAGTGCTTCCTAGTCTCCTAGTATCTTGTTGTTTATCCATTGAACCTATTGCATAAAATCTCCACTTGTATAGGTTCGGTTACCGACATTGGTAACTCATTCGGTTAGGCTCAGCCTCTTTCCCTTCAATGTTTCTATGACTAACTCTTTAGATAGTCCTTTGGTCAGAGGATCTGTCATATTCTTTTTAAATCATACGAAATCAACTGTCATGACTCCATCATTCAACAGGTGTCTTACAATATTGTGTCAAAATTTAATGTGTCTACTTTTACCATTATATATTTTACTCTTAGCCCTTACAATACCTGTTTGACAATCACAGTGAATAAATATATCAAGCACAGGTTTTGGCAACAAAGATATATCTGTTAACAGATTTATAAGCCATTTAACTTCTGATCATCCCTTTTCTAAGGCAACAAACTTATATTCCATTGTCGACTGAGCAATGTAAGTTTGTTTAGTAATTTTTCAAGATATTACACCTCCACCAAAGGTGAAAATATGTCCACTTGTAGATTTTGTTTCATCTGAATCAATGATCCAATTGGCATCATTAAACCCTTCTAACATAGGAGGATAACTTATATAATGAATGTCATATGCAACAGTTCATTTCAATTATTTTATTATTTTATTCAATGCATTCCAATGATCATATTCAGGATTATGTGTATATCCACTTAGCCTACCTACTGCAAATGATATTAGGTTTAGTTCAATTCATCAAATATATTAGGCTATCAATTACTTGAGAATATTCAAGCTGAAATACATCACTTCTTGTTTCTTCTTGAGATACACAGTATAATCATAAGATATATTAACAAGTAAGCAATCAAAGTTATCAAACATTTTTAATATTTTTTCAACGTAATGAGATTGAGACAGAATAATACTATCATCTTTTCTAATTACCTGAATACATAATAATATACTTGCTTCTTTTAAGTCTTTAATATCAAGGTTTCAAGACCAGAGTTCTTTAGTCGAATTGACTAACTTAACATTGGTTCCAAAGATAAGCACTCATCTACATAAATGCATATTATAACACCATCATTACCATAGAATTTTCTATATACACATCTATTCACATCATTCGCTAGATATCCATTTGATTTTAAAACATTGTTAAATTTTTCATTCCATTTCTTAGGAGCCTGTTTTAAACAGTACAATGACTTAATTAATCTACACGCTTTGTTTTTCTTTTATGAAATTATACAACCTTCAGGTTGCTTCATATAGATTTCTTTTTCTAACTCTACATTTAGAAATGCTACTTTAACATTTGTTTAATGTACTACTAGCTTGTATGTAGATGTTATTGCAATTAATACCATTATCATTGTAATTCTAGTTAGATGTGAATAAGTATTAAAGTAATTATAACATTCTTTTTATTTAAAACCTTTTACGATCAATTTAACTTTAAACTTATCTATAGACCTATATGGTTTAAGTATCTTTTTAAACACTCATTTATATCCTATAGGCTTGTTATTAGGAGGAAGGTCTACAAGTTCCCAGGTATTTTTCGACATGATCGATTTAATTCATCGTTTATAATTTCTCTTCATAAATAAGCATTAGGAGAGTTAATGGTTTATGAATAGGTTTTATGATCATCTTCTAACAAGAAAGTAAAAAACTCATTTACATCCATGCTTCTACTAGTTAAAGCAATATTAGACTCACTAATTTATTTTATTTCTACGGTTCTAATCTTCATAGGAAAGACGTTTTTTAGAAATTTTACATCTTTGGCTTTTATAATAGTGTTTGGATCTTGTTGAGGACAAAATCTGGATCACCCTCCACTCCCTTCGGTATGTTCCTCTGTCGGACCCTAGTCCTACACAAAGGGTGAGCAAAGGAGACCCTGCCTAAGCCGAGGAACCCTCCGATGCCTAAGTCAGGTCAAGGGAATCGGGGTCTAAGTTGGATTGTAGATGGAGAGTGTGAGATATTGTTTACCTGTAGCAGTGGGGTCCTCATGTATGTATACCTGACTGTAGGATGGTCTAGGTTCGTGTCATGCCCCAAACTCGGAAACCAAGATCACAAAATTCTCGATCACCGAATCCAGCGCCGACAACCTCCGTAGTACCCCATTCTCAGCTCCCAGCGCCCATACGCTAGATTTCGATCCTGGGATCCTATAAGGAGGATTTTCAGTATGATTTTTTTTTTTGTAATGGAGCATAACCATAAGCATACCCATATCATAAAGGCAACATCATAATCATATATCCACTAATATAATCATCTGAATACAATGCTGAAAGGGAAATACATATATCGAAATCAAAGCTCCAAAGGACAGTTACACGCTCCAAGCTCAACGCTGCTGCAACCTAATGTCACCTGCACGCATCTATCATGCATAAGCTTTACAAAAGCTTAGAGAGTAGTGAGAGTGTGTGTACAAGATAAGTGCCAAGTATACCATAAAGCCCATAAATCATACATCATCAGAATAAGCGGAAATACTAACAAGATCATGAATCATACGATATCAGAGTAAGCGGAAATATACTGGTAAGTCCATGAGTGCTATCAATCGTACTAAGGCTATAAGACAATAACAGATGTTGAGGATGCAATACAATATGCAAATCCTGACGAGCCACGAATACCATCAACCTCATCTAAGCCATATAAGTGCAGAAACATAGTAACCCAAAATGCTAAGTACTGCAGATGCTATGTAATATGCGGTGCGAATGAAATGACCATGCTGGAATGTGAAGTCAGGATGATAGTACGAAGTATCATAGGCTATGGGGTCCATCACAAGGGACTTCTATCCAAACCAGTCCCATATCTAAATTTGGATAGTCAGACACAATGTGGTAAACTCCTAATCTCAGGTTAGTTGCGCGTCCAACCGAAATCCTGGCCATGTGATGGTACATGTAACAAATAATTACGCACCACCAGCCCGAATGGATAGTGAATGAATGAGTGAATGGATATGCAATTCCTGCTCAATAAGTCCACATATCAGTACGGTTGCTCTCTGGGGAAATCACCGGGGTCTATTACACTCGACACTGACTGCCTTCTCCCTAGCTGCATAGCCCAGTGAGCGGAATAGACCTCACTATCCGCCTGACCAGTAGTCTGTCAATATCTACCCGGCTCGTCGATAGCGGACCCATTTACGAGCTGGTCATACTCAGCCTAGCTTATAGCCCCCTCACTCGAGCGGATAAGGCCACACCCCCTCCCAACCGACCACGACATAGTGGGAGACGCTGCCTACTGGTATTCGGCACTCGGGCGCTCATGTTCCACTCGGTCTAGACGTTGGGGCTACTCCTGGCCTTGGAGGTTCTGGAATTTTCACCCAAGGACATCCTAAGTGCCCAAAGTGCTAGAACCAAATATTTCCGGTGTCCCATCTAACCATCCACGATGTGCCTGCGGAGGCCACGACCCTGATGTCACTAGGGCATACAATAATCAAGTCACACATATGCGAGATGCATGAGTCACACTATCCAGTCATGCAGCAATCCTGCGCGTACAACGCAGCGCGATAATGTGGGGCACTCCGTCTCATAAGGAGTCCTGTAAATAGTCTGCCCAATGGCGTATGCAATGATCAGTCACTACTCATATCAAGCATATATATGATGCGTATGACATGAGTCATGGAATTATAGTAAGCATGTTATAAAGTAATGAACTATCCTTACAATGCAGATGGGCCTAGATGGCCTACACACAACAAGTATGGGCCTATCAATGGGCCCTAGAGAGAGTCATAATGTGGACATTTAACCAACATTATTCTTACAATGTGGACGTCAAACCAACATTGCTCCCAAGGCACGACCCGCCATAAAGGTCAACACATACACCACGGTAGAATCACATTCAATGGGCCTTAGGTACATCCCATTGGACTTCGACCCATGGGCCTCCAATACATCAAATGGGCCTCAAAAATATCAAGGTGGGCCTCCTCAAATGGGCCTTAACCCATGGGCTCCAAATACATCACAATGGGCTTCAACCTATGGGCCCTAATACATCACAATGGGCCTTCACCCATGGGCCCAAAATACATGATAGGTGGGCCCTGCACCCGGGCCTCAAAACGCGCAACAGGTGGGCCCTGTTCATGGGTCAAAGATACATCCTGATGAGCCACATGTATATCAAAGTGGGCTCCTCGATTGGGCCACAAAAATACATCAAAGTGGGCCTAACGGATGGACCATAAAGTACCTCAATGTGGGCCTCACCACATGGGTCATATGCATATCAAATGGGCCACACCAATGGGCCTTATGTACATTGCAATGGGCTATATCCCATGGGCCTTGAATACATCACAATGGGCCTCATAACATGGGCCTTACATTCACATCAAGGTGAGCCACAACAACGGCCTCATACACATCAAGGTGGGCCTCAACAACGAGCCATAAATATGACCCGATGGGCCTAATCACTTGGGCTTATATATATACCAAGGTGGGGTCCACTTGAACTATAGATCGGTCTTATTTTTTTATCTCAAGCTTGTAAGACAAGCTTGCCAAATGGTTGGACGGTTAAAATGCAACACATGCATCATGGTGGGGTCCACACACATGGCCCACCAATTAAGTGGACGGTTTTGGATATAACACAGACACCAAAGGTGGGGCCTACTGGTCGTCCAGCAAATGCCTGGACGACATTGATAAAACACATACACGGTGATTTCCACCATCCATTGCCGTGGACGTTGTGAGTAAAACACATACATCATTTTGGGCCTCACAATGGTGGGACACCCCAAGTGAACAATCTAATCCGTTCACCGTCTTGGCCACCTCGAATGAGGTCAAATAGACTCTGACTAGGACTTGTTTGGATGACAAGAGACTCCTAAGAGTGCCCTAGAGTGTTTTAAAAGATGGACATTAATACCCATAGTACGGCCCACTCGAGACTCGTATTTGCCTCAAATTTTGGCACATGGCCTGAAATTATGAGGAGATGGTGGTCAGTATGGATTAAACAAATTCATCATGGTGGGATCCACATGTGGTGGCAGCCTTCCACCCTCACCCTCACCGTCACTGGAACAATATGTCCAGGGACTTTTTCTTCTTCTTCTTCTTCTTCTTCTTCTTCTTCTTCTTCTTCTTCTTCCTTTATATATTTTTTTTTGTTCTACTATGTGGGGCCCACTAGTGGATAATCCATACCATCTATTACATCGACCAGCTCTCTATGGACCAAAGGAGTCCAATGATGGATAGGTCCACTACTTATACACACAACAGTAGGTATTAGAAAGTTCCAACAGTGGGAATTTGTTTCCCTCAGTGCGGTCCACTAAGACCTAAGATTTGTCTTATTTTTCAACTCATAGCCTAAAACTACATGGGGAAGGTGGTGGACGGCATGGATTAAACAAATACATCAAGGTGGGGCCATGGTTGGGACGCCCCCACCCCACGTCCGCATGGTTGATGTGAGGGGGTGCTCCCACTACCACCATCGGTTGTGGTGTGGTCCACCTGATGGTTGGATCGAATAGAGTTTTGGGCTACACGGCTAAAATGTGCCAGAAAATGGATGTATGGTATGGATCTAAGAAATACATCAATATGGGTCCCATGAGTGAAAACTCACTCCAAACCTCCCATGCAAAAAAAGCAAGAAATGACGTGGGTAACCCAACCCATTAGCATTTGCGGTATGGACAACCTGGGATTCGGATTAACTTCATTTTTCGGCTCAACGCCTAAAATGATCTAAGGGAGTGGACGGCTTGGATTAAAAAAAAATACAACATGGTGGGGCCTACATGAGCAGCCCACTCCAAGTTTGGAAACAAGCTGATATTTGTTTTTGGTTACTTGACGGTACTCTTCACCGTCAGTTCACACTTTACTGTCTAGCCACGTCCAGCGTCCCTGGACGCTGGACGGTTTGGGTAACAAATATATAAGGTGGGCCCCACCTACAGACTTGCTACAGGTGGGCCACTAATGGCTGGATGGTGTAGATAAGAGACACATCAAGGTGGGGTCCATCCAAGTGGGCCCCACACAGCCACATCATCACATGAAAAAAAATGAAAAAGAGAGGGAGAGAGAGAGAGAGAGAGAGAAAAAAAAAAGAAAGAAAAGAGAGGGACATGTGTGATGGAGGGCTCCGCCACTATGAGCCCTCCCTTGCATTCAATCATTCATCAAGTGGGTCCCAATACATGTGGGCCCACCAAATCAATGATCAACGGTGGAGATTCCTTCTCCACCCAAAATGGACGGTCTAGATGACTTCTTTCATGCAAGGAAAATAAACATCATGATGGGGTCCATGGAGAATGGCCCCATCATGGAATGATCATGAGAATTAAGGTGGGCCATCGGCCACATCTTAGGGTCCAAAGTGAGATCCATACCATCGATCAGTAGGCCTCACTTGGCCCATCACAAAAACATGAAAACTAGCCTATAGAAGCACCTACCGTTGATCTTCTTGGTCCGTTGAAACGCCTAACTCCTTGTGCTTTTCTTTGATAGTGGAAGATGAGAAATGGATGGCTAGGATGGAAGATCTTGGGATGGGAAAGTGGGCCACAAAAATCACTTTTCTCTCATTTGAAAAGCCATGGACGTGTGGTGCTCTTGCTTGGAATGGTTGCTTAGAAAAAGGTGGAGGGAAAGAGAGAGGTTCTAAGGAGAGGTGATGAGAGATGGGTGATGGATGTGAGTGATGGGTGAGGTGATGGATTGGTTGACTTTTGGGTTTGCTTGACTTGTGGAGAAAGAAAGCATGGGGTGTTTGTACTTCACATGAGGGGTGATTGATGGGATTGATTTGACATATTGTAGAGATTCTCTTGAGATTTGCAACGCGCGGCGTTTCTTCGAAATAAACGTCGGCCCACATCTTTCGGCCAGGGTATCGGATCGGTGCGTAAGACGCGGCGTTGGAACCGCGGCGACGGTGCGGTCACAATGATACAAGTCTCAGATTAAACCGACTCATTTCTACAAGATACGACTTAGGGTCGATCGCAAACGTTGATTATACATCGCAGGTTGCCGAAATTCGACGAGAATGACAGCAGAAGTTGACAGAACAATACGAACTAGGATACGGGTCTTACAGTCCGTTAATCATGACACGATTCACTCAATCAGGGAGATTTTCGAATCATGGAGATACTGCACGTAATTCAAGGATCATGTACCACATCATGCACATCATGCGTATCTGCGAGCAAAGTAACCGGCCACGTTCACTTATTGCAGTTTCTAAGTTCGGTTCAAGGAGCGCCCGCCTCGGAATATAGAGTCAGCTCGGACCTTCAGGCAGGCAACGTCTCAATCGGAGTGGCTATGGATCTTTGTCGGATATTGTCCGCTCTCATAATCTGAGCCAAGCTGTTAGTTATTCGTCCGATTGGATCAACATGCCGTTAGGCCTCGGAATTACAAGGGGCTCGGATCTTCTCATAACAGAAGCCCCCTACTCTTCGAGGTCTGCTAAGGACTCGGAGAGTAAACACATGGAAGATCAATGGCCTTATCCGCTGGTTCTCCCGAGCATGCAACGGCCATCACGTTTTTGAAACATTACGCTCACAGGGTTTCGTGCCTACAGGTCTACGTGCAGTGGACGCGTGGCGACGGTTAAGATTTTGAATTACCACCCGTCAATGATCTGTTGCCACGCACACCTGTAGTAACGTTTTGGACGGAACCTTTCCTTATTCGGGTATCGTTTCACTTATCTGAGGCACGCCAATTGATGTCAGAAGCGTACCGCATAACAGAGCCTGAGCCAATGATGTGTGGCCACGTCAGCTCTGATGTCGACCCACGACGATTCGGCTGCGACCATCATTGTTGGCCATTAATGCAGAGATTTGGTAAGGTCTATATAAACACTCCTTTGAAGATTTGGTTCACTTCTATGCTTTGTATTTAAGTTGATACCGGATGAGGCGATTTCTGACGCGGGCGATTTCGGCCAATCAGGGTTTTCCAACATGCGATTCTGACCGTCAGGATACTTCCGGTAGAAGCGATTTTTTATGATCATCCGGTGAGTCTTCTTACGCCTCTTTGCATTCTTTCCTTCTTAGAATGTCATCTGACCTGAAGACCGTGCAGGATTATGATGACGACTCCGAGTCGGGGAGCTCTGGCAACGGGAGAGGGGCCTCTGAAGGCCCCTATGAAGCTGTGCTTTTATTCCCCCTACCCTGAAAGCAGAAGAAGACTGGGGCTCGGACTCTCAGGGCTGGCAAAAGGAAGGCAGCTCGAGCCCCTCGGACCGTGACTGCCGAGGTTACTGAGATGCCGGCGAGTGGGCGGGCCTCAGAGGTAGTCCCAGGAGGCTCTGTGCTGTTGGAGTCTCAAATGGCATGGATCCGCTCGGAGTATTAGATCCCGGACTCCATACGGATAAGGGCCCCCGAGCCCCTTAACACCGCCGGTGCGCCTGCTGACGAAATCCGCCCAGATCAGTCCCCCGACGCCCATGCTCCTCCTCCGTCTGCGTAGCTTAGATTATTTTTTCTCCTTTTTTGAAAATAGTCAAAACTTTTTCTTTCTAATTACTTTTGCCCTTCTGGTGAGGGTTTATGAATGATGATTTTTCATATGTTAATCCATAGTTAATTTTCAGATGTTGGCTATCGATTGTTGATTACCGACTGTTGGTTGCCGATTTTTGTCAAGGCATGGTAGTGCCGACCCTTTAGTGGGTCAGCTTCTTTCAATCTACCTTATAAAGTTTGAGACCTTCGGACCCCTGAGGGGTCAGCCCATACCACAATTGGCGAGAACCTTCTGCTTCACCTATTAGTCCGTGAGCCGACTCTTATGTTGGGAGAGTCGGGTCAATTTTTTTGCTTTACCCCTGACTTAGAGGGGATGCAATGTAGAATTTTTGTGAGATAATGTACTAACCCCTTCTTTTCAGGGATTAGTTCATTTGGGCCGCCCCTGCATGTGAGAGACAACTTTTGCTTAGTAGATAATTCGTTCGTGTAGATACGAAGGGTGAATTTTATTAAGAGCCTTAAAGGCTTGTCGCTCGGAGGCGTACATCTTGTTGAGGGCCTTAAAGGCCTGTCGCTTGGGGGCATACATTTATTGAGAGCCTTAAAGGTTATTCCGTCACGGGTGATAAACTTTCAGATGTTTGGCATTCTAGGGGTGGGGGAGCTGACGACCCTCGAGGTCTTCCAAGTGGTAGGAGCCCGGCCTGGTCTAGCAGACGACCCGATACAGCCCTTCCCAATTAGACCCGAGTGTCCCAGCCCTCGGCTTAGCGGTATTTTGAAATACCCGGCGAAGGACCAAGTCTCCTGGTCAGAACAGCCTGGTCTTAACCTTTGAATTATAAAATCTCGCCACTTGTTGATGCCGAGTAACGACTCGGAGCCTTGAGACATCTCTAACTTCTTCGAGCAAATCCAGGTTGGCCGCAATCTGCTCAAAATTCGAGTTTTGTTGGTAGTTCTCGACTCAAATCGTGGGGAGACCGATTTCGACTAGCACCATCTCCTCTGAACCATAAGAGAGTGAGAATGGAGTCTCTCCTGTTGAGGACTGAGCTGTAGCCCTACAAGCCCAGAGGACGAACGGAAGTTCCTCGGCCCAACTGCCTTTCGCTTTCTCTAATTTCATCTTGAGATGGTGCTTGATGACTTTATTGACTGCCTCTACCTATCCGTTGGACTGAGGATGTCGAGGAGAGGAGTATGCGTTTGTGATGCCAAGTCTCTGACACATGCTTCAGAATTTGTCGTTGTTGAACTGCCGACCATTGTCTGACATGATGGTGCGCAGAACCCCGAACCGACAAATGATGTTTTTCCAGACAAAGTCGACCACCTTTTGTTCTGTGATCTTGGCAACCGGCTCGACCTCGGCCCACTTGGTGAAGTAGTCGACGGTGACGATAGCGAACTTGACTTGCCCTTTTCCTGTAGGTAGAGGGCCAATGATGTCGATTCCTCACTGAGCAAACGGCCAAGGGCCGCTCATAGGAGTCATTTCTTCCGCGGGTTGTCTCGGCACGGCCGCGAAGCGCTGGCATTTATCGCATTTCCGAACGTAGTCCTTAGAGTCCTCCCTGATAGTTGGCCAAAAATATCCTTGTTGAATTATCTTCAGGGCTAAGGCTCGATTACCGGAATGGTTTTCACAGATTCCTTCATGAATCTCCCGTATGATATATTTTGTCTCGTCGGGTCGGAGACACCTGAGGTAGGGCTGGGAATGTCCTTTCTTGTATAGGAGGTCGTTCAGGATGGTATATTGGGCTGCTCGGACCCTCAATCGCCTGGCTTCCAGCCTATCTGAGGGGATCTTACCGGACGTGAGGTAGTTAAAGATGGGGTCCATCCAGCTTAGATTAGCATGAACCGGATTGACTTCCTTCTCTTCCGACTCGTCGATGCTTGGATGCTCTATGAATTCAACAGGGATGACTCGCGGGATCTTCCCTTCCGCGACCGAGGCGAGCCGCGCTAAGGTGTCGGCCCATGAATTTTTCACCCTTGGAATTTGATGGATAGTGCAATTCCAAAATCTTTCGATCAATTTCCTTACCTCGTCAAGATAAGCGATCATCCTTGTTTCCTTAGCCACGTACTCGGTAGAGATGTGATTTACTACTAGCTGAGAATCGCACCGGACTTGAAGAGATTGGACACCCAGACTTGTCTCCAATCTGAGTCCGGCTAGTAAAGCTTCATATTCCGCCTCATTATTTGAGGCCTTGAACCCGAGTCTGATTGCGTATTGAAAGGTCATGGAATCTGGCGCGATCAGGACGATCCCAGCCCAGCCCCCTTGATATTGGACGACCCGTCCACATGGAGGATCCATCCCTGGTCCGACACCGCTTCTTTGTCACCTGGGGGATCAGCCGGACTTGTTTTAACTTCAGTACTGACCTCTCCCACGCTCGGAGTAGTGAATTCAGTAATGAAGTCGGCTACGGCTTGGCCTTTAATTGTAGTTTTGGGACGAAACTGGATGTCGAACTCACCAAGTTCGATGGCCCACTTGGTCATGCGACCCGACACCTCAGGCCTTTGAAGAACTTGTCTTAGAGGGGAGTCAGTCAACACAATCACAAAATGTGCTTGGAAGTATGGACGTAACCTCCGAGTTAAAACAACGAGGTCGAGCGCTAGCCTCTCCAGGGGCGAGTATCTTGTTTCTGCCAGTACCATAGCCTTACTCACGTAATAAACAGGGTGTTGTTTGCCCCTGACTTCCCTGACCAGGGCCGAATTGACGGTCGAGGTTGAAACTGCGAGGTAGAGGAACAAAGGCTCACCTTCTTCAGGTTTGGACAGCAGGGGGGCGAGCCCAGATACTGCTTCAGTTTTTGAAAGGCTTGCTCGCACTACGACGTCCATTCTGCCTTCTTATGACCCTTTAATTGTTGGAAGAAGGGGAGACATTTGTCCGTTACTCTGGATATGAAACATCTGAGCGCCGCGACGCGCCCTGTAAGGCATTGTATTTCCTTGATGGTCTGAGGCGAACTCATGTCGAGGAGTGCCTTGATTTTGTCAGGGTTCACCTCGATACCTCTCCGACTGACTTGAAAACCTAGGAATTTTCCCGAGCCGACTCTGAAAGCACACTTCGTCGGGTTCAGCTTCATCTGGTATTATCGAAGGATGGTAAATGTTTCTCCGAGATCAGTCAGATGATTGGATGCTTTGACATTTTTTACTAGCATGTCGTCGACATACACTTCCATGGTGTGTCCGATCAGTTTAGAGAATATCTGATTCACTAGCCTTTGATATGTGGCCCCAGCATTTTTAAGGCTAAATGGCATGACCCGGTAACAGTAGAGTCCCTTGTTTGTGACAAAGGTGGTCTTCTGCCTGTCTGGGAGGTGTATCGCGATCTGATTATATCCGGAGTATGCGTCCAAGAAAGAAAGTAATTCATGCCCCACTGTGCTGTTCACCAGCTGATCGATTCGAGGCAACGGGAAACTATCTTTCGGACAAGATTTGTTTAAATCTGAGTAATCTACGCAGACCCGCCACTTCCCGTTAGTTTTCTTCACAAGGACCACATTTGCGATCCAATCGGGATAATGTACTCCTTCTATAAATCCAGCGTCGAGCAGAATGGAAACCTCGTCGGCTATTACTTTGTATCACTCGGCGTCGAACAACCTTCTCTTATGCTTGATAGGTTTGTGATCTGGATCCACATTCAGCCTATGGACCATGACTTTTGGAGAAATTTTGGGCATATCTTGGTGGGATCATGCAAAGACATCTTTATGTTGCCGTAAAAATGTTTAAATTTTGAGTCGTTACTTAGGATTCAATGATGTCCTGAGCTGAACGGTCCTGCTCGGATCAACCTCATCGAGCGGTACCTTCTCCAGGTCTTCCACGGATGAGCCTTCCACAGGCCCTCTGGGATCTAGAACGTTGATGGTGAGTGCCTGCTTAACTGACCCCTTCTTTACTGTCATCGCAAAATATCTCCGAGCTTCTCGCTGATCGCCTCGAAGGTAGCTTATCCTGCCCTCGGCAAAAAATTTCATCATGAGGTGATAAGTGGAGACGACTGCTCTCATTGCGTTGAGGGAAGGTCTGCCTAGGATGATGTTATGCACTGATGATACATTGACAACTAGGAAGTCCACCATGAGTGTAACTTGATGTTGTCCTTCTCCGCAGTAACAGGGAGGGAGATGGCTGCCTCGGAGATTACTCTTTCCCCGGCAAAGCCATGCAGGGGGGTCTTCATAGGTCTGAGATGAGACCTCAGAATCCTCATTCTTTCAAAGGCCTCGGAATAGATCACGTCAGCTGAGCTCCCGGTGTCGACCAAGATGCAGTATACCTTTCGGTTCGCTATGGTCATGGTAACTACTAGAGCATCATTGTGCGGGTGCTAGATTCCGCGTGCGTCTTTTTTTGTGAATGTCAGAGTGCAAGGGCTGACCCGAAGTTCCTTGCTAGGGCGTTTGGTTCAATGGACGTAACGTTCCAGTTTAGACTTCCGAGAATGAGATTTTCGCGCCCTGTTTGAATCTCCTCCACCAGACGAGCCCCCGAAGATGGTGCAGATTTCGGCGGGCTCTTCTGTGGCGTTATTCGACTGTTCTCACTCTCTTTCTTCTTTCCAAGCAGTTTTTCCTTCCATGGTGTATCGACGTAGGTGTCCCTTCCGAATAAGGGCCCCAATCTCATTTCTAAGATCTACGCAGTCAGTCATGTTGTGTCCGTGGTCTTGGTGAAAGCGGCAGTACTTGCACTTGTCTCAATGATCTGGATCGGCTCTCATGCAAACAGGCCAATTCAGCAGCTTATCTCCTCGGATGTCCAATGGAATCTGCTTGGCAGACGTGTTAAGGGGGGTGTGGAGCGAAATTTTCACTCCAGCCTTCTGTTCGGACGACGATCGCGAGGAATACGGTCATCGGTCCCTTTGATGGACGGCTGAGGTTCTTCGTTCCTAGGCCTATTCCCCTTACCATTCGGCTCTATCACTTGGATACTTTTACCCACATTGGAGAATTCCTCTGCGTTGGTGTACTTCTAAGCTCTGGCAATAAGTTCGGCCAGCATTTTCGGCGAGTTCTTTCCAATGAAAAAAGTAAATTTCCCTTCTTTTAGGCCACTGAACATGGCAGCGAGCATCATTTTGTCATTGTAGTCTTCTACCAATAACGCTTCCTCGTTGAAGCGAGCGATGTAGTCTTTCAATGACTCCTTCGACTCTTGCTTGATAGCGAGCAGGTGTGTGCTGGGCTTATGACTTCTCTTACCACTTATGAACTGGGTAAGGAATAGTCGGCTCAACTCTGCGAAAGAGCTGATAAAACTTGGTTTGAGCTGCCGGTACTAACTCCGAGCGGAACCCGTGAGCGTGATTGAGAAGCCTCGGCACATCATAGCATCCGTCGCTGTCTGGATCTGCATCCATGAGCGATAGGCTTCCACGTGTTCGGATGGGTCTCCCAATCCGGAATATTGGATGACGGGAGGTATCCTGAACCTCTGCGGCATCATCTCGTTCATGATCTCCGAGATGAAGGGAAGCTTGGTCTCTTCCATCATCGCTTGAACGGCGGCGGGAACTGACGTCGGCTGTTGTTTCTTTTCCAGGGCTAAGAATTTGTCGTTGAGCTCTGCGAACCGTTTTTCCCATAGGTCCTGGTTTTCTGCTATGGCCTCCTGATTGTTTCCAATTTCTAGAGTTCTCCTCCCTCTCCTTCGTTCTAGCTGATGGCGGAGATCCATCGGTGCTAAGGCTGAGGTGACCGAAGCATTGGTTGGAGCTCGCGTGACCATGTTCCAAGTCGAGGCTCAGAGTTGGGTCAGAGGAGGATTCTGACCCGAGAGCGGCATCTGGGGTGTTGAGGCGTGTCGGGCCTCACACCCCTCGGCGCGGAGTGGGCTTCCACAACCGGACCTACTGGTTCCTGGCACAGGATTTTCCTGAACAGGGTAGGCTCGCGGCTCCTGTTATTGCTTCATCATATTCACCTCATCACGTAGGGCTTGTATCTCGCTCTGCATGGTGTGATATTTACTTGCCCGATTGCGAGAACGCTGGGAGGGCCCTGGGGCTGATTCGGCGTGAAGTAGTGAGGAGGAGCGAGTTTGCTCATTTGGCTCTGGTTCCGCAGCTACTGCTTTCTTCTTTCCTCTAGTCATTATACTCGAGAACAGGAACCTGACTTTTTATACCAGATTCCTACAGATGGCACCAAAAATGTTGAGGACAAAATCTGGATCACCCTCCACTCCCTTCGGTATGTTCCTCTGTCGGACCCTGGTCCTACACAAAGGGTGAGCAAAGGAGACCCTGGCTAAGCCGGGGGACCCTCCGATGCCTAAGTCAGGTCAAGGGAATCGGGTCTAAGTTGGATTGTAGATGGAGAGTGCGAGATATTGCGTACCTGTAGCAGTGGGGTCCTCATGTATTTATACCTGACCGTAGGATGGTCTGGGTCGGATGGTCTGGGTCCGTTATCACGGCACAATTCACTCAATCAGGGAGATTTTCGGATCATGGAGATACTGCATGTAATCCAAGGATCATGTACCACATCATGCACATCATGCGTATTTGCGAGCGAAGTAACCGGCCATGTTTACTTATGGCAGTTTCTAAGTTCGGCTCAAGGAGCCCCCGCCTTAGAATATGGAGTCGGCTCGGACCTTCAGGCAGGCAAGGTCTCAATCAGAGTGGTTATGGATCTTTGTCGGATGTTGTCCGCTCTCATAATCTGAGTCGAGCTGTTAGTTATCCGTCTGATCGGATCAACATGCCGTCAAGCCTCGGAATTACAAGGGGCTCGGATCTTCCCATAACAGATCTAAAATATTATCCTTGGATTTCAAAACTATAAACCTATATGCTGCACTATTTTTTGCACATCATATAAATACACAATTAGCTATCTTGGGACATAAGTTTCTTTTATTGGTTTTAGGTAACCATACTTTAGCTGGACACCCCTACGTTTTAAGATATTTATAATTAGCAATATGATTTTTTTCACAGTTCATATGGTGTTTTACCAATTTTCTTATGAGGTATCTTATTTTGTATATAACACGCAAATAGTATGGCTTCTCTCCACGTATTAGAGGGTAAACCAGAACTACTTAACACAACGTTTATCATTTCTTTCAATGTTTTATTCTTGTGTTCAGTTATTTTATTTTTATTCTAGTATATATGGAGCAAAAGTTTGATGTACTATTCCATTCTTTTCACTGAGTTCTCTGAAACTGAGAAGATTCATACTCTCCTCCTTTATCTTATTTAAGTCTTCTAATGTTTCTACCAAGTTGGTTTTCAACTTCTGCTTTATATTTAATGAAGAATTCTAAAGGTTCATCATTATTCCTTAGAATTAGGTATACTTTAGTGCATGTAGAATAATCGTCTAAGAATGTTATATAGTATCTTTTTCCTTTTTTAGACATGTGATTTCTAAAATCACATAAGGCACTACGTATTAATTCTAATAATTCAGAACTTCTGCTAACATATTTAAAGAATTTTCAAATAAACTTGGATTCTATACAAGTTTCACATTTTTTGAAGTTATCGACTAAGATGTCAAGTAGTAATCATATTTGTCTCATTCTTTTCAAGGATTCTACGTTCACGTATCCTAATCTATTATGTTCTATTCTTGCATTCAACTATTTCATTTTTGTTCTACTGTATAGGGAGCAGTAGTTTTATATACTATTCCATTCTTTTCACAGAGTTCTCTAAAACTGAGAAGATTCATATTCTCGTCATTTATCTGATATAAGTTTTATAATGTTTCTACTAGCATGGTTTTCAACTTCTACTTTATATTTAATAAAGGATTCTAAAGTTTCGTCTTTATTCCTTAGAAGGTATACTTTAGTGTATGTAGAATAATCGTCTACGAATGTTATATAATACCTTTTGCCTTTTCTAGACATGTGATTTCTAAAATCACCTAAGTCACTATGTATTAATTGTAATAACTCAGAACTTCTGCTAACATATTTAAAGAATTTTCTAACAAATATGGATTCTATACAAGTTTCACATTTTCTGAAGTTATCGACTAAGATGTTAGTTAGTAATCTTATTCGTTTCATTCTTTTCAGGAATTATATGTTCATATGTCATAATATATTGTGTCATAATGAAAGATATTCAATCATATAAGAATAATTAGATGACATCATATTATTATCATAAGAACGTTTACAATGAATAAACCATTACTATAACAACCCTTTCTAAAGAAGGTTCCATTCTTAGTCATTATAAGATTATCATAATTAAATACTAGTTTAACTCCATCCTTATTGAGAAGCGGATCAGAGACTAAGTTGCGACGAATGTCAGACACATATAGCACGTTTTTTAGCATTAAAGTCTTTCTTGATGTGAGCTTAGAATAACATTTCATTTTTCAACAACTGGAGAGAACCGAGCATTTCCCATGAACACTTGTTCCTCATCTTCTTTCACTTGATAAGAGGTAAACATGCTCTGATCCTTGCATATATACTGAGTTGCTCCGATGTCTAATATCCATTCCATGTTATTTACTACGAATACTTTGTACATTACAATGATAATCATGTCCAGATTTTCTTCAGCTTTATCAAAGTTGACTTGAGATTTTGTATTCTTTTTCTTAAGCTTACATTCATTTTCATAATATACAAATTTCTTACAGTAGTTATGGGGCCCATTTTTCTTGAATTGGTTGTTTGTTTTCTTTTAGATCCTACACTCCTTAGAATGATGTCCAGTCTTTCTACAATTATAACAATTTCCTTTCTTTTTGCCCTTGTGTGGAAACTAATCCACTTGCATTTTCAATTTGGTTTATGTTTTTGTTAGCCTCTTCTATTCTTATGTGTATGATTATATTTTATAATAAAAAAAATGACATGTTTCTTATATTCCATTCTATTTTTGTATTCTTTCCAAGGGGAAGGTAGCTTTTTAATCAATGCTCATAACAAGAATACTTCGTCCATTTTCATTCTCTTAATCATCAGTTCATTATTTGTTGAGGGTCAAATATTGCATATTGAACCCCGTTTATATCTTAGTTTTATGAACATGATACTGCTTAATGTCCTATTTTACTCATGTTTGTATCGCAAGGTGAATTTAAGAGCTTGGATTGGAAAAGGTGTTAAAAGCATGGATTTGACGCTCAAAGATCACCAAGGCAAAGAATGGATCTTAGGAGATAAAGATTGAAGATTTCAAGGTCCCAAGATTTAAGAAAACCAAGTGTAGAAGGAACGAAACCGAAAGAACGAGTGCAGAATACACATTAACTGTGTCATCAATCACCATTCGATGACATCGAAGCTTCCATTCGATGACATCGACCACAGGTCAATGACATCGAATTTATGAAGGAAAATTGAGTTGGTCGTTGAACAAATTGAAGATGTTTTTCGATGACTCGAAAACTTGTTCGATGACTCGAAACATTGCTCGATGACATCGAATTTTCAGTGGAATTTTGGCAAAACTCACTGGACACATCGGGCACCATTTTTTATTACTCGAAGGCTTCCTCGATGACATCGAAGACCTACTCGATGACATCAAAGGTCTCTTCGATGACATCAAATTTATTGAAGAAATTGAATAAACTCTCTGGACTGTTTTGGACACATTATCGATTCCTCGAACAACGCTCGATGATATCGAAGGCCTCTTCGATGACATCGAAGGTAGGTTCGATGACATGGAAGGTTACAGACTCCGGATGAAGTTACAAAAGCACAGAAAAAGCATGTATAAAAGACACCTTCAATAACATCGAAGGCAGTTGATGTCATCGAACGAATCGCACAAAGTTACGCGGAGTGCGTAAATTTGAGGCAGTTTCTGAATTTTTCCAAAGAGGTGCGAACGGAGGTGTTGCACGACTATAAATAGGAGTCTCCAGGGCATCCCTAGGGATATCTCTAATCAATCTAGGGTTTGGAGGAGTGAACCACAGGAGTGGAGAGCCGTTGTCAAGCATTTTTCTTCATTCTTCCTTAGTTTTTCATGCTTTCTTCTAGGATTTTAGATCAATCATGTTTATGGTTGGGTAAACCTCATACCTAGGGCTAAGAGGTGAAGCTTGTAGCATGATGGGATATTTTCTATTGCTTTGATTCATGTTTATGTTAAATTCTCTTTGATTCTAGTTTGATATTTAAGGAATATTTTCAGTTTTTAATAGTTTATTGTGACTCAAATTACAGTAGGATCTGCAATAGCTTTGAGTATCTTCTTTTCATGTATTGAGATTGTGAAGTTAGCAAATCCTGTTATTCACCATCGTCCCTTGGGCATGGTTGGGTGATGGAATCCCTTCTAATCTTCACAATTCTCCTATATTAGTTGTGAATTGGTATATCATGTTGTGAGTCATCGTCTCCTGGGCATGGTTTTATGATGGAATCACTTCCAGTTCTCGCAACTCTCATCCGTTGAGAATTAGGTCAACGAAAGTTCAGATTTGGTTTTATTGGGATATATTCTAACTAGATAGGATAGGACTCCGATTCCAGTTGTGTCCTTGAATCAAGCATAGATCTCCCTGATTGTTACGAGTGGATCCTTGGAAACCCTAGTTCTTACCTTTAAATTTATAAGTTTTTAATTCACAATTACTCCTTTTATTCCCAGATTTAGATTTGCATCTTTTTCTAGTTCTACTTCTAGTTACTTTCAGAACACACACGAGATTAGTCCTTGTGGATTCGACCTCAGTCTCACCGAGATTATCACTACATCGCGACCCTACACTTGGGGTTGTGAACAATATCAGATTCTGATAATCATGAATCTGGTTCGTGACATGTTTATCGTCTGTCATTTCATAATGAAAGAAGTTTGCAATAGGATGATTCTTAAATCCTACATCTTCAAGGACGTTGATGTAGCACAAAAAAGGACAAAGTCCGCATGAGATTGATATGTTGTGCGATCGTACAACAGAAATGTATTGCGCGGCCTCGCAACACAAGGAAAATTGCCATAGTATTGGACTTGGGGCAAGCTGCCCAGATTGGGCAAAAAGGTCTGTTGCGCGACCGAGCAATGGATCTCCATTGTGCGGATTTCCAGTTCACACATGTGGGAGCCTATAAATACCCCATCCCCCTCTAATTTCATTTATTCACAAGTGAGGAGCTCTTGAGAGGTCATTAGAATTCCAGAGAATCTTCGAGAGTTTCAAATAAGTCTTCAGGTATCCCCCGGCATGATACGGGAAAGGCAATGAGAAAGAAGAAAACGATGTAAGAAGCAAGGCAGAGACCTGTTTTGTGATTGTGTAACAGGGACTACTTGCGTAGCCACATAACAACAATCTTCATATGGATATTTGGCGACCCGCATGATTCTTCTGTCATTTCAACAAACGCTACACAAGTCAAAATACTGTCAAAATCAATATTAGAATGTTTTCCTTTCTTTCCATTATATTGATAAAATGTACTTTGTTTCGGAATCAAAGGAAATGTGAGGGATGCAATAAGAATTCAGAATTAATAAAATGACTGATGATGTTTGTTCTTTGATTTTCTTTTGTTTATTATTGAATGTGGATATTTCAATCCCTGATACTTTGTTTCTTATCGAAATAGACATATTTCTTTTCTAGTGTAGTTCAAATGTTCTTAACAGATTCATAAGAAACATACATGTCATATAATTCATTGGATAATGCATTCAACATTTAATGTTTACGGTTATTAGCATCTCTAAATTCATTTTCGTTGGCTGGATCAACTATAAATGAATATGAAGGAATATAAAAAACATTTAATATTTCTAGTGCAAAACTAATTTTCTGTTTCCATCTTTTGAAATTTTATCCAGCGAACGGTTCGATTTTAGACAGTTTAGACATATGGTTGACTGTGATGATAGTCATGGAATACAATAGAGTTCTGGTTGTAAATCGTTTTTTAAACAGTTAGAGAAATAATCGAACACATAAAGGAAAAGAAGAAGAAAACATTTTTTGTTTCTAAATATAGAATAAGATGTCTACTATTTTTAACAATTGAATATTTTGTTTCAAGATTGTTGGAAATAATGTGCTCAAAATAGTAGATAATATTTGGAAAAGCATAAAATTAAATAATAAAGTAAGAAAATATGACTTATTTATTTGAGTCGAGGAGTCACTAGATTTGACTTGAAACCAAATTTGCCCTCCTTAGACTGTGTCCCAAGTGCAATAGGAATCTTGGACAGTTGGCCTCCAGGATACAATGACTATGACTTGGTTTCAACAGTGCACTCGCTATACACGAGCTCAAACCAACATGTAAAACTTAACTGAAGTGAGTTGACTCGGCAACGCACTCAATTGGCAAAACAATACTAAATTAGAGACAAATTTTTGAAGAAACATGGAAAGAAATCGTTGGTTTGAATGAATTAATTTGGAAAATGAGTATGCGTATATATAGATCATGGTTAGGTGCTTAAAACATCATTTCAAATGGGTTAGGTCCATTGAGTTTGAACCCAATTTTGGTTTGACCACCCGAACAGACGCGTCCCTAGTTTTAAATTCGCGCAAAACTGACAAGTACGGTTGTACTCGGGGAGTATGAATGTGAGTGTACTCTCTGCCCTCACATAGACTTAGACCTGGATCTGACCTAACCCAGCGCGCACGCGGACATCCACGACTTTGTGTGCGCGTATGTGATTAATAGCATAAGTTCGAGCTAATGGCATAAAGCCCATTGGACCAAATTCATATGCCCCTTGTGAAGGGGCTCAAGTCCCCTACAAATTTCTCTCTTATATGCTTGAGTTTTTCTCTATTTTTTCATTTTCAATATGGGACAAGAAAAATATACTAAAAACAAAACATATATATATATATATGATGGAAAAAAATTGAATTTCAAAACAAATTACTTTAAAATACAACACTTGCAAAATGAGATTGACTGGATTACCTTGACATCTCATTGATAGACATGTTTGTTGAATTGGGATTTTTCTTTTCATTCTTAACCTACCAATGGATATCCACGAAGCACCCAGCCGGCTAGGACATCAATTCATTGTAGCTTTCTCTAAGACGTCAATTCATCGTAGCGTTCGTTTATGATCCTTTTAAAATATCCCACAATTTATGTGGCTTAAATGCATGGTATAAGTGCATGCATATCAACTATCCCATCTTGCCAGTATCAATGTAATCTCCGCCAGAGAAGCATAGCAAAGTAGCAAAGGAGTCGAACATAATTTCCACAAATGTTCAGTGGGTCGTCTAAAGGATGCGGATGCTTTCGCGGGAAGTTATTGTCTTGGGATGCTAGTGGGGCGACCATGATGTTTGTGATAAATGCACACCATTCATCTGTTTTGAGAGATCATTTCAGGATATTGACTAAAAATGAGGTGGTTTTAAATTCAAGTAGGCCGCATGAGATAAAACAACGGGGATTCAATTATTACCTTATGAGACCACAGAGTTTCATATATGGGTAAGTTCTCGGTATTTTCATTTCATCTTAGTTTGGATGGCATATAAACATTAACGCACGACCTAGGAAGGTTTCAACTGTAGAAAATTCTTTTCTTGATTTTTCTTGTGGTATGGCTGCCTTACTTTTGAATGCACCTGATTTTTAGTATCATGGCCTAGAATGATTGTAAAAAATGGATTAACGAGTTGGATTTCTCACAAACATAACGGTGGGCTCCACCAAGCATCACATGAACTTCCTGCGAAATCCGCTTCCGGTTACCCACCCCTGGGCACTAACGGACCGGAATCCTCTGCAACACGTTGTTGCACGACAATGCCTGTAACAGCCGAGCTTCGTGACTCCACTTTGGTGTGTCTATGTGTAAAATCTAATCCGTCCATCAGGTGGGTCCTTCGATTATAGATCCTAAAAAGAAAAATGAGCCCAGTAGAGAGTTTATTGGGCTACACCACAGGGATAATGAGAAGTGCACGCAAACCATAGGTTTTTTTCATATCATATATTATATCCAAACCGTTCATCTGATGAGCCTCAACAAGGGGAACTTAAACTCCAATAATAATACTGATGAAAACTCATAACGGTCACATAGAGAGAAATTAGTGGTTTTAGCCATGATTTTAAGCTCTTTCCCTTGGTGTGACCCACCTGAGTTTTTTTATATGTCGATATTTAGGATGTACGGTGAACATTAAAAAGGTCCACTGATGGACGGAGTAGATAATATTTTACAAGCAACCAGAGCTCGAGTGTGCTCACGCCGCGTACAACACGTGTTGCAAAGGGTTTCGGTCCACCCAAACTACTCTGGACTGGTTGACTACGCTGAGTCGCTAGAATGATAGAGAAGGTCCCCTCCATGCAAACGTGCCAACGCGAAACGCATGCCGTTATGGTACACACGTGCTACATCTGATCCATTCATCAAGTTTTTACTAGAGGAATATTATTCTAGTAGAAAATTGATGCTGTACCACTCATTGGGAAGGCCATATATATAGATTGAATAGGAACCATTCATCATTTTCTTCTAAAAGTATATAATTAGTGAAGATTGGACGATCTGATTGAATTTTCAGTCATCGTCACGACACCCGATGAGTAGTTCAGATCTCTCATCTGCGTAAGAATTTGGCACGTGTGTGGCAAGACCCATTTTCATCTCAGTTGCGCGATTCACTTACGTATTTCCTCACGATCATGTCTGGATGGAAATTACGTGACGACTGACGAGCGATGAGGAACGTAAGGTCGGGTGCAGCGGACGCGGATTGCTCTCTAGCCCCGAACGGACAGTTCTGTGGGTGGGCCCACTGTGATATATCTGTTTATCTAAGCCGTCCATCCCTTTTTTTTAATCATTTATGGCATGAACAAAAAAAATATGTAGATCCAACGCTCGAGTAGACCACACCAAATAATAAGCTTGGTTGCATTAAATGCACAAAAGCATTAAATGCTATAGTCATCTATGGTGTGGTCCATTTTAGTGTGGGATCTGCCTCAATTTTGTGTTCATATCTTAAAATGATATGAGAAAATGGATGAACGGCTTAGATAAACAGATACATCACGGTGCGCCCACCTACAGAACTGCCCGTTCGGGGCTAGAGACGGGTGGGGGTAGGACGCAATCCGCGTCCGGGTGGAGAAGCGTTGCCGGCACGTCTGTTTACGGGGACTTGATCCGGTGCCTCTAGAGGTATGGGAGGTACCGTACCTCTGTCTCATTTGTAGATAGGTGGCCCACTTTTAATAGATCTAAACCTTTAATTGTATAGATTGAATGGTCGATTGGATACGATGAAACAATTACTTTGTTTGAATAATCTAAGCCTTTAATCTGAGGCGTACAAATGGACGTTTTAAAATAAATTAAGGTTGATAACATTCTATAATAGTCTGATCAAAGAAATTTTCTAGTAGGGCCAATTGATAGTGGATCCCACATGATTCCTGATCCCGATCATTATATATATGTGCCACGTGTACGTTAATTGATGTGCAGGCACGAAATCCAATGCCTCAGAGGCAGTAGATCACATCCCTTGTTCATGACCACACGGCGTAGATATTTGACCCCAGCTATGTACGTAGGTAGGTCGAGAAAGTTATCACTGTAATGCTACCTTTTATCCAGCGATTTTTACAAAGAAAACAAACCTTACGGGACCAACTTAGACTTTGCATGTGCGGTCGATGCACTTGAGAATGAAAATACTCCCAAGTTCTTTAAAGTAGATCTATGGCTACGGACATTATAGATACCATAATCCATAGTCATAGATACCGTAAGCCGCCGCTATGGATTATAACCATAGCCATAGATACCGTCCACCATTTTCTTTGCTATCCAGACAAAATAAATAATCACATCAATAAAAATCTATTTTCTTTTTTTGTTGTTTGGCACTGAATCCATAGTTTTCAAACATGGCCTAAAAGAAAGAAGGTAAAAATAATAATAAATAAAATAAAAAGATACAATTCTTTAAGATGAGATAGTGTTGTTGGCTTTACAGAACAGCTGAATGACCTTCATTTTCATGGCTCGCCAGATATTAAGGCACCAACTTTCATTTGAAGATGGATTTTATTGCCTGATTTTCCACAGAAAAGAATTCAACTAGTGAGAACCTCTTGTATTTAAGAAAATGGCTGATGTGTACCATTTGGATTAGTGTCAAAACAAGAACGTATGGTTATCTTGCCAATATTCTAAATCCTTTTTTCTACCAATTCAACTGTGTCTATCAGAAAGATTTGGGTATATGATGAAATTCAGCGAGACAAACATGAAATTCAGCGGGACTAACCTAGGACTTGAGGGAGACAACATAGAAATTGAGCGAGGGAACCTAGGAATTAAGCGAGGGAACCTAGGAATTAATCAAGGCAACCTAGGAATTGAGCAAGACAAACTACAAATTGAGCGAGGCAATGTAGAAATCCAGCGGGGCAAACTAGGAATTGAGCGAGGCAACCTAGGAATTGAGCGAGGCAACCTATAAATTGAGCAAGGCAACCTAGGAATTGAGCAAGGCAAACTACAAATTAAGAGAGACAATCTAGAAATTCAGCAAAAGAACTTAGAAATTGAGCGAGACAACCTAGGAATTGAGCGAGGCAACCTAGAAATTCAACGAGGCAACCTAGAAATTCAGCGAGGCAACCTAGGAATTGAGCGAGGCAAATTAGGAATTGAGCGAGGCAACGTAGGAATTGAGCGAGGCAAACTACAAATTGAGCGAGGCAACGTAGGAATTGAGCGAGTCAAACTACAAATTGAGCGAGGCAACCTAGAAATTCAGTGAGGGAACCTAAAAATTCAGCGAGGCAACCTAGAAATTGAATGAGGCAACCTAGAAATTCAGTGATGCAATCTAGAAATTGAGTGGGGCAAACATGAAATTCAGCGGAGCAAACATAAAATTCAACGGGGCAAACATGAAATTGAGCGGAGCAAACATGAAATTCAGTTTCCTCTCTTCCAAATCCATTTTTTCCATGATAAGTTTCCTCTCCAGGATAGTTTTTCAAATCTCATTCCCTTTTAACCTTTAGAATTTCCCCTTCCAACCCATCTCCTTAAAAAAATTCTCACCTTCCACCATTTTATTCTTCTAATTTTTTTAATTACTTTCATATTAGACATAACTCCTAGAGCTCAAAGGATAAAGAGTTATAATTAAACTAAAATTTACTATAAATAGTAAAAATGTAAATAAAATGGACTTTTGACCATTAACCTTATGGAATATCACAAAATAATCTAATTTTTTGGATAGAGTAGTTTCTCCTACGCCAAATTCATATATGGCACGTCGAATAACTCATTCTGGTTTGCGAGATAGGTCGTTTTGCAACATAAAGTGGCAGAGCCACCGCCAGAACTGGCTGTCCGCCGCCAGACATCACAGCTGGCGGCAGTGCAACCTAGAAATTGAGCGAGGTAACCTAAAAATTCAGCGAGGCAAGCTCAAAATTCAGCGAGACAACCTAGAAATTGAGCGAGGCAAGCTCAAAATTCAGTGAGACAAGCTAGAAAATGAGCGAGGCAAGGTGATAATTGAGCGAGGCAACCTAAAAAATTGAGCGAAGCGAGGTGAAATTTTGCAATTTAACCTAGAAATTAAGCGATGCGACCTAGAAATTGAGGGAGGCAACCTAGAAATTTAGCAAGGGAAGCTGGAAATTCAGCGAGGCAACATAGAAATTGAGCAAGGCAACCTAGAAATTTAGCGAGGCAACCTAGAAATTCAGCGAGGCAAACAAGAAATTGAACGAGGTAACCTAGAAATTCAGCGAGGCGACATAGAAATTCAGCGAGGCAAACTACAAATTGAGCGAGACAAGGTGAAAATTGAGTAAGGCAAGCTAAAAATTGAGCGAGGCAAGCTGAAAATTGAGTGAGACAATCTAGAAATTGAGCAAGGGAAACATGAATTTGATCGAGCTAAGCTTAAAATTGAGTGAGGCTAACTTGAAACTCAACGAGGCTAACATGAAACTCAACGAGGCTAACATGAGTTGGAATGAACTTTAAATGAAATTGAACTAGCTTAACACATAATTGAATGAGCTTCACATGAGATTCAATTTCTCTTCAGTGAATTTGACCTAGCACTTAATGACATTGACCGAGCAGTTCATAATATTTTTCGTTACATTACATGAATTTGTGAAAGTCCCCAGTCATATTTTTCTCGGTTCTTTGTCATATTCATGAATTGCTCGGGGAATTTCACCGACCATGCACCAGGAATGTCAGTGACGACTCAATCATATTGCCGAGAAGTAGGTCAAATGGACCAAAAACTCTCGCAAATTGAAAATTAGTACGCTCTTATCGTACTGAGTTAACTGTGTTGGGCCCGCCTCGAATGTATGTGGACTATCCACGACGTTCATCCGTTTTTTCATCTAAAGTAAGGGTTTGAGCCCAAAATGATAGCATATCCAAATATCAAGTGTATCATACCACAGGAAAGAGTGATTCCACCGTAGAAACCTTGTTATGCCCCACAACGATGTTTTATTTGTAGTCCATCATGTTCATAAGATGATTTTTACATGGATGAACTAAAAACCAAGATGCCTGCTTCATCCAGCAATTCAATGGGCCATAAAAAATTTACACCATTTAGGGAAATATACTACATTATACCTGTGGTGCGTGCTTTCTTCCGTGGAAGGACCATTTTCAAAAAATTGAAAAAATGCAGATGTATGGAGAGGGCGGGATCCAGTGAGAGGATGGTACGATCCAAGCAACGGATTTTTGTTGTTGAAAAGGAATTTTCGTCTCTTTTTTTTTTTCAGACATGGACCGAGAAAAGGGAGGGAAAGGAAGAGAATGACGGTGAAAAGGAGGGGTATTTTCATCCTCAAATTCGTGTACGTGCAAGGTCTAAGTTGGTAAGTTAAGTTTCGTTTGTTTCATAAAAACCGCTGGATAAAAGGTGGCGTCTACGGTGGTAATAAATCCTTGGTAGGTCTAACCATCTCGAATGAATTTATATTATACATCAGGAGCATTTTCGTAAATTATACACGCGTTATCTGTTCTGATAAGTGGGGCCATTGATCCGTAATATGGACACTTGTTATGAGGTATCACAACGTTGATGGAGTATGATCAATGTTATCTACGGTTCTACTTCATTTGATTATGGACCGTCATTGTGTTTCTCTTCTTAACCGTCTATCTAGAGGGACGAAATCAAAATATTCATATTTTCCTTGAGAAGATTTCCCAGGCATAATCTATCCCTACTGATCCAAACCTCAATTGCACCACACCGCAAAATTGTGGGGATTGAATGACTACCATTGAAAATTTCTTACGATCCACGTATGTCGTGGATTATGCTATATTTTTCTTTTTTCCTTCTCTTGCATTTAAGTCTATGACTTATATGAACAAGTTAGATGGCAAATAAACATCAGGTAGATTTAGAAGGTTTCAACATTGAGCTTTCCCATTGTTTTCTTTGGTGTATTTCATCTGAGTTTTAGATCTGTCTTACTTTTAGGTTGAAATATACCGTAGAACAAATGAATGATGTGGCTATAACACATTATAGTGAAGCTCACGAAACTTTGCCACGTTAACACACCAACATGTTCATGGTGGGCCAAACAGCTTAAAAGGACAAGATTCAATCATATGCATTAGGGATGCTGATAATCCGCTCCGTAGGGCTCATAATGTATGTGTTTTATATGCTTTATTCATCCATTTTGAAAAATCATTTTAGATTATGAGCTAAAAAATGAGGTAGATCGAATGCTCAAATAGACTACACTATGGGTACATAGTAGGGGTCAAACACCTACTGTTGAAAAGTTCTTAGTGGGTCACCGAAGTTTTGGATCAAACCGATATTTATGTTTTTCTTTAGTTTAACTCCATAGGAGCTTGCGAACAAGTTGGATGGCGAGTAATCATCATGGTGTACCTAAAAAAGGTTTCAACGGTGGGGTTATTATTAGCACCACTTCGTATGATGTTGTCCACTTGAGCCTTTGATCTGCTTACTTTTTTGGCTCATGTCCTAAATTTCCTATCAAAATGGGTAGACATGTTGGATAAAATACATATATTATAGGGAGCCGACAAAGTCCTTGGCAAGACCGTCAGCCTTTAGCTAAGTCCTAGCTAAACCATGGATTACTGGAACATGGGGTGTACTTGTGACAATTGAGAATCCCTATATCATATGGTATGATCCTACATACATGCATTTAGGGGTGTACACGAACCAAGCTAGCTCAACTCGACTCGAAAAAGCTCGATTCGACTCGGTTCGAAGCTGAGTTCGAGCCGACTTGAGTTGATTTTTTTAGCTCGAAAATGAGTTCGAGCCGAGTTCGAGCTAGCCCCAACTCGACTCGACTCGACTCAGATCAAACCAATACGGTGACTCGGTTACTTTGTTATTGATGTTGCTCACCAAGTGTTTAATGAAATGACTCAGTCCACGAACCCTTCTTCTCATATGCACCAGAGATCATTCAGCTGAACAATATCTAGATCAGAAAATGTTGATCCAAACACGATCTCAGATCCTTCACTTCCTTCACCTTCTCCCGCATCAAATCTATCCTCTGAAGCAAGATTCGAAGCATGCTTCTGTTGCAGATATGGTCAAATCCTCTCAAAAGGAAATTGAGGAAACCGCACTTTATCAATGGAGCACTAGTGGCCTCTTATTCCAGCTCACAAGTATCTACATGAAACGAATATTTTTTTTCTTGGTTTTTATGTTGCTTAAAAGGTGTTTGATAAAATACCTATAAAATCATTGCTTCTGTTTTCACAAACAGTGGGATTTTAAAGGTGCAGTCCAGGTGTTTATGGAAATGCTGTAATGGCGAAATCGGCTCGATCTCGGCTCGAACTAGCTCGAGCTGTTGACCAAATCGAGCCGAGCTGGCCAATCAGGCTCGAGGACCGAGCCGAGCCAAGTTCGAGCTGAGGTCAGCTAGTGGCCGAGCCGAGTCGAGCTGAGGCCAGCTCGACTCGGTTCGACTCGATGTACACCCCTATATGCATTTAATATGTACCGTGCAAAATAGTAGGTCCCAAATAGATAGTGTATTTAGTAAGAATGTAGACATGGCACGTACCTTATATCCGAACCATCCAGAAAGTAGGACCCCTTAAGGATTATAACCCAAAGATTACTCAAAAAGCATGATTGTAAACTAGTCGATCGTGGGACATCTTAATGAACTACATTGGTCCCACTAATTGGAGGACGGTGCGGCCCTTATGGTGGGGCCAACTTGATGTATTTATTCTGTATCCACACCGTTCATCCATTTTTCTATATTATTTTAAGGAATTATCCCAAAAAATAAGCAGATCCGATTAGGAAACAGTGGTTATTGATTATTAATGGGCCACAAAAGTTTTGGATCAAAGTGATGTTTGCTTTTATCCCTTCATCCAGACTTATGTGACCTTATCAATATGATAAGATTGGATGGAAAATAAGCAATACCAAAACATTAAGGTGTGTACTAAAAAGTTTTTAATGGTAGGGCATTCAATCATGTTGTTTTTTATGGTGTGGTCCACCTGATAAATATGCTTCATTTTTTGGAAGCCAATTGGCTGGTGTTAGAGCTGGGCATCGGACAAAGTCGGATCGAATTGGGTCGAACTCGATTCGGTCCGAAACCTACATGGGCTGACCCGAACTCGATCCGATCCGGGATCGAGTCCGGGACATCTGACTCGAACCGATCCGATGCACGGTTGGCCTGACCCGAACCGAGTCCGACTCGGTCAGGGAAACCGAGTTGAATCGGGTTGGGTATGGTTCAGATTGGGTTAGGTTGGGTTTGTGGGTCAAACTATAAGGTATGTGTTGTATCCAAACCGTCCATCCATTTGGAGAATTCTTCTTAAGGCTTAAGCCAAAAAATAAGACAGATCTAAAGATTAGTTGGACCACACTGCAAAAAATAGTGGGGGATTGAACGTTTACCATTGAAACGCTTTTAGAGATCACGAAAGTTTCAGATTAATATGAAACTTGTTTTTCCTCTTCATCCATGTATTTTTAACATTATTAACAGATTAGATGGAAAAAAAAACATTATGGTGGGCCTTACGAATTTTTTAACGGTGAAAATCATTATCCTCGCTGCTATTTTCGGTGTGGTCCATTTGAGCTTTAGATATGATTCATTTTTTTTTTCAAATGCTCTGAAATGATCACGAAAAATGAATAAACGATATGGATATAATAAATACATTATTGTGGGGCCCATGTAATTTTGATCTCATTTGAGTTATTCGTACAACTCGAAGCTCAAGGCGCATCTCCACTCGCCTTTGCACGACTTGTATCTACACTGCCTGTAACCTACTATGTTGATGGGCACGGATTAGCTACTGACAGGTTGAGTAGCGACTAGCAAGGCTAGTTACTGACGTCAACAAGTTCCGTGGGCCCCACCATGATATATGTTTTGTATCAACACCTTCCATCCATTTGGGGAGATCATTTTAGGGGCATATATCCAAAGAACGAGTTAAATCCAAAGCTCCAATGGACCCCAACACACAAAACAGTGGGACAGTGACACCCACCGTTAAAAACTTCTAAAGGCTACAAAAGTTTTAGATCAAGTTGATATTTGTGTTTTCCCTTATTTCATGTCTTTTTTAACTTTTGAACAGGTTGTGAATGGGCGATGTGGATATAACACATACATCATAGTGGGCCCACAGAACTTGGTGACGTCACTTCAGTAGCCGACTTGCTATTCAACCTGTTAGTATCTAATCCGCGTCCTGTGTTGATGTGCACGACACGAAACTGCCTTGCGCGGTGTATGCATGTGGTTTATCCACCGTAATGAGTAAACTTTGTTGGGGCTCACCGTGAATACATGTGGTTTATCCACGCCATCCATTCATTTTTCCAGATCATTTTAGTGGTTAAACCCAAAATTGATGCATATCCAAACTCAAGTGGACCATACCAATCCGTGAATGCTTCACGTACGTTTACGGGTTACCCTCCCATAATAATATTCATAATCATTTTTTGGGCCCACCAAGGTGTGGTTATCAAATCCAGACCATTCATTATGTGTGTCCCACTTGGATGAGGGGTCAGACCAAGTTTCAGATGCATCAAAATTGTAGGTGGGCCCCACCAAGTGCTTTTATATGTTTTAGGAATGTCTTCACATGATTTAGATGGTATGGCCCACCTGAGTTCCGTATATGGCTGATTTTTTGGATGTCCCATAATTTAAAGGGGACTCATAAAATGCACGATGTTGATGTTCAACACACATCACGGTGGGGCCCACACAACTCGACCTCATGGGAAGTTCCCATGAGCTCGATTGCATAAAACTATTTCCCTCTCTCTCTGTCAAGCTCGGTGCTCGATGTGTACCTCGAGCCATGAGCTGAGAGAGGGATTGGCTACTCCCCTAGCTGATGGTTGGTGTTATGTGGACCCACCATGATGTATTTATTTCATCCATGTCGTCCATCTATTTTTCTAGATCATTTTATGGTACTAAACCAAAAATGAGGTATATTTCGATCTCAGGTGGACAACACTATAGGAAATAATGTTGAATGAACATTGTGCGGATTGGATCGGATCGGATCCAATCGGATCGGATCTCGGATCGAATCAGTTTGGATTAGCCACTGATTCGAACTCGATCCGATGAACGATCAGATCTTATTGGCCCTACTTGATTCGCACCAATCTAGGCCGTCGGTTTGGTTTAGATTGGGTCAGATCGGGTTGGATCCACCGGATCGGGTCAGAAATGCCTAGCTCTAGTTGGTGTACCACACACCATCTATATAACTGATGTATTGACGTCGGTAAGTTCTGTGGGTCCATCATGAGGTATGTGTTATATCCAAACCGTCCATCCATTTGGCGAGCTCATCTTAAGGCTTGACCCAAAAAATAAGACAAATCTAAAGATCAATTGGATCACACTGCAAAAAATAGTGGGGGATTGAACGTATACCATTGAAACCTTTTTAGGGTCACAGTAGTTTCAGATCAATATAAAATTTGTTTTTACTCTTCATTTGTGTATTTGTGACCTTATTAATAGATTGGATGAAAAATAAACATTATGGTGGGCCCTATGAATTTTTTAACGGTGAAAATCATTATCCTCACTGCTATTTTGGTGTGGTCCATTCGAGCTTTGGATATGATTCATTTTTTTCTAACGCTCTCAAATGATCTCAAAAAATGGATGAACGGTGTAGATATAATAAATACATCTTGTGGGGCCCATGTAACTTTGATATCCTTTGAACCGTTCGTATAACTCGGAGCTTAGGAGCATCAGCGCTCGTCTTCCCACCACACGTATTTACACCATCTATATAGTTGGTGTGTGGTACACTAGCCAATCCACTTCCCATTGTTTTTGGATAATGGCCTAAAATGTTAGGTAACAAATGGATGAAAGCGCTTGGATACAAAGTACATACATCAAGGTGGGCCTCGCTTATACAAGATCCGGACCGTTCATCTGATGTTCCATAACATATTCTATCCATATTGTAAAAAAGGAGTCTGGTGATCCTAGCCGCTATTGGCAAACTTTTAAGACCCGCAAATGTGCGGTTAGGAAAAAAAATGCAACGAACGGTTGAATTTAGACTGGAAAAAGTCCTCCAATTGGCAGCGAAGACTAATAATATTCACATAGTTTTGGTTCATGGCCCATTTGTAGCAGAGGCCAGATAGATGAACGGTCTGGATCTGATGCATGTGTGACGCGTAAGGCTGAGTGCTCATGACCAGCTTACAAGAGCTTGTATGGCTTATACATACTTCCCAAATCCCAATTACTTAGGATTATTTGATACTCTGGCAATGTCGGATCATACGTGTGTCCATGCCATAAACCAATCCAGAGTAAGGGGTGTACATCGAGCCGAACCGAGTCAACATGGGCTCGGCTCGGCTTGGTCACCAAGTTGACCCAGCTTGAACTCGGCTCGGCTCGGTCACCAAGTTGACCCAGCTCGAACTCGGCTTGGCTCAGTGACCGAGCCAGCATGTCCAGCTCGGCTCGGCTCGGTCAGGAATCAGATCAGTTCGAGCCGAGTTCGAGCTCGAGCATTCGGAATATCAGTGAAAGTGCATTCTGAATTTGGAAGATCTGTTTTATCTCAAATCAAGCTTGAGATCATTGTTCTGCTCATCTCATGAAAGTGAAATAACTGAGTCATCATTCTCAGTCATCATTCGGAAACCCCCCAAACGTCTTATGCAATACATGGGCCCACTATCATATCCATCATACTTATATTTTAGTGGATCAAATAATTGCTAACAAATATAAAGCATTCAAAAAGGGTATAGATCATTAACATTGGCCAAATCATATGAATGTGGGGTCCATGTGCTTACCAGCAAGCGAGTCGGCGGTGGGCCTCTGCAAGTCGGGGACCGAGATCGGACGGTGAGAGGGTCTCTGGGACGAGCAGGGTCTGGGACTAGCAGGGAGAGGGATGAGAGAGAGAGAGAGAGAGAGAGAGAGAGAGAGAGAGAGAGAGAGAGAGAGAGAGAGAGAGAGAGAGAGATTAGGGCGTTGGACGAGAGGGAGATTAGGGCAAGGAGAGAGGGAGTAGAGAGAGGTAGGGAACGACCGTATTTTGAAAAGGGTAGAAATGAATAGGGTTTTAGTTTTAGGGTTTATATATATATATATATATATATATATATATAAAACCGTGTCGAGCCGATTATTGATCCGAGTCGAGTTGAGCGGGGGTCAGCTCGAACTCGGCTCGAATTCATTTTTGAGCTGTAAAAAACGGCTCGACTCGAATCGAACTCAGTTCCAAGTCGAGCTTTTTCAGGCCGAGTTGAGCGAGTTGACTGAGCTAGCTCGGTTTGTGTACACCCCTAATCCAGAGTATCCAATTTATGGGTCTCTCCATGGATGGGGCTTAGCCCGGAATATCGGACGATCGTAACCGTTTAATACATGAGACGTGCGTCTAATCTGGACATTGCAATCACGGTTTGATTGATATGTACCGCATTGTTACGATCGCCTGTCATTGATTTTTTTTTTTTTTTTGTGCTCCATCAACATCTATCATTTGATTTAGACGATTTGGATTAAAAGCTACCGTGATGTCATACCTCAGTTGCTCCGGATTGAGTATTTTTCTTGAATCAAGCTCTCTCCCTTTAATATATTAGAATTTGATTGGACAACAAGCTATTGTTAAAGATTTATTGGTTAACACTTACCAACCTAATTAAAGCGGATTTAGTTATGCTCTTGCCAAAACTCAACTTTTGCTTAAGCGGACCCTATCCGTAGATTTTTGGCGGTGGCTACCATCCAATCAAATCTCTACCACGTTGTTTGTACTGACTTTGGTACAAGCAAGGATGGTACTCAATGGTGTTGAGGTGAGCCCACCACTGACAACTATCTCTCTTCCAAAATTGGTTACATAAATCAAAGCTACTAATATCGCTAGTGATTGGAGTTTATGGGGGCATGTTATGAAGCTTGTGTTTCATCCATACCGTCTTTCTATTTTCTTACCTTATTTTAATGCGTGAGTTCAAAATTGATGTGTAACTAATGTTTAAATTGATTGCATCACAAAGAAATAGTGGAGACTGAATGCCTACCATTGAAACTTTTCCAATCAAATCCCCACCAGGTTATTCGTACTGACTTTTGGTACAGGCAAGGGTGGTACTCAACCGTGTCGTGGTGAGTACCGCTGATAGCTCTCTCTTTTCCAATGATGATTATCATATATCGAAGCTACTAATATCCCTAGTGAACGGACTTTGTGAGGTTCTATTATGAAACATGTGTTTCATCCACACCTTCCATCTATTTTCTCAACTTATTTTAATGGTTGAGTTCAAAATTGATATGTATCTAAAGTTTAAATTTATTGCATCACAAGAAAGAGTGGAGACTAAATGCCTATCATTGAAACATTTCCAATTAAATCCCCACCAGGTTGTTTGTACTAACTTTGGTATAGGCGAGGGCAGTACTCAACCATGTTGAGGTGAGCCCACTGCTAATAGTTCTCTCTTCCAATAATGGTTACCATAGATTAAAGATACTAATATCCCTACTGACTGGACTTTGTAGGGCCTACAACTTATTTTATCAACTTATTTTAATGCATGAGTTTAAATTGATGTGTATCTAAAGTTTAAATTGATTGCATCACAAGAAATAGTGGAGACTGAATGCCTACCAGTTAAATTTTTGTAAGGTTATAAAAGTTTTAAAGCAAGTTGATATTTGTATTTTCCCTTCATCCATGCCAGTGTGACCATATAAACAAACAACTTGATGACAAATAAACATTATTATAAGCCTTAACAGGGTTTCAATAGTGGATGTCATTACCCTTACTATTCTTTGAGGTGTGGCCCACTTGATTTTTTTTTTTTTTTTTTCTTTTACACACATACAACCTATGCACATTCATGCACTCACACCACAGTGATTTTTCACCACAATGACCTCATATTGAAACTCTTGTGAGTCTACAAATGAGGCATGAGTGAGGATCCCGGAACATAATAAGTTTTATCATGTTAGCCACTTTCTCCTGACAATGGAACCTATTTGATGCATGTGTTATATATCCATGATGTTCTTCAAAATTTCCTACTTAATTTAAAGCATGGTGAAGCAACAACATGAATTAAACACTCATTGTTAAAACATTTTAAGGCCTATTTATTTCATCAATTAGCATTTTAACGTAATAAAAAGTACAATGATTATAAGTTATTGTATTTGTCTTTTGGTAACATTTGTATTTGACTGCCGATTCACATATTTAACTTATCTTTAATTTATAGTTAGTAAAGTTACAATTATAACATTTTTACATTACATTAATATAAAATCATTGCATAGTACAATAATATTGTTTTTGAATTTAAGATTTTCACCATGACACCATCGAAAAGTACAATAATATTTATTTACCCATTTCTTTAATATATCTGCATTCCAACAATGATCCTTGCATTTGATTATTCACACACACACATATATATAGCATAATTGACAAAATAAAAAAGTTCTCAGTCAAACTTGTTTTATCGAAGTACCTTATAAGGAGAAGGGATTGGCTACTCCCTTTGCCACCAGCCCCTGGCTAGTGGTTGGTGCTACGTGGGCCCCACCATGATGTATGTGTTTCATCCATTCCATTCATCTATTTTTACAGATCATTTTAAGGGCTTGATCCAAAAAAGATAGGGATATAAATCTCAAGTGGACCACACCAAGGAGAACAACAGCGATTGGATATCTACTATTAAAATCCTCCTAAGGCCCACCGTACTGTTTATTTGACATCAAATCTGTTGATTAGGTCATAAAGATCCAGATAAAGGGAAAAAACAAAGATCAGCTTGATTCAAAACTTTTATGACCCCCAAAATGTTTTTAATGGTCGAGGTTCATTTAACACTGTTTCCTATACTGTGGGTCCACTTGAGATTGGGCTATACCTCATTTTTGGTCTCATATCATAAAATGATCTAGAAAAAATAGATGGACAGCATGGATGAAACACATACATCATGGTGGGGCCAAAAGAGCACCGACCCGTTTCCCTTATTAAGGGACTGGATGGTAAATAGCCAGGGCTTATCTTTGACAAAGGCCTCGGGTTGTTTTCCTAGCACTACGCATGCGTGACTTTATCACTGTCAGCGACCTCTAGTCTAATCAAATAAATAAAAATTAAATCCTTCAAGTGATGATGAGCCCTCGGTCTACTGCATGATTATTTTCGACACACTCTCTGCGAAGTATACATAAACATATGAGTGTACTCTACGTTCAGACTAACCAGCAAACCAGCCCAACCCTTTCCCGCATGGCAGCGCAAGATCTCGACTGTTGATAAGGTGGGCCAGCGTGTCCTATTCGGAAGAATTTGATTATTGGTCCATGGCACATATAAGGTGGGACCCACCTGATGATTGGTCTATATATATTACACATGCTCCACATTGGCTTGATTTGCATGAATGATGAACAGACAGGTGAAGCCCACCTCGAGACACATTTCTCAACTAAGGACAGCGGTAAATTAAAGGAAAAAGGTACGTACCAAAAAATCCTAACCATCCAATTAATATAACTCAAATGGGCAGTCCAAATTAAATAGACGATATCAAATTGCTAAAACTGGTCGATGAATTCGAATCCTTGATCATTCTCCATCCACAACGGGCCTTACAATTTCGACGGTTCAGATTTCTGCAAATATATGCCACGTGTACGGTAGAGAGCTATTACCTAAGTCTACATGAGAATCCAAATTAATCGTGTGGAATAAGACCAAGGGCAGTGTGTCATTTTGTCAACCATGGTTAAGCTGGGTTTGACTAGCTCCACCTAGTGCCAGCGTGTTGGTCTTTCCCACGGGTTCTGGGCTTGTAGACTGAGAACGGGGACTCGCGCGAGTGAGATGGTGATGTATTCTCGCGATACACGTGCGATCCTAGTACTCGCATGAGAGATCTGTACCGTCCATCACGTGGGGCAGAGAGAGAACATGCTCTGACTCAAAGTCGATGCCGGTCATCTTGCATGGTGGCAAAACGTGCGAGCTAATGTGGCCATCTTCATTGAACGGTTGGTTTTCCTCAAAAAGTCGATGGCCTTGGTCGGACGCCCGTCCCTACGTAGGACCGGACTATGACGTATGGATTTTATGCACACCGTACATCCATTTGCCCATATCATTTTAGGGTACAACCCAAAATCGAAGAAGCTCCAAGGCTCAAGTGGACCACACCAGCAGTGATAATGACACCCACCGTTGAAACCTTCCCAGGGCCCGCCGTGATGGTTACCATCCTGTTCATAAGTTCACATAGACCTGGATGAAAAGGGAAAACACAAATATCAGTCTGATCCAAAACTTCTGTTGCCGAAAAAAGTTTTCAACGGTAAGTGTTTAATCCCCACTGTGTGGTCCATTTAATATTTGGATCTGCCTAATGTTTTCGAATTTTCCCTAGAATTATATGGAAAATTGGATGAACCGTGTGGATAAAACTTATACATCACGGTGGCCCCTCAGAGCCCCTGTCCGTTCTAGATAGGACGGGTAGAGGTAGTACCCCAATCCGCGTCGCACATGTGCAGCGAGTCCCTCTTCTTCATCTCACGCGCGCGAGTCCCGTTGGCAATGGGAATGTAAACTCGCTGCTTCTTCTCCTTCTCTGCAACACGCACCAAAGCAAAACTCCCCTCCCTCTCCCCTCCCTCTCTCTCCTGACTTGCTGGTAAATCTCTCTCTCTCTCTCTCTCTCTCTCTCTCTCAGTGTGTGGATGAGATGCGTGAAACTCTGCGACGATCCGAGCTATTGATTCATCGCACGGCTTGATAAATTGACCGTAGGTGAAAAATCACAACGATCGGACGATCCTAGCCATACAAAAGAGGTGGTACAAAAATCACTGACTGGATTTGATTTGGTTTCGCGTGTGATTTATGATCTATGATCCATTCATGGTGCTAAAATTTTTAATTTCAGTTTGTCTGTGGAAGTGGTTTCATTTTCATTGATTCGATCTCTGCTTTCTTTAGCTGATGGATATGAGTTTCTCTGAATGATTTATCAATGCATTAAACGGTTGTAACTCGTGTGCCGTGTGTGGCATATACACGTACGTGAATCTAGACCGTCCACATTGTGGATGGGGCATAGCTGAATACGCTGTTTGGACATTATTCATCATCCAACTGGTGGTGTCAAATGGACGGCTAGAATGAAGATGGTCTAGGGTGCAAATTCGGTGGGCGAAATCAGATGGTTAGGATTGTCCATTTGTTGTGGGTTTTTTTTTTTTTTTAATTTTTTAATTTTTATTTTATTTTTATGTTCCATTCACAACAGGACCCATGACTTTAACGGTCTGAATTGAAGTACATGTATGCCATGTCTGTGGTGGATGAATTGCCACCGAACTTAGCGGAATTGGGTTCCTCTTACTTCCTTCTCTTGATTCTAAAAATCAGTACTTTTTTCAGTGTGTGTAGTTTTTGAATTTGAACTGGTTATACTATCTACAGGGTGGGTGGATAGATATGATCTTCAGTAGTCATCGCGGTTGGATTTTTTTTTGTCACATTCCGGTGGGCCGTCAGATTGGAATCCAGGATCGGAGAGGATCACATGGTTAGAGACACTCCTGGTTTCGGTGCTCTATCTCATTTTCTATTATACGAGTGAAAACAGATTGCTTTGTTGATATCTTGTCAATTTGAATCCATTTTGCTTAAAGCCAGACAAAGTCCGTCAATTCTTGGCGAAGTATCGATTTTCTTTTGATTATATCATTCTTTTGCATTGGATGTGTGAAGCAGAACTGTGCTGATACAATCATAGCAGAATGGGAGGACTTTGCTCGAGAAGTTCCACCACTGATAATACTCTGGGAGGAGGCGTCTCAAACGCCGGTGGACATGTTGATCATGAATCCATGGGGCATCAGCTGCATGGGTTCTCATCAAAGACCGTTGGTGATTTGAATCCACCATTTGTTGGGGAAATTATGGATAAGCGGTTACAAGAGCCTGACTCATTTTCTGAGAGGAATGCATCTGAATATGGGAATAACAACCTCGTTGATGTGGAGCCTGGGGAGCAGCAGTTGGGCAGGTCTCTGTCGTACAAGTCTAGGTCAACTAAGTCGAAGTCGGCAGCAGCTGCAAAAATGGGTACAGCCAAGGCAAGTGCTTTCTTGCAGTTAGTCTTTTTTGGTTCTTATTATGTTCCCTTTCTTTTCATATTTAATGAAATACTGAACAATCGTAAACAATTCATTCAGTTGGATTGTGTTTGCTGTTTAGTTTTGCTTCAACACCATACCTAGAACATGATTGATAAATTTTATGGATGGGTGGTTCAAATATATACCTAAACTTCATTGGAGGATCCATCTTTCGTAGCTCTGAAATCCCTGCAATGGAGTCATGAGAGAGTTTGATGGCAACTTTTGTAGCTCCCAAATCCATGCAATTTGAATCACCTACCCTCTTTGCCCCCAAGAACACCAGAAGACTATTGTGGCAATATCCTGGAGGCATTTGTACATATTGTTGATTATGGGAGCATGTGGGATGAAAATATTTCTCATGACTTGGTAACAGCAAACCCAATGCCATCATCAAATGAAAAAAAACACCTCTATATTTTGGAGGCAAAGCGTGTAATGAAGGTGATTCATGGGTCCACATCATAAAAGTGAAGGAGTGTATGATATTTAAGCGTCGAGTTTTTTCAATTGCTTGTTGCTTGAGAATTTGTAGTATGATCATTTTGAAGGATCCATTTAGCTTGGTCTTCACTATTATTATTATTATTTTCCTTAGAGGTGGTCCACGTAATGCAAATAGGAAAATTCTCCAACTCTCATACAAGGCCAGTGGATGGCCAATAGGATTTCTAAATGGGTGGCCTAGCTTGGCCTGTTGGCCTAGTTCAATCATTAAGTGGGCTACAATTATACAAAATGAATGGCCAGTTTAAAGACAATTTACATGCGTAGTTTAAAAGCTTTTTTTTTTTTTTTTTGGATATGGGTTCATGTTTCTATGACCAAAACCATTTATATGAGGGATTCGTCATGGATAGTGGGGATGTTGCAAAAATTTCTTAGATTTGGACTATTTCAAACCTTTGATCATTTCATTTTCTTCCTTATAGGGCCGGCCTTGGAAGGCTAGGGCCAAGGCCTTTTTAGCCTAATTAGGGCTAGGGCTTAGGGGATTAGGGTCAAGCGAGGGACACCCAGGTCCATTGCCATGTTTACTTGCAACATCTTCTATCAATGCAACTAAATTTGAAATTGAAAGGAAAAAGCCATGCTCTTTATTTGTGGGAAGAAACAGTTCTTCATGTGTGTTCACATTCTCTATAGGAAGATAAGTTTACATTACTACTCAACATGGTTTGGGCTATGTCATGATCCATTTCAACTTTCAGCTACATGGATAGAAGGGCCTTCTCAGAGGCCGACAATATTATGTGCTAGATCTTCATTCTAGCTAGTGTTCGTAGTATTGGTATCATTATATGTATCGTTGGCTGGGGATACGGAAACATGTATTGATATTGCCGATATTATCGCTGATACTTGGAAATGTATCGTTGAAAGGAGGAAACACTGGAATTTTTCAATGAAACTTAAGGAGAAATCAAGTGGAGGTAGTGCTCTAGAGCCCTATGGCTGAAAAAGTGTGACAAGAATACGCGGTTCTTTCATAGCATAGCTTTGACGAGAGTTAGAAATAACAAAATCAGATCCTTGGTTGTTGATGGTTCTAGGATTGGGATGAAAGAAAAGGTTTGCGAGGCAATTGTCAAGTACTATCAAAAGCTCCTGTCAAGTGACCGTTGGGCCCGACCGAGGTTAGATTATCTACATTTTGATAGTTTATCAAAAGATTCAGCTGCATCTTTGGAGTGTCAGGTTATTGACTTAGAAATCAAAGAGGTTGTGGACAGTTTGGGCCGTGATAAGGCCCTTGGGCCTAACAAATCCCGCTTGCCTATTTTTCAAATTTTTTGAAGACTGTGAAAGTGGATGTGGTTGACTTTGTTAAGGAGTTTCTCGTGAAAGGTAGGCTTTCACCTGAGTTAGGAACCTCTTTTATTGCTATTATTCCTAAAATAGAGGGAGCCGAAGGCTTGAAGGACTTTAGGCCTATTAGTCTTATTGGGAGCCCATATAAAATTTTGGCTAAAGTTCTTGCCTCCAGATTTAGAGAAGTGTTGGGAAGCATCATTTCCCCCAACCAGGGGACTTGTGTGGGAGTACGCCAAATTTTGGACTTTACCCTTATAGCCCATGAGTGCATTGACTTTGATTTCCGTGACAAGAAGGCCGAAATTGTCTGCAAACTTGATGTGGAGAAGGCTTGTGACCATGTCGAGTGGGATTTCTTGGACTATGTGCCAGCAAGGTTGGGTTGTGATGAAAAATGGAGTGGATGATGGCATTCATTAGCTCCCCCGTCTTCTCGGTGTTAGTGAACGTGTCTCCAAATGGCTTCTTCAAACCGTCCAGGGGTCTTAGACAAGGGGACCCACTCTCCCCTTACTTATTTTAGTTGTTGTAGAAGCCTTCAGCCGGTTACTAGCAAAAGGGCAAGAATATAATCTATTTAGCAATTTTAGGGTGTCTAAGTTGGGCGATCGGGTCTCACACTTCCAGTTTGCTGACAATACTATAATCTTTTTTGAACTACACCCTTTTATGTTTGATAATTTGAAGAAAGTCGTTATTTGTTTCGAATGAGTCTTTGGTTTGAAGATTAATGTGGGCAAGATCAAGATGTGGGGTGTCCTTCTTTCCAAATCCAAAACTACAAGGTTGGCTTCATCGTTCGGATGGAAAGTTGGGTCATTTCCTTCGTCCTCTTTGGGGTTGCCACTGTGCATTGGAAAACCAATCAAACACCTATGGGATAAGGTGATTGATAGAATTGAAAGAAAATTTTCTTGGAAGAGCCGCTATCTCTTTCTAGGTGGTCGTCTTACGCTCATTAAGACTACTTTCTCCAATATGCCTATTTATTTTTTGTCGCTTTTCAAGTGTCCCACCTCGGTGTGCGAGAAACTGGACAAACTTTGTAGAGACTTTCTTTGGAAAGGATCTGATGAAGGGTTTAAGATCCACCTCCTCAAATGGGAAGAAGTTTGCAAGCCATTAGACTAGGGTGGCGTAGGAGTTCGGGATTTATGTAGTATGAATGATGCCCTTCTAGGTAAGTGGTTATGGCATTTTAGTACTGAGGTTGGAAGCGTTCGACGCAAGTTAGTGGCAAGCAAGTATGACCTTCATGAAAGGGGTTAGGAGACTAAGAAGTCATCGCTCTATCGAGCTTCTCACATCTAGAAGTGTATTGTGGCTCTGCGCTCAATGTTTCTACGAGGTGTTTCCTTCTCTTTGGGGGACAGTCCCAGGATTCATTTTTGGGAGGATTTCTGGTCCAATATACTCCTCTGAGACAATTTCCCTAGCCTCACACTTCTTGATTCGTCTTCTGGATGCGTGAGGGATTATTACTCAAGAAATGGACCTTCCTTCTCTTGGGCCCCTCCTTGTAGAAGGGATCTCTTAGATGCAGAAATGGCAGATCTGATCTCCCTCTTAGCCCGTTTACAACATGTTGCTCCATCGGGGGACTAGGATTCTATGGTTTTGAGTGCACACAATTTAGGTTGATTTTTTGTTAAATCTCTTTACAAGTTGATCCGTACTTCAAGGGGAGATGGTGCAACACAAGGGGAGCATGCTTATCATTTCTGGTACTATGGAGCCCCTCCCAAGGTGGCTGCATTCACATGGCTTGTGGGAAGAAAGCGGGTTCTGACTAGACAATCTCCAAAAGAGATCGCTGCCTGTTCCGAACATGTGATGCTTATGCATGTAAGATGTGAAAACCATTGATCATTTGTTTATCTCATGCCCTTTTTTCCTCCAAGGTGTAGGAGAATCTTCTCATCGTGTATGAGGTGTCGTGGGTCATGCCGGGATGTGTTAGGACCCTTCTATAGGCTTGGCACGGAAATGGAGGAGGGAAGATTGATTAGGCTATATGGCATCTCTCCCTACCGGATGTGTGGTGGGCCATTTGGGAGGAGAGAAATAGGAGAACATTTCAGAATGTCTCTAGATTGATCGAAGCGGTAATGGAGGTTGTCAAAGTGACTATTTCGGAGTGGGCTGTCTTTCGATAGCTTTCTTCTTTTTGGACTGCCGCTTATGGCTGTCTTAGGGATTTTGTTGTTTTTCTTTTTCTTTTGTATTCTTTTTTTGCCTCGCGGTTGTGGGTTGATGTTTCTAATAAAATTTTTGCTGCCCCTAAAAAAAGAAACTTCAGGAGATGCTACAATACACGTATTTGCATACATAATAAGTTTCTCTTTAATGGGGGTCTCAAAGCATGTAACGCTGACTCAGGGAAACATTAGAGAAAAATGGGGAAAATGGTGGAAAATCAAATAATAGTGAAGAAGACACATATTTGCATAGTTAGGAATCAAATAATAAGTTTCCCTGTAATGGGACCTAAAAGCATGTATCGTTGACTCAGGGAAACATTGGGGAAACATGGGGGAAATGGTGGATCCATCCATCCATGCATGCACATACATACATATAAACACACTGCATGATCCATCCATCCATCCATGCACGCACACACACGTATACATACACACATCCATACATATATCCACCCATGATCCATTCATCCATGCATGCATACATATACACACATACAAACATGCATTTCATCATACAACTATGCATTCATTAAAAAAATAAGTTGTAATGGAAATTTTTTTTTAATAAACATATTTTTTGGCAATTTCAATACTTGGCGATATTATTGAAATATCAATACATTGTTATCGTATTGCAAATTGAGTGGGACCTCTGGTGTCTTTCTTTGAACATTACTTGTCTTGATTGGGGGATACTTGTCATGAGGGCTACAGATATAGTGTTATTTAGAGTTGGATTTCCCTTCACTGGGTTTGTTCAAGCTGAACTAAGACGGTTACACTCTCAATAATATAATAGGAGCTAGAACTAGGGTCCCACTGGATGCTGTGAAGGGCCGAGAGTAAAGACTTTCTAAGGTTCTTTTCGGGATATGGATTCTAGAACTAATGAAGCTTGGGATTTTCTCCACAATATCAATCATCATAATCATTTTTCATTTAAGCCTTATCCCAACTAATTGGGGTTGGCTACACAAATCTTGTTCCACTATCCACTTTATAAAGCCATATCCTCAAACCGCAGATCATCAAGTCTTTTATTACTATCTCCATCAACATCCTTTTTGCCTTTCCCCTATCCTTTTAGAGCCTTCAACTTGAACCCATTCACTCCTAACCAATGCAGTTCTTGGTCTACGTTGCACATGGCCAAACCATCTAAGTCTTCTTTCCCTCATCTTATTACCAATTGATGCTACTCTTGAGTTCCCTCAAATGCATTCATTTTGGATTCTATCCTTCTTTTGCCACTCATCCATCTCAACATCCTCATTTCAGCTGTGCTCATCCTATGACCATGTTGTTCCTTTATTGTCCAATATTATGTCATATAAAGCATGGCTGGTCTTATAGCTATCCTATTTAATTTCTCCTTCAGTTTGATTTGTATGCAGCAATCACATAAAACTCCAGAGGCAAATCCCCACTTCATCCACCCAACTTTAATTCTAGTCATCTCAATTTCTCCGCCCGCATAAATTATTGACCCAAGATATCATCGAAAACGGTCATTTTAGTGTACATCTTGGTTATCAATCTTAATCAATTCCTCATTTCCACTCCTATCAACACTAAAATTGTAATCCATTTTCTCTGTTTTAGTCCGACTAATTTTAAAACGTTTAGATTCTGAAGTATCCCATTATAGTTCTAGGTATGTGGTACATCCTCCCTCGTCTCGTCAATTGAAACTGTGTCATCTCCAAACAATATACACCACAGGACATCTTCCTTTCTAAACGTCTCGTTAACTCGTCCACAATCTCAATATGTTCAACAATTCCATTGTAAAAGAATCATTGAATGCAATTCCACCAATGTCACCTGCTGCTAGGCCTAAAAAAAGGTTGGCTTCCAATGGTGTTGAGGAAATCCATGACATTTAATGTAGATCCAAGGCCGGAGTCAATAAGTGTTCGATTCGAGAAGAGATTGAAGTGGAGGTCACACCTAGGTAGAAGGTTTGTGCAACTAAGATTCAAAGAAATTGTCCAAAATGATGGCTCAAGTTCAGGCAAGGCATTTTGCTTGCTCAGTTAGTAGAAGGGCGAAATCTATGATCAATGTTCTAGTTAAGGAGCTTCCCGTTCTCCCTTTGCATTGAGAAGTCATCCCCCTTACTGGTTGTTCAAACAGGCTTTCACTTCATCAGCTTTTTAATCCATAAAGGCATTTCAATTTTCCAGCCAAAATGAAAGATAAGAACAAGAAAAAAAAAAAATCCAAAAATTCGATGTTTTTGAAGAAGTAAGAAACCTTCTCTTGTGAAGGTGCAAGCGTTACATCTTCTACTTCATTTGGCTCGACGTATCTCTTCTTATCAACTACAATAAAATTTCCACATTAATTCGCGGAGAAAATAAAAATTCCAAATTGTGAAGGCTTCAATGTTAGTTTTTGGTAAGAACAAACAGGCTTCAATGTTAGTTTTTTTGGGAGGCTAGGCGAGTCTGCTTCCTCAGCAGATTCCCCCTTCCTTTTGTAATCTTTTCTCCCTTAATATCAATCGTTATCTTTCAAAAAAGAAAAAAACAGGCTTTCACTTTATCAGCTTTTTAATCCACAAAGGCATTTCAATTTTCCAGCCAAAATGAAAGATAAGAACAAGAAAAAAAAAAAAAAAACTCAAAAATTCAATGTTTCTGAAGAAGTAAGAAACCTTCTCTTGTGAAGGTACAAGCGTTACATCTTCTGCTTCATTTCTTTCATCCATAAGCAATTAGCAAGCCATCTCAGTGCTAAAATATTTAACAATTCATGGATTTTTTTTTTTTTTTTTTTTCCTTCCATTCATAATTTCTCCCTTCTAAGCACTAAAAGACAAATGAAAGAGAAAAGGTCCAATGATTATCTTTACATTATTTCCTTCTACAATATATTTTCCATCTTACTAACAAATACACCCTTAACGGTTCTAGTTAGAATAGCTACATAGCGCAATTTCATTTGGAACAATAAATTTATGAAGAATGCAACATTTCTAGCGTGTGTTCCTGTTTTCTGAAATTGAACAAAATGCTTGGATCTGTGGACACTTTAGAGGGGAATGTTCTACATTGTATTACCACCCATTGTGAGGTTTGCTCTTTCTTGCCTAGTGTCCAAAGGTGAAAAAAAAATAAAAATCATTGATTGGCTCAAGATGTGTTCAATCCCTTTGAAAAATGTTATATGCCTTTTGTAATTGTAAAAGAAAGGGTTACAATCATGGATATCATGCTATAGACTCATGCCCATGTATGTTGAGCCAATGGATAGAACATGAAGGTGGAGCTCTCTCTCTCTCTCATGTATGTTGAGCCAATGGATCAAACACGAAGGTGAAGCTCTCTTTCTCTCTCATTTTTAAATCATTGCCATGATCATTATTGTCATCATAGCCTTGTGCCAGCTATTTGGGGTCAGATTTACAAATTTTGTTTTGCCAATCATTCCTATCTAAGGCCTTCATATTCCTTTTAAGTTCTAACATCACGATCCAAGTTCTTTCAGGTCTTCCTCTCATCCTCTTTTCAGGCCCGTCAATCCTAATCAATGTCCTTCTCATCTCCTCAGTCTTCATTGCACATAAGTCAACCATCTCAATCTGCTCTCCATCAATTTTCCTTGTATTGGCATATGCTGCTTCAGAAGGCCTCATTCACTGTCGCACTCTATCTATGCTCATGTTGACTTTTAAGTTCTAACTGCTAAACACACTGCCCCATATAGCACAGCTGGTTAAGGTATATATGTCATCAAAATGTGTGAATTAATAAAAATATGAAAAGGAAGAAAAATCTAGGAAAACCTAGAAGATCTTGGAAATCTAAACCCAGAAGATCTTGGAAATCTAAACCTAGAAGATCTTGAAAGGGACCCAACAAAATTCGATCTAAAAGAGTTCCTCATTGATTCGACTCATTCAGGTCAACTCGTTTGAATTTTTAAACTATGATATACATGAACCATGATTGTAGGATAAGTTGATTTATATTGCCTTTTATTGAAATAATGTTGTATGTACATTTAATAGCTTTTATGATGTGCAACAGGTATCAGAAATGAGCTCCCTGTTGGGTAGAGCAGGCACTGTTGGGCTTGGGAAGGCAGTGGAAGTATTGGATACACTTGGGAGTAGCATGACGAATTTGAACCTCAATAGTGGATTTGCCTCAGGGGTGACAACAAAAGGCAATAAAATAGCTATTCTGGCTTTTGAGGTTGCTAACACAGTTGTTAAGGGTTCCAATCTCTTGCAATCCCTCTCTGAGGAAAACATAAAACATTTGAAAGAAGTGGTGCTTCCTTCTGAAGGTGTTCAAGTTCTAATTTCCAAAGATATGGATGAACTACTAAGGATTGCTGCTGCTGACAAGAGGTGAATAGTGCATGATTGACTATATTTTTTTGATAGGGCTTTCCCAAGTTCAAACTCTCCTCTAGACGCATGTATGTAGGACATGTGATCCATGCATCAGGCAGGCTCTTCTGTGTTGATGATTTGGTAAAAAAATCAGGGCAATTGACTCAGCAGGTGGGGCAAACATGTATGGACACAATGGGCAATTCAAAAAGATTTTTCCAATGTTCCATGTTTCACATGCATATTCCCCCTGCCTAATTGACCATCCTGAATATTTCTCCAGGTCATCTACATGGTGTTACCCATCTGATGCGTGGCTCGGATGTCCTACACGCTTTCCAGTTCAGCAGATGTGGTCACATGTAGAGGTGCGAGTGGGCTTAGTAAAACTCTGTTTTGATAATATCTTTTCCATTGAATTATGGAAGATCTTATTCCACATGGTTATGCTTGCCATATGACTAGATTTTACATACTTCTTAAAGGGGAGATGTTCCTTCTGATTTATCATGCAATTCTACAGGGAAGAGTTGAAAGTATTTTTGAGAGAAGTGGTTCGCTTTGGAAACCGTTGTAAAGATCCTCAATGGCACAACTTAGAACGCTACTTTGACAAGTAATTGGAGTGATTTCTATCTGCTTTAGCTTTTACAGTCTGCTACATTTCATTCGTGACTTCACATGTTTTTGTTTTGCCATTCCTTTATTGATTTTCCAGACTGGGATATGAACTTGTTCCTCAGAGGCAGTCGAAAGAGGAGGCTGAAGCAGTGATGCAACATTTGATGACTTTTGTTCAGTATACAGCTGTGAGTATTGATCCATTTGTGTACTGGGAAACATTATGCTTTTCGATTTATAATCATGTTCACTGATCATTGCATGAAGGCTTTAACTGCATTTTGTTTGAAGCGATGTCATTGTTGAACATGCTGGCTTTCTAAAGTCAGGTTTGTTGACATGCCCGGGGGATATCTTAAGTAGGGATTTTGCTAAGCCACATGCATGTATAAGGTAGTTCATGTACATGCCAACAAATGTGCCAGCATAGGATATGAGCATGAGATCCAAGCCGTCCATCACATGGTTCCATCATGTAGATTCCATGGTCCGGAGATCAGGCTGGTCTGCTCATCAGGTGGGCTGACATGAAATTGCTGCAAGAAGTCAAGCTGATTATGTTGATGTGGGAAGAGACTTGCTTGAGGCCAATATTTCTATGCCTAATCTGTTTTTCAGTCATCCATTGGGACTCAAGAATTCAGCAGTGCCAATGAAGGCCCTTGTGCTGTTAGTATTTTTCATCTTGCTTGATACTTTATAGCAACCACATTAGTTAGGAAATTTAATAATAATCATGCCTTGCATAGATACATGATCAACAATTTTTTTCCATCTTTCTTTAATGATTGACTCATGCAAGCTTACTGGACTATTGCTATATGTTTGTGATGCATTAAGAAGGGAAATGATTAAACCTCCTTTGTTCACAGGAATTGTACCATGAGTTGCATGCCTTGGACAGATTCGAACAAGATTATCGGCGGAAACTTCAAGAAGAGGAGAACTCAAATGCAGTTCAGAAAGGTGAGCTGCTTTTGCACTTTGCTTGGAAACCATGATAGATAGGCCTCATTGTTATCCTGTCAGCCTCCCCTCTACTGCATGGTAGTGCCCTTCATTTGAAAGGCAAGACATAGGCTTCATTCTTATCCCATCAACTGATCTGTAGAAAGGCAAGACTCAGTTTTCTATACAAGAAGGTTGTTTTTTTTTTTTTCACTCATGTCATAGCATCCCTTTCATAATTCCTTGCAAGATGAGCAATTACACTTGCCATGCAAAGATTATGAAATCTAACATAAATTTGGATGCCATCAACTTGTAGACATGATTTTAATTTGTTAACAACATCGACCAACTTGGTGCATTTCCTGGGGGTTAGCTTTTCAGTTTCAGGTAACTTATATCAACGGGACATGACATTGGTTTTAAATATCGTCCGACAATTACTTGACTCAATTGGGGAGAATGAAGCAAGTCCCCTCGAAACATCTAATGATTCTGATTGAGTCGAAACAGTTTCTATCCCTAATCTAAGATTTGTTTCTATTCCATGACGTGCATGATATGTTCCTTTGCTGTGATAATTCCTTTCATTTTTTGTTATTTTTCAAACATTCCCCTGCAATGTCCTATTTTGTAAATTATCACATTTAGCCAGATATCCTTTTCCTCAATGTGTAGGAGACAGCCTTGCAAGCTTAAGAGCTGAGCTAAAAAGCCAAAAGAAGCACGTAAAGAGTCTAAAGAAGAAATCACTTTGGTCCAAGAATTTGGAAGAGGTAACCAATTGGTTCTTCACATTTCAGCTTCTCTAATGTGTGGGAGAAGAATGTAATGATTGAATCATCATATGTTTTGACAGTGAAAACATTGTTTACTTTTTCTCTGTCGATTTCTTTTTTGGATTAATTTTATTAAGATAAAAAAAAGGAAAAGAAAAGCAAGATGCAACATCCGAAATTAAGACAACTTCAGACACAATGTTCCATAACCAGCAAACTAGCACTGGCTGAAAGGGATCACCCCCACAGCCGCTGGCCTTGCAGGAATTCTTCAATCAAATGCTTCCTCAGATGCTCACTATCCTTGTTGTAATGGGCTGGCTTGTTATAAGAAAACATATTTCTGAAAAAAACAAACTAATGTACTGTGTGTTGCAGGTCATGGAGAAGCTTGTGGACACTGTCCACTTCCTACACGTAGAGATCCATGATGCCTTTGGGAATGCTGGTATTTATTTGAGATCTCATTCTTGTCTAATTCATTGTTTTTTCTCATCATCGCCATCGCCATCACCATCACCATCACCATCACCATCACCATCACCATCACCATCATATTCTTCTTCTTTAATTCCACAACCACAAAGCTCCAGAACATGTTGAAACTTATCCCTAGTCCAGAAAGACCACAGTCATTGGTACATTCCTTTAGGAGATTGGTACTGATGCCCATTCCCTTGTAGCTATGATTACTGGGAGAAAGATTGTATAGTCCAGAAGGCGACATAAATATGCCCATTGATGCACAGGTTCTACTTTAAAGAATCGTGGCCTATGATTGGCTTGCAGAATGCGATTATCATCTTTTAAGTTGCCTGTTGCCAGACTAGGTAATCCAGACAGTTCTTTTTGATGACTCATCTTCTTTCCTCCATCAGCTTAGAGAAAATCAATCTAACATTAAAATCAAAAGCTTACAACAGGATAGACCTCAGTTGGTACAAGCCAAAAAACTTCTACCTAAGGTGCCATTCCTGGTCCCACTTTGGACTCACAACTACAGAATCCCTACACCGCCTGTTTCTGCCTCTTTTTTTGGATTCAAACTCACATGACAAGGACCACCGCTATCACTATTGACAATGTAATAGGTAAGCCCTCTTTATTTAAAATGAAATTACTCATGAAAAGCCCATTGTGGATGACTCTAGGGATGTGGCCAATGTTTCAACTGTTTTAAACGTTAGTTTTGATGGTTGATCAAGATGGCTATGTCTACTCCGACCAATGAAGCGCCATTTGAAGATGAAATTATCCCTTCCATTTAAATCGCAGTGCATATCAGAGAGGCCTAAGAAGCAAGGTGAAACTGAAACATTTTATATGGAGAAGCCACGACCACCTTATGATGTGATGCAGGAAGTGGTGAAGTTATGACCCTGTAGAAAGAGTAGTGGTCAATGTTTTTCCTGTCCTTGATATGCCGGATCAAACTCAACCAAAGAAGTGTGTTTGGGCTGTTATTTGGCTAATATAGCCTGCCGGAAGGATATAGAGGTAGATCCAGATGAAGGGGAAGTTATTTCAAATTGAGAAGTCTTCCAAGTGTATATATAAAACCACTTCATTTGTACTTGAAGTCCAATATCATTGGTACTTTCAGAGACAACTACCTCACGTGGATTGGTTGTCCTCTTAATCTCATCTTTCTACTCTGTAACATTGGGATGCTGGAGAGGGTGTTAATTAAGGCGTCTAGTTTAGTCCTATTTACGAGCATGTCCTTTTATTCTATTCCTCGCCACGATTGAGCAGCATTTTAGCCATTTTTTTTTTTACTCATTCAGGTCATTGTCCCATGGTCTACAATGATTCATGCATCTTTTGAAACAAGATTTACAAATCCATCAGAACTTGGGAGCCAAGATGGATTGGAACTATCAAATAAAAAGATTTGCATGAATTTGGACCTAAATATGGTGCTCATTGCTTCAGCCAATTGTGTGTGCAAATCTTTTGATTTGCATACAGGGAGTTTGTTTTCATAATTCGCTCTTAGGCAATCAATCTGACTGGAGTTATTTTATCTGTATTTTGTCTTCGATGAAAACATTAGAATTGAGTGATTGTGAATGCAGTAAAAGAATTGGGAAGCGATAAAGCCCCGGGGCCGGATGCTTTTTTGATAGTGTTTTTACAAAAGTTTTGGGAGCTAGTTAAGCGGGATGTGATGGGTTTCATTAATGAATTTCATGAGAAAGGAAGCATAACTTCGGAGTTAGGGGCTACATTCATAGTATTGATTCCAAAAAAAGGAGCCGAGAGTCTTATAGACTTTCGATCAGTAAGTCTATTGGGTAGCCCATACAAAATTTTGTCGAAAGTGTTAACTTCTAGATTCTGTGAGATTATTGGAGAAGTTATCTCTTTAACACAGGAAGCATTGTGGAGGGGAGGTAGATAGTGGATAGTGTGCTCATGGCTCAAGAATGCATACACTCATGCATTAGAAAAGGGTCGAAAGGGGTAAAATGTAAGTTAGATATTGAAAAATCATATGATCACGTAGATTGGGTCTTCTTAGATTATATCCTGGGAAGGGTGGATAGTGGGCCAAAGTGACGGTCTTGGATTCGTGAATGCGAGACAAGGGGATCCTCTCCCCATATTTGTTCTTGGTGGTAATGGAGGTGCTTGGTAGAATGATTGACGAAGAGGCGGCGGGGGGATTGGTGGGGGGATTTAGGTTGGACAATTCGGAATTTCAAGTGTCACATTTACATTATGCAGATGATACTTTATTATTGAGTGAGGTAGATGAAGAAATTGTGGAGAATCTTATGTCAATCATAGTTTGTTTTCAAGTGTTGTCGGGATTAAAGTAAACATCATGAAAAATGAGATATTGGGGGTGGGCATCTTTAAGGAGGAGGTGGGGAAATTTGCGAGGATTTTTGGTTGTAGGGAGGGCTTGTTAAAGTGATAAAGTCCCTTGATATACATTGATACACCACACTCTGACAGCTTGAGCTTTTGGAGTGAATGGTTGTTTGACATGGTATCAGAGCGGAAAGTCCTATGTTCGAATCTCGAGAGCAGCAAATATGCCTCGTTAATATATTATTCTCCCACGGGGGGTCAAGAAAATCAGGTCCGGCCCAGGGACCGGGAAATCAAGCCCGGCGTATTTATGGTGTGAGCGTCCCTCCACCCTTGTCAATATGTTCCCGTGCCGAGTTCCCACCACGCACGTGCGGGGGGGGGGGGGGGGGGGGGGGGGGGGGGGGGGGGGGGGGGTGTTAAAGTGATAAAGTCCCTTGATATACATTGATACACCACACTATGACAGCTTGAGCTTTTGGAGTGAATGGTTGTTTGACAGGGCTCCTTTCCTACTTCATACCTTGGGCTCCCATTATGTATAGGGAGGCTAACAAAACAATTGTAGCATAAAGTGATAGAACGGTTTGAAAGAAAGCCATCCCAATGGAAGAATGGGCTCTTATCACTGGGTGGAAGGTTAACTTTGATCAAAACAACAATGTCTAACCTCCCGGTTATTTTATGTCGTTATTCAAGTGTCCAAAATCGATATTAAATGAGTTGGAAAAGATCAGGTGGGACTTCTTGTGGGAGGGAGTGGAAGAAAAACACATATTTAATCTCTAATAAAATGGGAGGATGTGTGTAAACCATGGGATCAAGGGGGAGCTGGTTTAAGAAACTTGGAGATTATAAATCTGGCTTTGTTAGGAAAATGGGTGTGGAGGTTTGGATCAAAAGGGGGGTCAATATGGAGAAAGGTGGTAGGTAAGAAGTATGGGGCGGATGAAAGGGGTAGATGGACAGAGTCTTCATCATTGTACATGGCATCTATTATTTGGGGATTGGTGGCGTCGATTAAAGGTGAGGTTTGGGAAGGAATGGGATTTTTAGTGGGGAATGTAAGGATCATTAGATTTTGGGAGGATATATGGGCGGGGGACCATAAACTGAGTGAAGCTTTTCCACACTTAGCAGGGATAGCATTAGAGGCTGGTTTGTCGGTGGATGGATTTTTTTTTTTTTTTTTTTCAATTCAAGGAGATGAAGTGATTTGGGCTTTGTTGTGTAGAAGGAATCTTGAGGATGAAGAGGTCCAAGAGCTTATCGGGCTACTTGATCTATTGTCCAAAGTGCATCCGATGGTTTCAGAGGCGGACTCAATGAAATGGTTAAAAGACAGATCCGTTAAATTCTCAGTTAAATCCATTTTCATGTGTTTTAAGTGGAGGAGCCAATAGAGAAGAGGTCAATCTGATAGGTTTCATATGGTACTATGGTGCTCCCCCAAAGGTTGCCATGCTTGCTTCACTAGTGGGCAAAAAAGTGTTAACAGTTGACAATCTCTGTAAGAGAATGATGGTTCTCCCAAATATCTGCTTGATGCGTTATCAAAATGAAGAATCAGTGGACCATCTTTTTCTTCATTGTCCATTTGCTAAGAGAATGTCAACCTGTTTGGAGTATCATGGGTGATGCCAAAATCTATAGATCTCTTCTTTCTCATGTGGCATGGAGGATGCAAAGGGAAGGTTAGGAAAAAAGTTTGGTGCATTAGCTTTCTTCTGGGTATATAGTTCTTATGGTTAGAAAGGAATGACTGATGCTTTAGAAATTGAAAGGGGCAAGTATGGGAGGTTTTTATCACTGTTTAAAGAAAATGAAGAATTGAGTTTTGTTTAAAGAAAATGAAGAATTGAGTGATCTCTAATGTTCTCTCAACTTGGTTTCAACTTTCACCCATTAAAATTTATCACAAGTGCTTTTCTACTACTTTCTATGTAACACTCGACTAGTTTAGTCATGTGCTATGTTGCATTGATAAGAATATGAGACGGATGGGCAATGGACTTGGGTGCCTTTTTCGATGAGAAGATCTTCTCGTGATGGTAAAAGGGCACCTTAAATGATTGAAGGAAATCTCCAAACCTTGTTCGTGGACAACTTCTTGGAGAAATGGTCGAAAGTGAACTTGTACAACGTTTTTTGGAAGGTTTAGGAAAGTTATGGAGGTCATCATCCATGTTTGACAGTCTGCGTTATTCTTGTTGGGATTTGTGCTGCGGAATCACACAGATATGGATCTAGGATATTAATACAAGAGCACCAAGCAATCACAAGAGAACACAAAACTTTAACGTGGAAAGCCCTTTTGGGAAAACACCACGGCACAAAGCGATAGAAATCCACTATGAAAAAAGAAATTACAAAGAGAGAGGACTTACCCGATTCGAACAACCTCGAATCTCACCCTTGTTACATCCTTTGATAACCTTAGAACCCTTTTAGAAACCCTGGAATACTTTTAGAAAGCCTTAGAATACTTTAGAAAGGCCCTAGGGACCCCTATTTATAGTTTAGGAAACTCCATTTACGCACAGACTTTTGAAAAGTTCGGAAACGGCCTCAAATTTACGCAGTCCGCCCGCAGTCTGCGTAACCTTCGACAAGTTGAGTCAGGGCTTCGACTAGTTGAAGGACCCTTCGACTGGTCGAGCCTATCCCTCGACTGGTCGAATGTCTCGGAAATCCAAATACATTGTTGCTGGACTTCAAGTCGAACGGGCTTCGACCAGTCGAAGGCACCTTCAACTAGTCGAGCCAGTCCCTCGATCGGTCGAGCAACAAATTTAAGACATCTGTTTTTAACAACAATCTCTACCATGTCTTCAATCTTCAACCGTGTAGCTTCTTTACCTCTTATCTTATCTCTGTATCGCATCATAGCTTCAATCAAAACTTCTCGTGTACACTCCATCTTTCTTTTTACGCCATCGCCAAGCCCAGAGAAGTTGCACAAAACTTGAACTTCTCTGTGGAATGACCTTGGTGAGCATGTATGCTGGATTCACGCTGGTGTGAATCTTCTCCAGTGCTGCGCCTCCTTACTCAAGCACCGGTCAGATAAAGTGGTGACGAACATCAATGTGTTTAGTACGTAAGTGATAAACAAAATTTTTAGCCCTATCACAGTTAACCGGCACGGCCTCCTGCTAAAGTCCCAACTGATTTATCATGCCTCTGAGCCAAACACCTTTAAATGCTTCTGTCACTGCCATATATTTTGCTTCGGTTGTGGAAAGAGCCACCACGGACTGAAGCTTCGACATCCAACTGATTGCTCCACTTGCTAGTACAAACGAGTATTCTGAAGTAGACTTTCTGGAATCCACACAGCCTGCGTAGTCTGAATCCACATACCCTACAAATTTTGTCCGTCTTCTCAAAAGTTAAGACGTAGTCTTTCGTACCTCAAATGTATCGAAGTAGTCATTTCACTGCTTCCCTATGTTGCTTGCCGGGGTTTTCATGTATCTGCTCACAACACCGACTGCCTGTGAAATATCTAGTCTCATACAGACCATGACATACATTAAACTGCCAACCGCATTTGAATAAGGCACATGAGATATATTTTGCTTTTTCTCATTTGATTTAGGACATTGTTTTGAGGAAAGCTTGAAGTGAGCTGCGTGGGGAACGTTCATCGGCTTTGCTTGGTCCATCTCATACTTGATCAACACATTTTCAAAGTATTCTGCCTGTGATAACCAAAGCCTGCTCTTCTTCCTGTCTCTATGAATATCTATGCCGAGAACCCTCTTTATAGCCCCCAGATCTTTCATCTCAAATGTCACTGATAATTGAGTCTTCAATACGTTGATTTCAGACATACAATGACTGGTGATCAACATATCATCAACATACAATACTAGGATGATGAATCTGCCATTACTTAGTGTCTTGTAATAGACACAATGATCGTATTCACTCCGAGTAAATTTCTTACTCAACATGAAAGAATTAATTTTTTTATACCACTGCCTAAGCAACTGTTTCAGGCCGTACAATGACCTCAACCTGCAAACTTTTTCCTCTACCCCTTTAACTTCGTAGCCCTTTGATTGCTTCATGTAGATCTGCTCTTCCAACTCTCCGTGCAGGAATGTAGTCTTGACATCCATTTGTTCCAGCTCGAGATCGTATTGGATAACCAATGCCAACACGAATCTGATAGACACCTGCTTAACCACCGACACGAATATCTCTATGAAGTTGATTCATTCTCTCTGAGCATAACCTTTCGTTACCAATCTAGCTTTGTATCTATCCTGTTTTCTTTTGAATAACCACTTGCATCCGATCGCTTTTCGGCTCACTGGAAGCTTCGCTAGCTCCCATGTGTGATTTTTGTGCAACGAGTCCATCTCATTGTCCATAGCCGCCTTCCACTTTTCTGCATCAGGCTCACTAAGAGCCTTCTGAATAGTAAACGGGTCCCCCTCATCTGTAACGAGGGCATATGCAATATTAGAGTCGTCCTTGTATCTTGCCTGTAACTTGTGATCACGTGGTGAGTTCCTTCTCACAGGTGGCTGCTCCACCTGATCCTGTGTACCTCTGTTTGCGCATCTGTTTCTGCCTGAGTATTATCTGTGTCAATCGGGACGTCTACGGTCAACCTTTCTGGTTCCTCTTGCTCCTCTCGATCATTCTTGCGGAATAGAGAGCTTTCACCGAATCTGACGTCTCGGCTAGTGATGACCTTGCGTGTGATCTTGTCAAATAACCTGTAACCTTTCACACCAATACCATAACTAACAAAAATATACTTTTTGGCTCTATAGTCTAGCTTATCTGTCTCAACTGACGGTACATGAGAGTAAGCCTCACAACCAAATATATGCAAATCTGAGTAGTCGATTTTTTGACCACTCCATACTTCCTCTGGGATTTTACATTCAATTGTCGTTGAAGGAGACCAGTTCACCAAATAACAAGCCATGTTAACGGCCTATGTCCATAGGTCCTTGCCCAATGCAGTATTACTTAACATGCATCTGACCTTCTCTAGGAGAGTCCGATTCATTCGTTCAGCCACACCGTTTTGCTCGGACGTGTGGCGCACTGTGTTATGCCTGATGATCCATTCATCCTTGCAATAATCATTGAACTCAGTGGAAGTAAATTCTCCACCATTGCTAGTCCTTAAAACCTTTATTTTTCGTCATAACTGTTTTTCCTCCATTGCCTTCCATTGTTTGAATATGGTGAAAACTTCGGATTTACGTTTCATGAAGTAAACCTAAACTTTCTTGGAGTAGTCATCAATGAATGAAACAAACCATGACGACCCCCTAATGGAAATTTCTGGCGATGCCCCCCATACGTCAGAGTGCACATAATCAAGCACTCCTTTACATACATGTTTTCCAGATTTAAAAGATAATCTAGATTGTTTACCATATATAGAATGCTCGCATATATCTAAATCAGAACTTTTAAAAGTTAGAATCAAACAACGTTCAGATAGTACCTTCATGCCCCGCTCGCTCATGTGGCCCAGACGAGCATGCCACATACGTAGAGACGTGGAATCTGCAATAGCTGCTGCCGCTCCACCTGTTGAAGTGTTCCCGATCAACCTATAAAGGTTTCTGTGCCTTTGCGCTCTCATAACCACGAGTGCCCCTTTTGAAACTTTAAGGACACCATCAATACCAGTGAACTTGCACCCTATAACTTCGAGTGCATCGAGAAAAATCAGACTTTTCTTCATATCAGGAACGTGCCTGACGTCAGTCAAGGTACGCTCCATCCCATCAAACATCTTGATGCTCACCGTACCAATAGCCATAACATTACAAGCATTGTTATTGCCTATAAAAACATGTCCACCATCGCATTCTCTGTAACTGGCGAACCAACTCCGATGAGGAGTCATGTGAAATGACGCTCCTGTGTCGAGGATCCACTCATCTCCATGATTGTCGTGCAAGTGTCTGATCATGGACAGATAATACATCACCACCACTTGTCTCTTCATCAGATGTGACAACATTGGCCTCTTTAGAAGAAGCCGCTGAATTTTCTTTCTTCGCTTTAGGATTGGTACAATTCTTCTTCATGTGTCCAGACATCCCACTGTTCCAGCACTTTAGTTTTCCTTTGCCCTTGCCCTTGGATTTGGATCTAGGTCTTGAAGATCCTGTATCTCGCTCAGAATTCCTGCCTCCCATAATTAATGCATCGGAAGATGTCCCTGTGTCGCCGTTTAGCTTTCTCATGGTCTTCCCTTGAAGGGCTGAGATAACGGCATCGACACTCTTATTTATGGTGCACATTGTGTCCTTGAATGACTCATACGATGTCGGAAGAGAATTCAGCAACATACATGCTTGTTCCTCATCTTTGATCACTTCCTCCGTATCCAGCAATTTGCAAACTAATTGATTAAAGTTGCTGATGTGGGCCTCCAAATCTCCACCCTCTGCCATCTTGAAGTTATACCACTGCCGCTTCAAGTGTAGGCAATTTTCAGAGGATTTTTTTTTGCATAGATATCCTCTAACTTCGCCCATAAACTAGCCGCAATTTTCTCTCTCAAAACATTATAGAGAACCTCATCAGTGAGACAAACGGATTGAGGATAAGGCCTTCTTATCAAGAGTATTCCAATCATCATCAGTCATACTAGACTTTCTCGCCTCAAGAGCACCATTCTCGCCTTGCTTGGTTAAGGAACTGATCATCTTGATCTTCCATAACTCAAAGTTATTTTTGTCTGAGTACTTCTCAATATCATACGTAGTACTTCCCATTATTGTTAAGCCTCCAAATTCAGATCTGTGCCCCAACGATAGCTCTGATACCACTTGTTAGGATTTGTGCTGCAGAATCACACAAATATGGATCTAGGATAATAATCCAAGAGCACCAAGCAATCACAAGAGAACACAAATTTAACGTGGAAAACCCTTTCGGGAAAAAACACTGCACAAAGCGACAAAAATCCACTATGAAAAAAGAAATTACAAAGAGAGAGGACTTACCCGATTCGAACAACCTCGAATATCACTTTTGTTACACCCTTTGATAACCTTAGAACCCTTTTAGAAACCCTTGGAATACCTTTAGAAAGCCTTAGAATACTTTAGAAAGGCCCTAAGGACCCATATTTGTAGTTTAGGAAACTCCATTTACGCACCGACTTTGGAAAAGTCCAGAAGCCGCCTCAAATTTACGCAGTCCGTGCGCAGTCTGCGTAACCTTCGACTAGTCGAGCCAGGGCTTCGAATGGTCGAGCCTGTCCCTCGACTGGTCGGGCGTCCCGGAAATCCAAATACATTATTGCTGGACTTCGAGTCGAACGGGCTTCGACTAGTCGAAGGGACCTTCAACTAGTCGAGCCAGTCCCTCGACTGGTTGAGCAACATATTTAAGACATCTGTTTTTAACAACAATTCTGGGCTTTATTTTTGTGCGATTTGGGGAGGTAAAAGAGGTGGATGAAACTTCTATATAACTTTGTGGTGAACAATTCTCTAGCGGGAGTCTTGTGGTGCATAGGGCAAAATATGGACCAGAGATCCTCAATGAGAAAAAGGGTGGGGACACAACATTATCTAGAGTGAGGAAATCTCAAACGATGAAGACTTCAAAGGTTGTGATTGAAGGTAGTCGGAAAACTGTCGGTCAAGGAGGAGAACTTCAATAGTAGGGAGGGAAGTTGTTCCATGATGCTCTCCAAAATGGCCATAGACCTAAAAATCGGGAAGAAATTGCCAGTTCAAGCATGGAATACCCTATTTTGAGAGTATCTACAGAAGTTGTCTAAAATTTGCCGTTTGCCCTTAAATGGTGTGTGGTAGCTTTGGTGATTGATGGAGATTCCATTGAAGAGGTGGCGAAATGGGTTGAGACTCACAACTCACTGCAGCTTGTTGAAGGGCTGCTTGATGAAGGAAATAACCAATATGAAATATGGATTTCCTTGTGTCCTTAGGTAGACATTGAAAATCTTCTTTATGCAAATGAGTTTTTTTTTTTTTTCGCAATGGGCCAATGCATGCAATCTGTAAGTGGTCAAACCAGTTGGTCATAGGGCAAGAGGATATTTGGGTAAATCATTTTTTGAAAAGAAAAGGACATTTGGGCAAAGTGATGAGGTTTACCTCTGAAAATTTGGACATGAGAAGGATGAAGGAGATATGTCTTTGTTAAGGGTTACTGTTACCTTTAATAGTGTTCAAAGTATTGGTATTGCTACAAGTTTCGCTGGCCAGGGATACAAAAACAATATCGATTTCGCTAATGACCAAAAATGTAGGGGAACATATGGAAAACAATGGAATTTTTTAGTGAAACTTTAGGAGATACTAAAATACACAATTTTGCATATTTAGGAATAGTGTTATCAATGGACTGGGTTCAAGGTGTCCCGTATCGGTATCGGTTGGCATAACGATGACCTCCAAAACCGATACGGATATGGGGGCGTAACGGCGATACGGGGGCGTAATGGCGCGGAACGGCGCAAAATTTTTTTTTGCCAAAAAAATATGGATTAAATCCGGAATATTCTAAGCATTCCAAATATGCATTCATTTATAAATTGTAACATGTTTATGGTGGTGTAACGGTCCACTCTTTGGTGAGAAGTTGTATCGGACTGTCTAATGAATTTATGAACCAGATAACTTGAATTTGACTACAAAATTCATATATTTAATTTTCTAACTATCTACTATCAGTGATAGATATATGGCATGATTAAAACAGCAAAACAACCATTAAAAATTGATTTTTCAAATTTTAAAAAAAAGGTCAAAATTCATGCGTAAATAGAAAAAAATATTAAAAAAATATTAAATGGCACCCCAAATCTGTAAAATGCACATTAATATGTTCTACTATGATTAACACATCATATGACATGATTAAAACAACAAAACAACCATTAAAAATTGATTTTTTGAATTTTAAAAAGAAGGGTCAAAATTCATGCGTAAATAGAAAAAAAATATATTAAATGGCACCCCAAATTTGTAAAATGCACATTAACATGTTCTACTATGATTAACACATCATATGGCATGATTAAAACAACAAAACAACAATTAAAAATTGATTTTTCGATTTTTTTTTAAAAAGGTCAAAATTCATGCGTAAATAGAAAAAAAATATATTAAATGGCGCCCCAAATCTGTAAAATGCACATTAACATGTTCTACTATGATTAACACATCATATGGCATGATTAAAACAACAAAACATATTTTTTTAAAAAAGTGTAAATACCTATTTTTGACGAATTTCTGAAAAATGGCCCACCGAGCTTTGATTCAACAAACTCCGTAATATAATGTGTTTTTATCTCAAATACCCAGCCAAGGTTGGTCGAAATTAGTAGTAGAAGAAGTGAGAAATAGTTTGGAAGCAAGAAGTTAAAAAAAAACAGCAAAAACAGAGCTTAAAATGAAAAAAAAAAGTTACCGTTTTTTTTTTTTTTTTTACCGTTACGGGCTAGCCGTTACGGGTCAGTAACGGCCTTTACGCCCGTAACGCGGCCGATACGGGCATAAAAAACGGTAACGGTCACAAAAAACGGTAACAGCCGATATGACCCTGAAACGCGTATCGGCCGTATTGGCCAATACGTAACCGTTTTGGCACACCTAGACTGGGTTAGCCCATCGAGCTTCCGGGCCTAGCCCGCCTTAGGCTGGGCTCGGGGTGGAGTATCAGGCCTGAGGTCTGGCCTCGGCTTAAAAATAAGCTTGTTTTTTAAATCGGGTCGGGATGTCTAAAAGCCCGTCAGCCCGGCCCGTTCGGGCTACAATGTCTTTTTTTTGGGGTAGGGTTTTGGAGAGGAGGGGTGTGAAGCATGCCTTCCAGAGAGGGATAAGGTTTTGGAGAAGAAAATGGTGGGAAGCAAGCCTTCCAAAGAGGGATAGGGTTTTGAAGAGGGGTGGGAAGCATGCCTTCTTTTGGAGAGAAGAAGAGGGGGCAGAGAAAGAAGGGTATTCTCCATCTTATAATGACTTAGGGCTGAAGTTGTTGCAACTGCCTTCTTCCGTAGAGAAGAAGTGGGGTTGAGATGGAAGGGTCATTCTCCATCTTATAATGATTTAGGGCTGGAACTGTTGTTGGTAGAAATGGAGTTGGAGAGAGGAAAGCTGAGTAGTGGAGGCGAAGGCCATTGCTATCTAGGTATTTAGGTTTTTACTTTTTTGTTAAGCTCTCTGAAAGTCTTCACAACAATTTCTACAACCCCTAATTTCACGAATGTGCTCCATAAGAAGGGAGGTTTTGTTGGCAGGGTATTTTTCAAGTGGGCTCGGGCTGGGCCCTACATATACATTCTAAGCCAGACTTGGGATGGGACTATTTCGGCCTGTCACGGGGTAGGGCCGGGTTTGGACTTGCATTGAAAAATGTGGGTCGGGCTTGGACAGAGCTTGGCCTGGCACTAACCCGGCCCATTGACACCCCCTATTTAGGAATAAAAAAATTACAAAAATAATACATGATAATAAGTTTCCACTTAATGGGGGCTTAAAAGCACGTGTTGTCGTAAGAAATCAGGCCAACCATCCCATCAATCCCAACCATCCAACTTTCCATTCAAACATCCATTGATATTTTAGAATATCGACAATACACGATATTTTTTCTGAGAAATCATCGACGACTGGAAAGGAAACGAAAGACTGTGGTCGTGAAATCACCAATGATACTGATACATGATATTATGAATAGTATCGTTGATAATTTGAATATTGCATACAACCATGCGCCCATAAAAAAATTGAAATGGAAATTTCTTTAATAAACAATTTTTTTGGTGATATCGATACATTGGCAATATTATCGAAATATCGTCAATACATTGTTGATATAAGTGACACCTAGAATTTACACAATTGAAAATATTGGCGATATTGATATATTGGCAATACAAGCGACACTTGGAATTTACATGGTCGAAAATATTGGCGATATTGATACATTGGCAATACTTAGCGTACATTGCCGATACCAGGAAATTTTTTATCCCAGTGTTATCAGTATCATTGAACTGGAGATATGAATAATATTGTGGATATTTCGATAATATTGGAGATACTCTGAACAATGACCTTTAGATCTACGATCTGTGAGTAGAGAGATTCTAAACCATTTCTGAATGAAGATCAAAAAGGGAAAATGGTTGAAGTTGTTGGAATCAGTGGAGATCGGAATAGGTAACATCTCGGTTGTGGCAATTGTGGAATGGGAACGGAGTACAACAACAGTGAGATGACAAACAACTGCTAGAGAATGAGGATAAGATGATAAACTGTGATCTAGGGATAGTTCCCCTTATTTCCATGTCGATGGAGTGAAGATCAACAAATTAGGTGTATCGTGGACCATGAGATATAGGCAGCCTTGTCTGTCAAGATTTTTGAGGCTCGTAGTATGGCTGCAGTGGTAGTACACTGCTATTACAGACCATGCGTCCTCCTATCTCTTCCTCGATTGTTGCTCCCCCCACATGTGGTTAAGCTCCCACGTACAAAAAAATTAAAGCTTCTTTGGGGTGCACGTCTCCTCATTGTGCTTGGTAGGCTTGGAAGTTGGAGCCTTTACCCTTTCTCGAGTCTCTCCCTATTTCTAAGGTTCCTTTGTATTTGAATTCGAATGAGGGCTCTGTGACGGAGACTCGATAGATCCCCATGTTGGATCCAATATTTCCATGGTTCCTGTGTATTTTAATTCGAATGAGGGCTCTGTGAGGGAGGCTCGACAGACCCCCGTGTTGGATCCAATCAGTGAAAGGCTTGTTTATGAACAAGTGAATCCTAGTAGTTCTTGAAGTAGAAGTAGTGGCTAGGGCAGACATTTTTTTTTTTTTTGAAGAGTGAAGGGCAGACATGCACATCTCAAAAGAGGAAGGCTTTACATCTCGGGCTCTTAGTTACATTTGTCCCATTGGCAGCGTATTTGGATTATGCATGGAGGACCATTCAAAACAGTTTTGTATATTCGGGTTAGATGGCAATTGTTGGAGATCAGGAATGTAACAAATTTCAATAGTAATGCTCTCTATCAATCCCCTTGTGCCTTAAAGAGCCATGATAACAAACATTAACAGGAGTTCAAGCGATTAGTGGAGCATATTTCTTCTTGGAGTGGAAGATCGATCGGAGTCAGGGCTTATGGCAACAGTTGGCAATGGAAACGCTCTAGAAGAAGAACTCTTACTATCAACCAATCCTTTGTAGGTTGTAGAAGGGGATGTGGCAGTAGAGGAGGATGAATGGGTAGGATGCGGTTGGGGCAACAAGTGGTATTGTGATAATTTAAAACTCAGACATCCAGGCAAAGGAGGACGAATGGGTAGGATTGTATTCAATTCCCATTCAATTAAGGAATGCGTCAAGTGGGTTTAGATGGATCTTCAAGGCAGTCTATGGGTCGATAATTGGGTAAGGCAAAAAACTTATTTTGGCAAGAGTTTGATGCTTTGAGGAACATGTGGCAAGACTCTTGCGAGAAGCTTAGGAGAGGCCATATCGCTAAAAGCATGAGGGATTTTTCAGATTAGTTGAGAAGGAATGAGATAATGGATCTTAATATGGGTTGTGTGAAATTTACATGGTCCACTGGACAAGAGCGGACATGTTTAAATTGGTTTGGTTCCTAGTGTCAATTAATTGGGTGGAGAGATTCCCTTTTGTGTAATCATGTAATCTTCCTCGTCATTTTTCTGATCATTGCTCCATCATGCTTGAAGCTAAGGAGGTGGATTGGGGCCCACTTCCATTTCGTTTTGAGCTTATGTGGCTTGAGGAAGAAGGATTCTCCCTATGGATGAGGAATTGGTGGTCTTTGTTCTCAGTTGAGGGATGTGTGGGTCATAAACTCATGCTTAAGCTTAAGCTGTTGAAAGAGAAGATTAAAGAGTGGAAGAAAGAACATTTCAAGGAGTTGGAAGAAGCCAAAGACAATCCTTAATGATATCCAAGTAACTGATATCAAAGAAGGAACCGAGCCTCTATCTGTGGATGAGAGGAATGTAGGTCTCATCTTATCTTATAGTATAACATTAAAACTAAGGAAGAGGGGAATGCGAGCTTCTATTCATGTCGTGTTGTTGTATGAGATGGAGAAGTTGGATTTGCTAGATACGCAGTTTTTGTAACTAGCTCGCATAAAGGCTTCTTTAGAGGGTCAAGATGTCTTTGTCTTGGAGATCCATCATCCCCCTTTTGCCCATTGTGGTGGCGAAACGGCTATGTAGAATGTTGGAAAGAGCGGCTCATGTTGGATTGCCAATGGGTTGAAGGTGGCTAATGCAATATCTACAACAACCCATCTACAACTTGTGGATGACATTCTTTTTTTCTTTTTTCTTTTTTCTATGATGCAAAGGCTTCTCATATGGACGATTTGAGGAAAATTAATCGTCATTTTGAAGTTGTTTTGAGTCTTAAGGTGAATATTCATATAATTAGTTATTAGGAATTGGACTATTTGAGGAGAAGTTAAGTCTTATGCAAGTATTTGGATGCAAGGTAGCTGTTTTACCATTGACTTATTTGGGGCTCTCCATTTGCATTAGGAAGCCCACTAAGCACTTCTAGGACAAAGTAATTGAAAGAATTTTATTTAGTAGGAAGAGCAAGTATTTGTCGTTGGGAGGTAGAATTGCTTTGATCAAGGCCACAATGTCAAATTTGCTCCTTTAATACATATTCTAATGTCTGACGAATGTCATGTTTAGATTGGAAAGGATTTGGTGTAACTTTCTGCGGAGGTTTGGAAAATAAAAGTTTCATCTAATGCAGTGGAACAAGGTTTGCAAGCCGACAAGAGTGGGCATAAGAGATCTCAAATCTACTAATGAAACACTTATGGGGAAATGGTATGGAGATTTAAAATAGAGGAGGATAATCTTTGGAAGTAATTGATTGTTAGGTATGGTGTGGAGGCAGGAGGATGGTTTAAGAAAGGCTCTTGGAAGGCTATCTATAGGATAATGAATACATTCAAGAACAAATCTCTTTTATGGTTGGAGATGAATCTCACATTCATTTTTGGGAGGGCACCTGGTGCGAAGATAGGTCTAGTATGGTATAGGTGGTGTTGTAGAGGGAGATGTTTACATCGCAATGTTTCTCAATTTTGAGCAGCCAAGGGAGGTGTTTATATCACTATAGTTTGATCATAGATAGGGGAAGAATTAAGGAAAAAGGAGCACTTAGCAAAGTTATTGTGAATTTTTATTCCAACTTGCTTTAGGGAGAAAGGTGGACGAGGCTTAAGCTCAACAACCTTTCATTTTAGCTAGCTTTTAGATATAGATAAAGGAAAGTCAAGAGAAGCCAATATAAGAGGAGATCAAAACAATAGTGTGGTATTTGGTAAAGGATAAGGCACCCAAACTGGATGATTTTCCTGTTGCATTCTTTTAGATATTTTAGGTGGATGTTAAAAGGGATTTAGTTGCTTTTATTGTAGAGCTCTATGAAGAGGTTGGCTTTCTGCAAAGTTGGGGGCTTCTTTATTGCCTTAGTCCCTAAGAAGGGACGAGGAGTGATTGGGACTCTAGTTTCATTAGCCTAATTGTTGGGCCTATAAAGTCCTTGCTAAAATACTAGCTTCCAAATTTAGAAAGGTGTTGGGCAAAGTGATGTCCAATGACTAAGGAACATTCATCCATGTTAGACTCATCCTCAATGATGCACTCATAGCTCAGGAGTGTATCGATTCGAAATGCAAGAGAAGGGATAAAGTGATTATTTTATTTTTATTTTGCAGGATGGATAATGGGATCATATGCAAGATGGACATTATAAAAGTTTTATGACCATGTTAATTTGAAATTAAAGATATGTTAGGAAGATTAGGGTGTGGCTTAAATTGGTGTCAATGGATTCAGGAATGTGCCAGTTCAACAATATTCTTCATCTTAGTCAATGGCTCTCCTAAAGATTCTTCAAGCCCTCAAGAGGGCTTCGTTAAGGGATCCTGTTTCTCCTTTCTTATTTGTGATGGTGGTAGAGGCTTTGAGCATAATGTTGGAAAGAGGGGCAGTGTGAGGTTGTTGAATAGGATCAAGGTAGAAAATGCATCATTTTAAGTATTTCTTCTACAATTCGTTGATGATACATTCCTTTTTTTTTTAAATGCTAATGAAAGGCAGGTCGACAATCAGTGCAAAATTATCTGATGTTTTGAGATGGTGTCAGGACTTAAGATTAGAATTCGTAGATGCGAAATACTGGGTATTAGGTTATCTCAAAAGGAAATGGAGAATTTAGCTTCCATTTTATACTGTAGCAAGTAGTCTACCATTGTCATAATTGGTTCTCCCGTCGTGTATTAAAAAAAAATCCGCGAAGCATTTGTGGGATAGGTCATTAAGACAATTGAAAGAAAACTGGTTTGAAAAGTAGTTATCTCTCGATTGGGGTGTGAATCACTTTGATAAAAGTAGCTATCTCCAACATGCCACTATATTACCAATTTCTTTTTCATGCTCAGCTAATGTCATTAGCAGATTGGAAAGAGTCAGGAGGGACTATATGTGGCAGGGGGGCGAAATCAAGCACATGTTTCATCTAATGCAATGGAGTGAGAATGCAAGCCAGTGAAGGAAGGTGGGTCCGGATATATAAATCTTGCTTTGCTAGGTAAATGATTGTGGCGCTTCGAGATGGAAGAGGAAGGTCTATGGAGACTGGGGGTTGCATGCAAATACGGAATAGAGGAGGGGGTTTGTTCTCTAAGAAATTGTCTTTATATAGAGCATTGGCATTGTGGTGGAACATATCTAAATTGGCAAATGATTTTTACAAAGATATCGGATTCTCTATAGGGAATGACTCGCATACCAAAATTTAGGAGGATGCTTAGTACTCCAGGTGGCCACTTAAATCTTTGTATTCGAGGCTAGTCCATTTGCAGTGGATCCAAGGATTGGGTCAAGTAATTTGGGCTTACTCGTGTTGTAGATATTTACTAGATGAGGAAGTACGGGAATGTTGCAAATGTTAGACACACTCCATAAATTTGCTCTGCGTACTATGAATTGAGACACATGGGTGTGGAGATGGGAGAAGTCGGAAAGATTATTGTTAAGAACTTAACCAATACACTAAAAGCCCCAGGACTGATGGAACGCGCCAAGCTAAGCTCTTTAAATCAATGCTCCGCAGCCGATATCCAAGGCGGCCCACTCTGTGGCGATACTCACTCTGACGTCTATTCTAGGTAGCCCTTTCCAGGGTATAGCGGTTGCACTTTGGTTATCTAGGTAAACCTTTCCACTTAGCAGTTGCACTCTGGTTGCTCAGGTAACCCTTTCCATGCCAAGTGGCTTTCACTCCGGTCTAGGTTGCCCCTTCAGTGACTCAAACATAGGACGTGGTGTTGGTTTTGATACCAATTGTTAAGAAGCTAACCAATATGCCAAAAGCCCCAGGACTGATGGAATGCGTCAAGCTAGGCTCTTTAAACCATTGAGATTGTAGCAATTGTCGATTCAATCTTTTTATACCACAATTAGCTCTACAGGGCATGATCTTACAAAGGTCCCTAGTGCCCTATGGTTATTGCCTTTGTGTGGTTGGCTGATAAGGGAAAAGGGCTTACATTGTATAACTTACAGAAAAGGACGTGATCACCCCTAATATGTGCATATTGTACTTAAAGGTCTATGGATCATTTATTGCTACACCGCAAATTTGCCTTAGTGGTGTATGGAATCATTGTTGTCATGTGCAATGACGCGTGCGAATATGCGATCACATATGCCATTTTTTTTTTTTTTTTTTTCCAAAAGGATCACATATGCCATCATGGCATATGCGATCCAGGATAGTATGCAATGGCATACTTTTTTGTGTGATAATTATGCGATCGCATAAAAGGGGGTGACAAGTTACTTTAACTAGTTTTGCAATTGGTTGCCCGGCTCGTAGTCCTCATGACCTCCTTTCATCATCCTACTTTTCAAATGATTACTAAGAGGGTAATCATTGGGCTTACCCCCACCAGACCATATTCCTCCACCTTCAGGGGTATTTGACAACCTCAAATCCTTGGTTTCCGACAGCACAAAGCCCGATCCCACAAGACGAGGCTAGACATTTAAGGCAATCTTCTCCCCTACTTCACCTGAGGAAGTAAGTACCAAAGTTTAAGGACATTAACATTTGGTCCCATATAGGTTTACATATAGGTCCAATGGTAAAAAAAGACCGTTGAATCCATGTATCCAAACATCATAAATGTGTCTAGTAGCATATGTTAGTATGTTTATTTTATATATATTAAATTTATAAGTCAATAAGTTGAAACTTGTAACTTTGCAAGTTGTGCTTTTTTTCTTTGTAAATTGTAAATTAAGTTGTAACTTGTAACTTACAACTTGTCAAGTTATCAAGTTATCATTTATTAATAAAAATTTTATGTTCGAAGTTTTTAATAATTAAATATAAACTTTTGATTTATTTTTTTTTTTCCTTCTTTCTTTCTTTTTTTTTTTTTTTTACATATATTTTATTTTCAAAAAAAAAAAAAAAGGAAGCCAGAGCAATATGCTATGCGAGTATGCGATGACATATGTGATTTGACAACATTGTGTGGAATTGATTCTTTTATCTATTTTAGTGTGATTGGGTGATGTCGGATTCCATTGGAGATTTCCTCTTAGCTTGACATGGGATTAGTCTTAGTTTAAAAGAGAAGATTCTTTGGAGGCTTTAAGTCTTCGCTAGTTTATGGTCAATATTGGCATAATAAAATGATATATGCTTCAAGACTGACATAAGCTTCCTAATGATGTGTTTAGGAGAGTGAGATTAGAAGTCATAGCATGGGCTTGATTTTAAATCCCTTTTTGCATCGTAGTGTGGCCTCTTCTTCTTCTTCTTCTTTTTTTTTTTTTTCCTTTTCTTTTGTATTTCTTGTTGGAACTCTTTGTAATTTGTTGTGAGGATTTCTCATCCCCCTTTTTAATAAAATTATCGTTATCTTAAAAAAATAAAATGGCGTGGGCTTTGCTGTGTTGTAGGAGTTTTAACTAAAGAGGAATCAAAAGAGGATGATAGGCTTGCTTAATTTATTGCAAAATAAGTTCCCTTATATCCTAGAGAGAGACGGGTGGGTGTGGAGATTGGGAATGAATGGAAGATTCTTTGTTTGATCGTTTTCTTGGAGACGGGTGGGTGTGGAGACGGGTAGGTGTTCTCTAGAGTCGTCGAAGTTCATTTGGTCATATGAGGGTTCACTGCCGGTTATTGCTTTCGGTTGGTTGTGGGTAGAAGTAGAGTTCTAACTGTTGACAATTGGATGAAAAGGCGTATGATATTATCATTGTTTATGTCTATATTATGTGCCTTTAAGATGCAGAATCGGTTGATCATTTGTTCGTGCATTGCATACCATTGAGATGCTGTGTACAATCTTCTATGTTCGATCATACCACATGAAGATTACAAAAACATTATAGTACTCCGACCCATTCTCTAGCCGGCTAAACATTTGTGAGGTAAGGCCACTGAGAGAATTGAAAGAAAATATCTCAAGATGGAAAAGTTGGCATCCATCTCTGGGGGGCATAATTACACTTATGAAGTCAGCTATGTATAGCATGTCGGTCTATTATATGCCGCTATTCCGATGTCCAGTGGCGGTGATAAACAGACTATAAAGAATTAGACGTGATTTCCTATGGCAAGGGGTGGAAGGCAAACATTAATTTCACTTAAGTGGAAGGAGGTTTGTAGACCACTTGCGGAGGGTGGGCCGGGGCTGAGAGAGTCGAAATCCATGAATTCAGCGCTCTTAGGTAAATGGTTGTGGAGATTTGGGACTGAAGACAATAGTATCTGGAAGAAGCAGGTTGCTAGTAAATATTGCATGGAACTTGGAAGTGGTTTACCAAGGATGCATCAATTTACAGGGCATCTTTGATATGAAAGGTGGTCATAACGGTAGTGAGGTATTTTAAGGTGTGGTTTGTGTGTTGGGCGATGACTTTCGCATCAGAGTCTGGGAGGATGTGGTGTGGTGATAGACCATTAAATATGTTTTTCCCTAGATTGGCCAGGCTAGCTCCAAATCCAAGTATCCTTGTGTCTCTTTGCAGTGCTTTAAGAGATCACATTATAGTTTGGACTCCATCGTGCAGGAGAAATCTGTTTGAAAAAGAACTTGAAGACATGATAGGCTCGATGTCACTGCTTCAATCTCAGAGTTTGTCCTCCCATAACAAAGATGGGTGGGAATGGCGATGGGAAAAGTTGAGAAAATTCTCTTGTCCATTCATTCTATTATGAGGCGATCTGTGCTTCGGGGGAAAGGTATGTGGAAGTGCCTACCAAGTTCACATCGTCATATTGCAGACCTCCAAAGGTTGCGACTTTTTCCTGGCTTGCAGGCAGAAACTGAATTCTCATGATGGACAATCTCCAAAAAAGATGATGATCCTCAATATCCACGTAATGAGTAACCACCTCTTCATCCATTGTGCTTTTGCTAAGGCTATATGGAACAAGTTCCTTGTCTATCTCAAGTGCATTGGGTGATGCTAGAAACCATTGGCGAGCTGTTTCTAGCCTGGCATGATGGAATCATGTTCAAAGCGGAAGGGAAACGTTGGAGAGTATCTCTTCTAGCTGGTCTATGGGCAGAGAGGAATGAGAGACGTTTCTGAAACAGTGACAAGCAGCCTGAACTGGTATCTTGTTAAGCTTACTCAAATGTCGAGTTTTGGGTAGATTGTGTATAATTTTAAGTTGGGTGTGTTGGGCTGTTGGTCATTTTTGGCTTCTTCTTTTTTTCCCTTTTGTCTTCTCTTCAGTGTAGATTTCTCGACTCTGTCTTGTCAATAAAATCATCACCTTTAAAAAAAAAGAAAAAAGGAAAAAAGGAAAAAAAATAATAGTAAGTTTTTTTGACTTCCAAGTTCTAAAGCTAAAAGCCTCAAACAATTGGTTTTCACCCATTGTGGAACATTCCCTACTGCTGCCTCCCGTAAGATTTGTTCATTTGGAATTTGGGTTTAGAAAAGAAAAAAAAAAAAAAAAAAAAAGGAAGAGGAAGAAAAAAGAAGGAAAAAATAATAATAAGTTTTTCAACTTCCAAATTCTAAAGCTAAAAGCCCCAAACAATTCAAAGGGAAACACAGAAATATCAATGTACGTCAAATTTTCCATGAATGTCAAATTGTGTTGACATCTTTATCTCCATTATAACCATCATCGTTGGTGTTGTCATGCATAGTATATTTCAAAGAGAGAAAAAAAAAAAAAAAAACTAAAATTTCCTTCTCACAATTATTTAATGCAAGTGTGAGAGATTTTTACAAGCCATGGTTCAACCCACAACCATGATCCCTTTTTCTCCATTGAATCATATGGTTTGAAAACATGAATCATTAAATTATAAGATTCAGTTTGAAAAATCTGGAGAATGGGATTAAAACATAAGATGAGAGGACTCTGTCTTTAGATTTCTAGATGGTTGGATTTGACAGGATTCGTCTGTGAGAAAGATCATGGTGTATATCCCAAGACTTTGTATGTTTGCCGGTGACGGATTCTTTTACACATGATGCATATCCCACTTACAAGAATCCATGAAACATAGGTCGTGTCCATGGCTATGTTGTAAATCTTTTTGTTTGTCCCATCTTATACGACTTGCCTTATGTGTATATCGGAATTTGTTAGGAAGCCCATCTATAAGCTTCTATTTTCATTGCTTAGTTATCTGTAAAAAGAAAAAAGAAAAGAAAAGAAAATCATTGCATGATTCTTATAGAGTTCAATACAGTTGCTGGTCTACAAGTCTGTACTCAATTTAACCAATGATCTGTTTGCTATGGTGATGTTGTAGATGGTGATAAACCAGTGGAGGGATCTCTCAATGATCATCAGAGACTGGGATCTGCTGGCCTTGCATTGCACTATGCAAATATTATCAGTCAAATTGATACTCTTGTGAGTTCATGATTTGTTTTACTCTTTAAATTATACCATGTGGCCTACTAATTCAGGTCTCCTTCTCTCTAGCTAATATGATGATTGTGATCTCCTAGGAAAATTAATCGACTGAAATTGGTAGTGGTCTCTTAAGTAAATTAATGGATTGTCCATGCATACAACTAAAAAGAACCTTTAAACATTTATTGCAGTGATTTATTTAATCATGGGATCCAAAAGAAAAGAAAAAAAAAAAAGTTTAGTTACTGAATTTCTGTGGCTTGAATTGCGTGCACCCTTTTGGGGGTTTGGATACTTCTGGTTGTGCTTGCTTGTAGTTTGGCATGTATTCCTGAATCTGGGCATGCATTGTCATGGTCTTGTGGCATTTCTTATGTTAATCTTTTTATTGAAGGTGCATGATCTTCCCATTTGTCACTTACTTTTCATTTTCTTTGTTCATTTTCAGTATTGCCACCTTTAACCCTATATATGCCCAATATCCTCCTTTCATACTGGACGAAACAAATTGGATTCTAAGATCATAGTTTAAGAACTTGCCAAGTTGACGTGAAACTCGATCAAGCTGACTTGGCTAGTTGGGATCTTGAGTTGACTGATGGAAAAGTCATCTAATTGAGTTTTGAGTTTTTTGTTTTTTTTTTTTTGGAGTTTTCCCAAGTTTTCTAGTTTTTTTGAGTCAACTGGATGTTTCTTAGATTTTCCAGGTTTTTGTTGTTTTTCTAGATTTTTTTTCTTATCCTGTACTTATTTATTAACTATTACATTATATATATATATATTATATATATATATATATATATATATATATTATATATATATATATATATATATATAAACTGAGTTTTGTTGATTTTCTCGAGTTTTCTGCTGAGACTTCAAGTTTACCAAACTCAATGGACTTTTGAGTTGATGGGGCATCATGTTTTTGAACTATGAGTCAGCTGAGGATAAAGAAAATTGAGGAATTCTCCTTGGTGTCCCTTGAAATGTGGATCTTCCTGGGTTTTGTAACTCTACACCTACTAATATTCTCGATGTAGAGTAATTTTAGTAAAAGAGCTACAAGCTGATGTTGTGAATATTGTCGGGAAAAATATTCAACATAGTTATACTTATGACTTGTAAGTTTTAACCAATCCTTGCCATACCCATTTGTCGAGAATGTGGTTTTAGAGGATCTGCCATACCTGGCCTTCTTACCCGATACTTGCATCTGTTCTCCTGCAACATAGCCTTGTGCTATATATTTTCAAGGTTGTGCGCAAAAGTTGTAGTAGCCACATTCATGTACAGGCCTGTCAACAGGCTGGGCCAGGGCCTGCCTAAGCCCAACCCATGCCCATGAGTGGCCTGTTGAATTTCCTGTGAAATTGAAGATCCCTATAGATCCAATTGCAACACATGGTCGGGAGAAGGACAAGATGCTCTCTCATTTGCCATTTGTCAAAACACCTCCAATATCGGAGGGTTCTGAACTGCCAAGAAAACAAGCATCAAATTTATGCTTCCAAAAGGAGGCTTGGAGAAGAAACGAAAAGAGCCTTTGCTTTGAGGCCTTTTTTCTGCAGCTTATGCCTATGTTTCAATCAGGAAGGAGATATTCCTAGAACCCCCTTGAACTCAGGCCTAAATAATGCCCAACTGAGAATGGAAGAAAGTCTTCTTTTTCATTCCTTCCCCAAAGAGGACTTGTTATTGAAGATTGTGCTATTTATTTCTTCCACTACTACTAAGTAATAACATAGGAAACAATTTCCAAATTATGACACCTCTAACGGCCATGAGAATTGATCACCTACAGGCATTGACACCACAACTTGTGGTGTCGTACCATCTTTCATGTCAACATGTCACTTGTGAGGATTCATACCATGGAAATGGTAGGCCCAAGGTGTTCCAAAACGGTAACAGTGGCTGTAATGGTCACCACCATTACTGTTATGATACGGGCCGTAACAGCCGTTATGGCCCCCATATCGGCCATTACGGTCCTTTTTATTTTTTGGAAAAAAAAAAACTGTTAAAGGAATCGTTACGAGGCCTTTATGGCCTGTTTTTTCTGTAACGGCCGGTACGGCTGTTTGGACCGCATAACACGTAATGGTTATGACCATTACCATTATGTAATGGCTGTTACGGCCGTTATGTAACCGATTTTGAATACCTTGGGTAGGCTCCACCACGAAGATTGCCTGGCATAGAAAGGTCGGGTCATCAAATGGGTCATACCATAAAAAAAGCAATAGACAATTGATGGTTTGAATCAACATGCAGGTGCAGCCCACCGAGTGATGGGATTAGCTTGATTTTGAAGGGTGATCTTCATGGTGGGTTTTACCATTGTCAATTATGGATGTCCTACACAAGTGGCATGTTAGTGGGAAAGATGGTATTTACCTTAAGTTGTGGCCCATTTGATGAGTGGCCAAATGGACAAAAGTTTTATGGTTGGTTGCTCACCAGACCAAGGTATTCAAAATTGGTTACGTAACGGCCGATACGTAACGGTAATTGTTGGTCCCGTTACGCGATATGGCCCCAAAACGGGGCACCTCCATTTTTTGGGTTTGTAACGGCCGTTACGGTATCGTAACAACCGTTACGGGCCATAACCCTAAAGAAAATAGGGGAAAAAAAAAAAACATTTTTTATTCTTTGTTGTTGTTGTTGTTGTTGGGCTGCTGCAGCTGTTGCGGCGCTACTGTGGTTGCGGTGGCAACCCTTCTTCTTCTTCTTTCTTCGCATTCCTCTCTCTCTCTCTCTCTCTCTCTCTCTCTCTCTCTCTCTCTCTCTTTTCAATTCCCTCTCTTCTTTACCTCTTTTCTTTTCAGTTTCCCTCTCTCTCTCTCCTTTTCAATTTCGGTCTTGAAAAAACGAATGGACTGCGTGAGTGGCTGTTTCACAGCCATGCACTTCAATTTTCTTTTTAAATGCTATGCGGAGCACGCAACACCGTTTTGTTACGTGGGGCCCACCTTGATTTATGTGTAGTATACCATGCCGTCCATCAATTTTTCAGGTTCATTTTAGGGCACGATCCTTTAAATAAAGGGATCCAAATCTCAATTGGACCACACAGTTGGGATTGAACGCCCATTGTTAAAATCTTCCTAGGGCCCACTATAATGTTTATTTTCCATCGAACCTGTTGATAAGGTTACATAGACTTTGAACTTGATGAAGGGAGAACACAAATAACTGTTTGATCCCCCCCCCCCCCCCCCCCCCCCCCCCCCCCCCCCCGAAAAAAAAAAAAAAAAAGTCTTAAGAAAATTTTAATGGGGGAATTAAATCCTTATTTTGTGGTCCACCTAAGATTTGGATCAGCCTCATTTTTTGGACCATGCCCTAAAATAAGTTGGTAAAAAGGATGGACCACATGGATATACAACAAATGCATTGAGGCAGGCCCCACTTTTAAAGGGATGCTCATTAGTGGTCCACCGAAGATTTAGATTTACCTGAATTTTTGGACCATGCCTTAAAATGAGTTGGCAAAACAGATTGATGGCATGGATATACAAATACATCGAGGTGGCCCGCCTGGACCACTAGTGGTCCACCTGAGATCTGGATATACCTTTTTTTTCTTTTTCTTTTTTTTCCAATTCCCTTAAACGAGTTGCCAAAATGGATAGACGACATGGATATATAATACATAACCGAGTGGACCCCAGTACATGGCCCTAAAAGTTTATACATGAGGTATATATCAACTCAAAATTAACCAATTAAATTTTGGGACCATCGTTGCTAAGTCACAATCCCAAAATTAAATAACTCCTACAATTTTCACCATTAGTTTGCAGACACTTGTTTTTGAAATAGAACCATTTGATATTTTTCATTTTTCACTGTCCAATAAATGTCCACCAATCCATTAGTGGGATAAGTGCCAATAGATTGCATTAATTTGAGGCTAGTTTGGGGCATCAAATGGTCCCCAAATCAGCCCCGAATCGACAACACTATTTACCTCAATTTAATTTTAAGTTTTAAAAGATCTACGGGGGAAATTGATATCAAATTGTTAGGTATCTGAATTACATAATCGGATACAAAAGTCCCTAAACTCTATATATTGAAATGAAATGTATGTGAGTCACGAAGTATGCAATGCACTAGCATTATAAATAAAAGGAAAACTTGAAAATATAAGATGTTTTGGTATTACATTCATTATAGTAAATTTATATAGATATTATATAGTTAGAAAACTAAATATAAAAGGTTTGCAGTTAATTCCAGCTTGTCAGGTTCATAAATCCATCAGACAACCCGATATAGCATTCTCACCAAAGAGTGGACCATTACACCACCATAAACATGTTCCAAATTATAAATGAATGCATATTTGGAATATTTAGAATATTCCAGATTTAATGGATATTTTTTCATAATTTTTTACCATATATATATATATATATATATATATATATATATATATATATATATATATATATATATATATATATTGCACCGTTACGGCCCCGTATTGGCTGATACGGGGTGTATCCGTATCAGTAACGGTGGGCACCGTTACACCCACCGATACTGCAACGGAACACTTTGCACCAGACATCAACCTTCCTCTTTTGCTAGGCACTAGGAACTGGCCATGGCAGTGTCATTAACTTGCTAAATCCTTAGCACTCTCACTTGTGTGGCACTCGTGTAATGCCCCAACGCTACTTGAGTCAGCCTACCTCCCACTGTCACCACTAAGTGCTTGACCCCAAGAACTAGCAAAGGATGTATGAGAACAAGAAATTAGAATGGGAAAGCTTGTATCGTACTACAGAGAAAAGATTACTACCTTGAGGAGTAAGACCCAAATGCGGACTCCCATAGATATAGGTCTAGGAAATCTCTAGAAGCATACTTCAGTGGCTGGGATGGTTCCATATGGTATTCATCCTACAAGCAAGAGTGCTCTAGAAAACTTTACACTCTTCCACAGTTATCCTATCACCAAATCTCTATTGAGAACTCTAGAAAATTCTAGAGACCTCTACACAAATCTGCTGTAGTGGATGCTACTTTGAAAGTCTCTACATAACACTACAAGACTAGCATATTCTAGAAGTCTCTACACATTATGTACAAGCCTTGATGGTTTGGAAGTGCCACTCCTCGGGAAAGTTCTTTGTTCGGTCTCTTTTGAGAAGCTTGGGCGAATCAGTTTCTCCTCTGTCCCACCCTTTCCATGGTTCTACGGAGCTCCTACAAGGGTTGTTGTGTTTGTTTGGTTAGTGAGGTGTAAGAGGGTCCTTACTGTGGATAATCTTCAAAGGAGAGTTCTTACCCTTCCCAATATATGTTTAATGTTCATGGAGAGTGCGGAATTGATTGATCATCTGTTTGTGCATTGTTTTCTTGCTTCAAAAGTTTGGGCTCACTTCTTAGCATTGTTTCATGTTGATTGGGTCATGCCGGAGCCTGTTGAAGATCTCTTGTGGGCTTGGCATGGGGAGGGGTGGGAAAAGTGGGTAAAGCCACATGGAGGCTGACTCTTATAGCGATTTTTTGGGTCATTGGGGGGGGGGGGGGGGGGGGGGGGCTCTAGAAATGGTGGATGCTTTCGAAATGTAATCATGGGGGTGGAGGAGGCCATTAGACTCAATTGAAGTGCTTGTGTCAAGTTGGTCTGCCTTTGTTTAGGCCGTCTTGGCGGCTTTTTCAATATTTTCTTTGCATTGTGTTGGTTTGTATTCTTTTCCTGATTTTGCAGGCTTCTAATAAAAAATTTGTTCTCTCAAAAAAATAAAAAATACAAGCCTCCTATGTCAAAATAAGCCAGAAATGGATGCCCCTTGCATTAACCTACATGCCTGAGACAAGAGGCTCACATTAACACCACTTGCATGCCACAATAGACCCAACCAGTGACCCGCAGCCCAACTATTAAATGTACTCCCAAAGGGTGAGCAAGTGATAAGGTCATAGAGGGGCAATTATGAACAAACTGCAAGCATGAAACACCTAGAATGGCTGCACAACATAGCACGGAACCCACTCAAGCATTTGGCTGCACAAATTATCAGGAAGCTTTGTTTTAATCAGAATACTCTTGGCATATGATCAGAATTTTGAGATTTTTAAAAGGTTCATTTCTTCTGTACTATTATATTTTTCATTGAGTAGGTTGTGAAAAATAGTGTTTGTTGAAATGGGTGGTAACTATTTGACTAAGGGATCATCTGGATGCATTCAGGTATCACGATCTAGTTCCGTGCCTCCAAATACCAGGGACACTTTGTACCAAGGACTGCCACCTAGTATAAAGTCAGCACTACGTTTCAAGTTACTATCATTTCAGGTCAAGGAAGAGGTATACCTGACTACCAAGCTTCCATCTATAGTTACTTTTAAGAAAAATAAGCCTATTGGTGTAGATGAAGAGTCTATTTATTGTATCAGAGGATGCACATTTTATATATTATTTATGGACCTGAATTTGGCTCACTCCTCTCCCCATTCAATGATGATGAATCCTAACATGTGTTCCAAAGTGGAATTCCATATTCAAATTCCAATTTGAAATACATATTAAGGGGTCGTTTGGTAGTATAGATTTGGATTCTGCCTTAGGAATCCAAATCCTGGATCTTCAAACCTTGATTGTGCATTCTTTCAATCGTATTTTGCAGCCTGGATTTTCAATCCTGTGGAAATCCTGAAATTTTGTTTGGCAGCTTGTTTTGACTCAAGAGGACCCTAAAAGAGAGGAGGGGAGAGCAGTTACCACCGATGGGGAGAATTGAAACTCAGGGTTTTTCATCCCACCTTGTCTCTTGGATTTTAGAAGGGGCCCATTTGAGGATTTACCAAGTTTGATTTGGAATCCAGGATTTTGGGGTGTGCTAGACATGATTTGGATTGAAAATCCTGGATTCCAATTACTACCTTCCTAAAAATGTATGCTGCCCAACAACCCCTAAGATTCCCACCGTGATACGACATTGCAAGGGATGCACTTGCTCTTTTCCACTATTTATTAATTCTCTCTTTTGAACATATGCTTGCAGCTCACCGTTCCTCAAATCAAAGCTGAGATGGATAGGACTCTGCAGTGGCTTGTACCAATTGCCACCAACACAACCAAGTAAAACATCTACTTTGGACATCTTTTATTTCTGTTTCTTCCGTTCTGTCTATTTTTCAGTTAAGCCTTTGCTTATCAAAATCTGTGTGTAATTCGTGGCTACAATTGTTGATACAAACCAGGGCACATCATGGTTTCGGTTGGGTCGGAGAATGGGCAAACACAGGGTGAGTTGGTAACCATTTCATTACCTTTAAGCTTCTTTTCCAAAGATTTTACAAAGTTGGCCATATATGCTAGAATGCAAGCAGCTGCGGTCATGTGTTTTCAGGTCTGAGGTGAACCGAAAGCTAGCGGGGCAGAATGACTTAATCCGGATAGAGACACTCCACCATGCAAAGAAGGAGAAGGCTGAAGCACACATACTCGAATTGGTAGTATGGCTTCACCTTCTCATCAGCCAGTCACGGTCAGGTGCCAACGGCGGCGTGAGATCTCCTATCAAATCCCCAATTCGCTCCCCCACCCAGAAGACTTCAACGGCAATGCTGTTGGTCCAGAAGCCGAGCTCGCCAACTTCTGTGCTAACTCTCGAGGACCAGGCGATGCTACGGGATGTGAATTTCAGGAAGTTGACCCCAGGAATAAGCAAAAGCCAGGAATTCTTTACTGCCAAGACCAGCTTGAGCACGTATAATCGGCTGAGTAAGAGTAGCAGCCATTCCCCAATAAGTGGAAATAAGGAGCTTGATGATACAAGGCCTTCATCCACCATTCCTGCCATCGATTTTGACATTGAAAGAATCAAGGCGTTGGATGTCATCGATAGAGTGGACACACTTAGAAGCTTGTAAAATATAGCATGGTGGACCCTCACTTGTCTGTGCATGCATACCTCAAGCGGATTCCATTGGTGATGGAATGTATCAAGAATCCCATGATGGAATGAATCAAGAATCCCACAAAGATATACCAGATGCGGGCCATGTTAGGAGAGGAGATTATGTAAAGATAAGTGGAGATGCTGAGTGATAGGAGGATGGATATTTTTGTAAGTAGACGGTAGTAGGAACATGTATGATTTGCATTGTACAAGAGAATGAGAGTGGATTGTTGGGCTGCCAAAGAAAAATGTAGGAGATTGGGTTCTGAAAGGGGGTTCCTTCTACCATGATTCTCTCTCTCTCTCTCTCTCTCTCCTCTCTCTCTCTCTCTCTCTCTCTCTATATATATATATATATATATATAATATATATATATATATATATATATACACTTCTTATTGGGCACAAAGGTGGGCCACAAAATCTACCATGCAGTTCTGTTGGTTTTTGTTAGTCCAAGCAATGACCTTTGCCCTGTGTGACTATTTTACATTTGCAAATGCTTTTTCTTTCTTTTTCTTTTTTCATTCTGAGATGGTTTGGTAGGAAATTAGGGCTATGAACCAGTTGGGTTAAGGGCGGGTCCTTTAGTACTGATACCCCGTAAGCGGCTTTGGGTCTTGTTGGCTCCAAGTCGTGTTCTTGATTGAATACCTGGACCAGGATATGGTTGGGTTCAGGTACTTGTAGGGTCTCTTTGGATCTAGGTTTTGAGTTGGGTCAGTGGAAAAATAAGTGCATTTATATTGTTGGGCCCGCCCAATGGATGGATTGGATCGCACACCTATGTCACTTAGACACGTATGGTGTGAGTAGACTCTGTCACATGAGTGCAATTTAGGAGCTTCATTTTGTCGCTAAAATCATTAATGCGCGCGCATGCATGCGACCCATTAAAATCGAGTTAGGTCCATCATGTAGACCCTCCCTCAGAGGATTATTCATGCAGTGTGGTTGCAGGGCCCACCAGAGGACAAGTTCTGATCACTGATTGTGTGGTGTCCCACATGTAGGGTATCCCATGCCATGCATTCGCATGGGCCTGTGGTGGATGGACCTTGAATCTGTGAGCACTGCTTATGATAATGCACCTTGTAATTGCTGAGGTTAGAAAATTCGAAGGAAGCACAATCAGTGATCAGTACTTGTGACTCAGTACCGAGTCGAGTGGGATCGAGTTAGGGCTGACCTGACTCGATCCGGTTTGAAATAGACCTGACCTGAACTCGACCTGACTCAGTACCGAGTCCAGCACGCCTAACGCAATCCGAATCCGGGTCTGGCCTGAACTAATCCGGACCGAGTCCGACCCAGTCACAACTACCGAGTCAGGTCGGGTCGGGTCAGGTGCAACATGTAACCACAGGCTAAAATCACAACCCAAAGCGTAGATGCACCCGCGATTTGGGTTCTGACACGCACGCACACACGAGTCAAGTCAGTACCGAGTTGGGAGTTACTCGGCGACCCGAACTCGACTCAGTTTGAGTTTGGATTGAACAAAGTCTACTCGGTTCGGATCGATTCACCCACTTGGTTCGTCCCGTGCTCAGCTCTAGGTGAACTTCTCCCCTTGGATAGCATATAACCTTGACCGGCCTGTAGCTCAAGGGCCAGCCGAGCCTGCTGAAAAACTACTGCCACCCCAATTCCTGCAACTAGCTGTATGAACTATGAAGCCAAGCAGCAATAGATTCAGGTGTGAGAGAGGAGAGAAGCATTTGTTTCAAAATAAATGGATAGGAAGCAGAAGCATGGAACATGAGTCCATAGCTCATTTTTTGAAGCTAGAGCACACCTAGTTAGAAGGTTCATGCAACTAAGCCCAGGACCCACCCCATCTCCCCTCCCTTATTTGACAGCAATCACCATCCTCCACAAAGCATCAACTTTCATAACGAATAACCTACTTTCGCTCCATGATTCTCTACATATTTGCCTGTCTTTCAACTATTGCACATCTTCCCAGTTACAACAAGAATGGAATCTGTTACCATCTCCTCTCAAAAGGAAATGGCTTTGGGTTTCTAGCTTCTAGCCACACCTTAGCCAGCATTTTGACCAGGGAGAAGATAATAGATTGGGTAATTGGCAAGCATTTCAACCATTCCTCCATGACTACCATGGCAATGGAGCTCCTTATAAATTTCACCCCAAGTCCAGACACCTTTCAAGCAGCAAAGGAAGGCTTTGATGATGCCAATATGATGTCCATAAGCTTCACAAAACAGCATCGAATCCCCTGTTGAGTTTGATCCCTCGCATTTGGACCCTTGATCATTTTATTTTTAAACATTCACTCGCTGGTCAGATGGGATCCTCTAACCCATGTGATTTGTAGGCTATTATGCTCCATCCACAATGGAACTACAAATTGGATGGTCTGAATTGGCATGCAAGCCACACGTATGGTGTATGAGTTGCCAACACCCAAGGAGTTCTGCCAAATGCACATCCTATTCTAGCCCATGAATACACATCTACTTCCTGCAGTGTATGGTTTGTTCAAAAAATACAAAAAGCCTACAGGGAACAAGAGCGCTCATATAGCACTTGTTCATGGATCGACTACATTTAACGACACCTTTTAAGCATTGAACTTAGCTGCACGACTTGTAGATGAGAGATAAACATGCAAAATTTACAAGATTTGGGCATTTCATGCAATATACAAATTTGTACAAATCTCCGAGAGCAGGATTGTAAAATCCCAGTACTTACAATAACCAACACTAAATTGTGAATACAATTAGATATTAGAATCTTTTGAGTTGGATATTGGAGATAACTGCGAAGTAATCAAACTCCAGAATCAACCATCCAATTGCCTTACCTGTGGAGGTCTCTCTAGTGCAACCCAACCAAACTTCCCTTTCCGAAAGTCGGTCAGCACGCGGAATGCTGCTTGACTGGCATCCCCATTGAACAATTGAAGCGCAAGCTTCTCAACAAATCTGCAACCAATGAAGTTTTCATCAACCAGATGAGTTGGTCTTTTACAAGAAGAATAATGGTCTAAGCAGGAAAGACCGTCTGGCCCATGGAAGCATACATTTTACCACAGTAGCCATCTGGGTCAATCTTGTAACGGTTGTAAAGGGCTTTTGAACCTGTCAAAGAGAAGAATTTGCATTCAGTGCCCAAGTTGTATAAGAATAAGAAAAGAAAGACAGCCAGGTGAAGTATATGCAAGTGCTCTTGTAAGTTTGGTCCTATTGATTAGCTTTCTGTGACTAACCATGCTTTGAATACAACAACTATGGAATAGAGATTTGCTAAGCAGACAACTCCACGCATGCAATGGGAGCCTTTGACAAGGACAGTTCCCAGAGCCAGGTAAAAGATGAAGGTTGTGTCTTGGAGGCAGCCTTCGTAATACTTTTGCCAATCTACCAGTTAAAAGCCGACCCCATTTTTAAGGCTGTCAGTGGATCAGGTTCGGGTCAGGTCTGGATCAGGTCCTAGAGTACTAATACCTAGTCTCTGGCTTGTTAGTTGTGCTGGTAGAGATGTAGTGTGTGTGAGTTATCCAGGTTTTGCCAATCTACCAGTTAAAAGCCGACCCCATTTTTAAGGCTGTCAGTGGTTCGGGTTCAGGTCAGGTCCAGATCAGGTCCTAGAGTACCAATACCTAGTCTCTGGCTTGTTAGTTGTGCTGGTAGAGACAGTGTGCGTGTGAGTTATCCAGGTTTTGCCTGACTTTGTAAACCTCAATAGTACCCAAGGAGGAAGAAGAAGAAGAATCTTCAAACATACCAAAGTTATTCAGATACCGGTCAAACCAGAAGTTGTTCCACAAGAATAAAACATGTGTCTATAGGGTATAGACAGAGACTTATTACTGTAAGTTGATGTCCCTATTATCTTATAGTGGGTCCTACTTAACCATCCTCCATGCTTAAGTAGTCCAATGCTCAGAAATGCAGCGAGATCAGATTACTAATAGTTAGAACATTAGTTGCTTTTCTACCACTTATGCAATTGTTTTTCTCTAAAATATGCCCTTTTCTAATAACATCTACTGAATTTTTTAATCTCTTAAAAAAATCTTTTGCCATTGGAGAAATAATTATACTACTCCATCAATGTGGAGCAGCAAGAGGAGCAGAAGCAACGCAGTTAACCGCACCAATTTCAAGTTAATGTTGAGGGGAATCATAAGATGCTCGATGGAGACTATCCTCAGTTTTTGCCAAGCAACGACCATGGTTTGGTAATCGATTGTTAAATAAAAAGTTATACTCCAGATGTAACCTTGTAACTAGTTCTATCTGTCCTCATGACTGCTGGTTGACTAAAGATGGTCCTAGTTATTAACTTAAGATCTTACTTGTAGCTTTTAATTATGATCCATCCCTTAATAGTACCAAATCATAATGTAAGTTTCTGTCCTCCTTTGGACCTCTTTCAAATGGTTACATCTCCTCGGTAACTTCAGGAACTGAAGAAATACAAAGGAATAAAACAAAAGAACATACCTACTGATGGAAACCTTGTGAGCATTTGTATGAGAATTGCAGCCACATCAGCCACATCATATGATCTCTCCCCAATGTCATCACACATTGCCAGCTTTATTGCAGCAGTCTGGTCACTGATTCGCATTGGCAGTATTCCAGGGGAATCCAGCAACTCCAGATCTTTCCCAAAACGGACCCATCTTTTCATAGAAGAAGAAAGGAGAGAATAAGTAGGAGAGAGACATCAAGTAGACATTTGATTCATCAAGATTCAAGAATTCATGAATTCATTCTTCTTCTTTTTTCTTTTTTCTTTTTTTAACATTAAGAATTCATGCATTGAAAAGATTCCAAAACCCTCCCAATTAGAAAGAAATGTTACATTAAGATATATAGTTTATACCTTTTTTAAAAAAAAGGATGCACTGTTTATCATGAAAAAAGGATGCACTGTTTATCATGCTTGTGGACCTCTCTCTCTCCTCTCTCCCCTTGTTCTTTACTTATTTATTTATTTATTATTATTATTATTATTTTTTTTTTTTTGTGGACATCCTACTTCGGGTGTGATGTATTGAAAAGAAAGAGCTTACTTCAACTCTCTTGTGACTCCTGGCCTGGGAGCTGCTGTGCACATTCGGCGTTTTAGCAAACGGTTAATTAGAGATGATTTACCTACATTTGGATATCCGACAATTCCAGCTCGGACCTGTTCCATGATAAAAGAATGCTCAGAAAATTGAAATAATGAAGTTACACATCAATCCCTGACCCTCAAATAGCTGAGACAGCTAAGATGGTGATCATGACACATCAATCACTGAACTAAATTTGAAAATTCTAAAACAAGCTTCATCAATAAGGGAGACTACTGCAGCCCATGTGTTTCACGGAACACGACCAAAGCCCATTGAGAAACAAGTATATTGTTCATATTAAATTAAATGCTACCAAAGATTTAGAGATCCACATATGACAGCCTCAAAAGTTTGTTTCCATTTTGTTTAAATCTCCTGTTCATTAATATGTAGTATTGTGGGGGCTGTTAACAGGCTGTGGGTGGAATTGGTTGAGGCACACGCGTGCGCATGCACACACAGAGAGATATATATACAAATCTATACATATTACATAATGTATGTATATATATGATTGGCCCAGGCTGGCCCATCGACAGCCCAAACTAATCCTTGACCTTTCTACAGGAAGAGTTGTATTCTGTAAATCAAATGGAAGCTCAATTCAATATTTTTATTTAAATGATCAGTTGAATTATTCTCGGGGTGCATTTTTCTGTGACATTGTATCACAAGTCTGTAGCTGGATTTTGGCCAAATTTTGCATATTAAGCGTGAGAAGACAAACCACAGAAATTTATGGGGACCTCAAGAGCTGTATAATTTCAGATATTCCAACGTGTTTATCAGTAGCTGCTGCATGACTTCAACTACATGAGCTTGCTCAGGTTACATTTTTATTTTCTTATTTGTTTATTTCTTCAGTTATCATTGAAACAAAATGTAATAGATGGGAGGACACATTAGCTTGGGACAAAATGCATTGTTGGAAAGAACTTCAGTATTCACTGAGACAAGAGGAGATTGACCAAGCTATTGCTAGCAAGCCATCATACCACGATGATTAAAGAAACATAGGCACGAGCTCCGATACACTAAAGTGCAAGTATTAGAAGAATACCAAGAAGGTAGAGTAAACCCATTAACAAAATTACTTGAGAACATGCAAGAGAAACTGGTTAGGTTTGTCTCACCTGCCTCTCAAATCAGAACATCCCAGCTTGTTATGAAGGGTTTCTTTCTTTCTTTCTTTCTTTTTGACACCCTTGACAGATCGCCATCATCATCATCTAAGCCTTATCCTGACTAACTGGGGTCAGGTACATGAATCCTTTCCTGCCATTCCACTCCATCAAGGGCCATAACTTCGGTTTGACCATAGGTCATCAAGTCTTTTCTTACTACCTCCACATCTTTTTGGGCCTTTCCCTTGCCCTTTTAGAGCCTTCAACTTGAATGAACTCACTCTGGCAGCCTTCACTGATAATGAGATTTTTTTTCCTAAAATTTTCACTACTTCGAGCTTTGCTGTCTCATATACAACTGAGCTTGCATGTAACTCATCTTTTTCCTTCCAGTGGTAGAACCATCAATGCAGATGGACTGGTACCTATCCTTGATTCTTGATTCCCTGAGGTAGAAAGAGCCAAATGGGACTCATGTTCGAACCGAGCAGGACTGATCCACTGTTCCCGTTATTTGGGGTGTGGGTTCCCTGATTGAAAGGCTGCGGAATTTCTTCAGATCTGAGGTGGGTTTCCTAATTTCAGGTGATTGAAGTGGGTTCCACAACTGAAAGGGGAACAAGCGGGGTAGAGGAATTGGTCGACTCATCAGGCTCATGACCTGAAGATTGCAGGTTCGAATCCTGTCCCCGCCTAAGAAAGAGTGATTTCAGAGTCCGGTAACAGAGAAAAGATCGAGAAAAAGCACCTCCCAAAGTACTTTGACGCAAGTAGGGCAAGGGTGCCTAATTGTTTTTTCGAAAGACTATAGAACCTGAAATCAACCACGGAGTCAACCAGCTTTGTGTTTTTCTTGTTCATACCAACTTGGCCTGCTTTCTCTTGTGAATTAGTTGCTAAGAGGATGGATTTCTAGTAAACCATTAGATTCTTGATAACTTAACTAAATCAGGGATAGTAATCCTCTTTGGTCGAAAAAGTAAACGTGATTGGAAACTGTTGTACTTTGAGGATCTTCAGAGTACAATGAGTGAGCCCACCCATTTTTACTACAGAGAAAAAAAGGAAGTTTTGATGTCTGGAAGCGCTGACGGTTAAAATTTTAGAGAGGAACAGTGCCAGTTGGACCAAAAAAATACGCTAAATATCTCAACGATATTGTATTTATGAGTTGTAACTTGTAACCAATCCTTGCCTTGTCTCTATCCTACCTAAGAAATTGGGGTTTAGAGGATCCCTTGTACCTGATCTTCAGATAACTAAATACTTTACATGTTTCCAGGTAACAAAGGCTCACTAACAAAAGGGAAAATCTCCTTCCCTTTTGTCTTTGGCTGGTTGGTTTTTGTCCTATGGAAAGGTAGCAACCTTTTTTGTGGAGGTTGCAACAAGGACTAGATGGGGCAGGAATTGTTCGACATACAAACTTTCGAGACGTATCAATGAAAACCATTTATGTTTCTTAAAGATGGCTCCTCCCTGCATACTGACATTTCCTTTAAATTCACAGAATCCTTATGTTCCAGATCATAAATTTGCAAGTGCATTTCTTCTTCTTCTTTCTGTACAGAAACACCTCTCAAAACAGAACGGTTTGCCATAATAACTTGATGGAAGGTTTAATAATTCAGTGATGGAACCGTCCCTTCCTGACATGTGCCAATGCCATAATATAGATGAGTTAGCATAAGATGACTTCATCTCAGACATCAGCACATGTATAAATATAGTTGGATCCTGTACAGATTCCTTTTGAAATTTCAAGAATGAAAGAAGAATTTGTCCAATTAATCTTCACAAGAACATGCTAATTGCCAACACATTTGACAACAGCAAAATTCTTGGTTACTGTAAGAACAATAAAGAAGCATCATAGAAGTGTCCAGTAATTCAAGATCTCAGAAAACCTCACCGGACGAGGAAGGAGTCCTTTTGCTCTACGTTTAACATTCACACCAATGGCTAATGACTTTGCTAGCCTTCCTAGCTTCATAGTGCCCTGCAATTCACCAATGAATCAGCACACGATTATGCAGTGTAGAAATTGAACAACCTGAAATTGAGAGTGTGTTGTCCAAATACCATCCCAAGCTGCCCATTGGCAAAAACAACCTTCACTCCCTGCCTTGAGAAATAACTGGCCCACGCATTTCTGTCAGCAGTGGATATCATATCTTCTCTATTCAAAACTAAAATCCTTTTCCTATTACCGAGCCACAAGTCCATCTGCTCAATCAAAATGTTATTCGGGAGGCTTAGTTCAAGATATTCATAGGCATAATCAATTTGCAGGCTCAACCAGTACAGATGAAATAGAGAACCTAATAATAAAATGATGATGATGACAAAGACGATATGATGATGATAATAATATACACAAATTAACCTGTGGGTGACTTGTGGCCATGGGAATCCTTGCATCTCGAACCTCTATGACAACATCCATCAACTTGAGTTGGTCTTTGAGTTCCTTTTCTGTTTTTGCAATATGACCAGGATACCACTGCAGAAATTTGATACCAGACGAGGACAGAGTTGTAAGGCATATTATAGAAAGAATTACATGCTTACAGATGGCAACGGAATCTCATATTATCAAGTACTGCCACATGATCAGTTGCAAAAGCTCACACCTTGTTTGTACCTGCACAGGACGCAGAGGCTTTGTCCAGTGATAGAGATCTGCTTCCAAATCAATCCAATCAAGTTCTCCTTGGCCATCCCCGGATACATTACCACTAAGTTTGGCATTTTCTTTGTGGTACCAACTCGGAACCTTTCCACCAGCAATCTGCAGAGTTTTCCATCTAAATTATATTTTCATTTCCATTGAAAGATGAAAATAGATCTAGTAGAGGTAGCCTACGATGAATGTCATGTTTCCTACAAATTTAAACAAACATGGGAGCAGTTCAGACAGACCAACTGAAGGCTGTCATTGCTCCAATACAGTGTTTTAAATATCGACGATATCAGCCGATATATCCCACGATATATCTTATATCCCACCTGTGCGATACGAAACGCATGGGCAGTGCCGATCTATCCCAACCATTTGATCCAGTGAGCATTTTCAATTTTCGATCAATGTTTTTGTTGTAAATCACATTAAACCAGTGTCAAATGGTTACAAATTTATGATTCGTCATGTTTTCCATGAAAAATTATGGATTTGGAACTTCGATTTTGAGATTTGGGGGATATGGGACAAATTGTGGAAAATTGAGAAAAAAATAAAATTTCTCAATTTCTCACAAATCAGTTGCAATATTTGTATCCAAACACAAAATTAAACATGTATGTAACCTAATCTAGTGATTCTTCTTTTGCTTTTGAATGTATTGTTTGTGTTTCCATGCATGTCCTCTTATGTTTATAAATTATATGAATAGACTTTGAATATATTTGCATCAGTTCAATTGGAAAGCACATATATTATGACCCCATACAAAGGAAACCCCTATTATATGCACTTTTTTTTTTTGGAATGTGTTTATTTCTAAGTGTGTATTGATGTCTTTTACAACAATCCCTAAAGTTTCATTGAAACATTCGATCAATTTCCCAACAACAACGATACATTACGCGATACAACCGATATATCACATGCTGTAACCGATATTTATCCGTACCCCAAGGGTGCGATATATTACACGATAATGATATTTAAAACATTGCTCCAATACCAAGAAGATGTTACCAACATTGACCCACTGTAACTGAAGGCAGCTTCAGGTGGCTAACATATACAACAAATCACATTCCGTAGGGATGTCCCCTGATTGCTTGGTAAATTTTGATGACCAGCAGCCTACCTGATATCAACCCCCCACCTGCACTGGGGACCTGTCGGCACATTGCTGGCCATGGTGTGCCATAAAGGTAATGGTGGCAACCATTACACGTTACGGGGTCATAAAGGCTGTAACAGCCATTATGGAAAAATAAAAAATAAAAAAAAAAGACCCATAAAGGTTGTTACAGCCCCCGTAATAGCCCGTTATGACCCCGCAAAGGCCGTAACGGCCCTGTAATGATCTATTACGGGGCCAATACAGTTTTTTTTTTTTTTTTGGGTTTTTTTTTTTTTCAATTAAAAGAGAGAGAGAGAGAGAGAGAGAGAGAGAGAGAGAGAGAGAGAGAGAGAGAGAGAGAGAGAGAGAGAGAGACCGTAACAATCAATGTGGCCCCCATAATGGCTATTACACCTTGTATCGTAAGGGCGGTGGTGGCTGTTACAGCCATCGTTACCATTATAGAATACCTTGTTGCTGGCAGGCGGAGTTAACATAAAGGTATGCATGCATGTGTGATCATTATCGTATCCTTGCCGAGCTAGGATAAGCTTTTACAAACCTTGTTTCGCCAAAAAAAATCCCAAGGTCCTATTTTCCATTAGTGAAAAAACCTTCATATCCCACGTCCTACACATCTAATGGTCAGAATGGAACTCACATACACATCACAGTGGGCCCCGTCAAAAATCAAGGGTGGGTGTCCCATGAAATTCCTTTCTTTAATATATATGAGCAGAAAGGGAAAAGGTATTATGAGGTCGGCCCCGTGGAACTTCCCATGAGATTGAGTTATGTGGCCCCACCGTGATGTGTGTCGGACATCCACCTCATCAATCAGATGCACTCTTCCATGGTGGGCGAAGGGCCTAAATATCAACCCAATCCATGACTTGGGTGGGCCACACCACGGACAACAGTTAAGAGTGGATGCCCACCCATTGAAACCTTCCTGATTGCTTATAGAGCCGTTTGAGATGAGGTTCAGACATTTAACCATCCATTATGTGTCCCACTTGAATGAGGGGTCACACCAAATTTCAGGCCATTCCAAAACTTAGGTGAGCCCCACCAAGTGCTTTTAGATGTTTTAGGCATGATTTCACATGGTTTCAAATGGTGTAGCCCACCTGAGTTCCAAATATGGCTGATTTTTGGGACAACCCATTACCTAGAGTGGACCCCACCAAATGCACGGTGGAGCCCACATTGCTCGACCTCATGGTAAGCTCCCATGAGGTCAACCTCATAGTACCTTTTCCCTAGTAGAAATATTTATCTTTTGGGAATGGTTGGAAGAGGGACTCTGCCCTTGATTTTTTATGGGCCCCACCATAATGTTTATGTGAAATCCACTCTAACCATTAGATATGTAATCCCATGTTAAGTCTAGGGCAAAATAATCAGGTTGACCCACGATTCAAGTGGGACACACCAAAGGAAGCAATTGGGAGAGAGACGCCCACCCTTAATTTTTACAAGGTCCACCGCAATGATTACATGAAATCCACTCCAACAATTAGATGCCACACCAAAATTTAGGCAAGGACCCCAAAATCATGCCCATCTGCGATTCATGTGAGCCACACCAAGGGAAACAATTTGGAAGGTGAGTGTTGCCTTGTGCGCTATTTCCAATCATGGGGTCCACTTGAATCACGGATGGAGCTGAGTTTTGGATGATGCACCTATTGGTTGGCATGGATTTCAGATAGACAACATGGTGGGGCCCACCCGCTCAAGCCACAATCCCTTTGCTTGCATCACCGACCCGAACCACCCATTAATCAATCGGATGGAAGGTACCCCAATGATAATTACTTGGATTGATGAGGTAACTTATTCAAAACTTTTTTGAAAAAGGTATTAGAATGTAAATTCTATATGAATTACATACTTTTTTTTGTAAAATACCCTTTTATCAATGATGTTGGAGTCCATGGATATTTATGTAGTATTAAGACATTTGAAGTGAAAGAAGCTTTGAGAAAGAGGTTTGGAACCAAATAGTATACCACTAGAGGTTTGAAAGTGTGTTATTTTGGTTGACAAAGTTGTTCAATAAAATTATATGATTAACGGAAATGGCAGACAAATGGAGGAAAAGTACCATGGTACCTATTTATACAAATAAAAGAGACATAAGAGTTGCACTAACTATCATGGGATCAAACTTATAAGCTATACTATGAAACTTTGGGAAAGAATGATTGAACAAAGACTAAGGTATGAGACGGATGTATCAGAAAATCAATTTGGTTCCATGCTAGGGAGGTTTGCCACTGAAGTTATTTTCTTCTGATGGAGAAATATAGGGAGAGGAGGAAGGATCTCCACATGGTCTTTATTGACTTAGAGAAAGCCTACAATAGGGTTTCTAAAGAGTTAATCGGGTGAATATTGGGAAAGAAAGGAGGTTCAGGAGGATATATTGACATGATTAAGGCTATGTATGAGGGAGTGGTAACCAGTGTTCGAAATATCGATACTATCGGCCGATATTATCGTTATTGCACCCCTGCGAGACAAAACCCTCGCGATAACCCCCGGAAGATACCAAAAAACCCAAAATCCAGATATCGGCCGATATATCGTCGATATCGCACGATTTATCGTCGATATCGCCACAACCGACCATTAAAAGCTGCGTATATGTGAAGAATCAGAAAAAAAAATCAGAAAAAAAAAAAAGAGAAATCGGAGAGTACCTGTGGGCCACAGCGAAGATCGGTGATCGGAGGTGGGAATTTTTCCGAGATTCCGGCGAGAAATCAGGCCGGACTGAGGAAACCTCGCCGCGAACATCGCTCCGGAACCCATGCTTTCGTGTGTGAAGGAGAGGGAATGCGAAGAAGATGGGCGCGGATGGGCGAAAATGGAGCGCGCGGATGGGCGAAAATGGAATGGTGACGCGTACTGAGTTACTCGGTACACTCTCATCGTACTGAGTAAACTCTGTTGGGCCCACTGTGAATTCATGTGGTTTATACACACCATCCATACGTTTTTCCAGATCATTTTAGGGGTTGAGCCCAAAACTGAAGTATATCAAAAGCTCAAGTAGACCATACCAAAGGAAACAGTGGAAGTATTGATTTCCACCGTTGAAACATTTCTAAGGCCCCCGATGATGTTTATTTGTCATCCAAACTGTTCATAAGATCACGCAAGCATGGATGAATGGAAAACACAAATATCATCTTGATCTAAAACTTCTGTGGGCCCCGAGAAGTTTTCAACGGTAAACTTCAATTCACACTATTTCAGGTGGTGTGGTCCACTTAAAATTTGGATATGATTAAATTTTGGTTTAAAGCCATAAAATTATATGATAAAGATGATGTACGGAGTTGATACAGTGCATGAATGATGGTGGGACCCACATAACTTGGTGACGTAATGTGCCCGTCAATGACGGGCGTGGGATTGCGTACCGAGCGTAGCACGCTCTTATCTTACTGAGTAAACTATGTTGGGCCCACCGTGATTGTATGTGGTTTATCCACGCCGTCCATCTGTTTTTACTGATCATTTTAAGTGTTGAGCCCAAAATTAAACCATATCCACAACTCAAGTGGACCACATTACAGGAAACAGTGTTGAATGAGCATTGACGATTAAAAACGTTTTAAGAGCCATAAATGCCTTGGATCAATCTAATATTTAACCTGATATTTAATTTCTTCCCTTCATCTGGGTCTTTAGGGCCCAATCAACAGATGATGTCAAATAAACAGTACAGTGGGCCTTAGGAGGATTTTAATGGTGGATATCCAATCATTATTGTTTTCCTGGGGTGTGGTCCACCTATGATTTAGGTCCCTATAATTTTTTGTATCAATCCTAAAATGATCCGTAAAAATGGATGAACAGAATGGATGAAACAAACACATTATGGTGGGGCCAACAGAGCACCAACCAACATTTAATGCTTTGTGCGTTTTCATGCAACCATGCTTATTATTTGGTGTGGTCCACTTGAGCATTGGATCTGCCTCATTTTTGTGCTCATGCCTTAAGATAATATGAGAAAAGGGATTGACGGCTTGGATGTACAAATACATCACGGTGAGCCCGCCTACAGAACTGCCCGTTCGGAGCTAGGGACGGGCGGGGCTAGTACGCAATCCGCGTCCGGACGCGGAGGATAGGTTGCGTGGCCAGACTGGCTACTGAAGTGACGCACCAAGTTCTTCGGGGCACACCATGATGTATGTGTTGTATCTACACCGTCTATACATTTGCCTATATCATTTTAAGGCATGAGACAAAGAATGAGTCAGATCCAAATCTGGAGTGGACCCCACCACAGAAAACAGTGGGGAGAGGGACGCCCACTGTTGAAACCTTCCTGAGGTCCACTATGATGTTTATCTGAGATCCAACCTGTTTATAAGTTAAGACAGACATGAAAGAAGGAAAAAAACAAATTTCAGCTTGATTGAAAACTTCCGGGGCCCTTAGAAATTTTTAATGGTGGGCGTCCCTTCTCCACTGTTTTTTGTGGTGGGGTCCACTCGAGCTTTGGATCTGACTCATTCTTTTTCTCATGGCCTAAAATGATATCTCCAAATGGATGGACGGTGTGGATACAACACATATCATGGTGGGCCCTATAGAGCTTGGTGACGTCACTTCAGGGTCCACCATGTCATTTATTTTCCATCTGATATGCTGCAAATGTAAAATTCACCGTTCATCCGGTGATCCATACATACAAAAGCAGCCTGATTAAAAAAATTATGGTATGCCACACCAATGGGAGGAATGTAAAATTGCTTCCAAATTGAGAAGGAGATGATGATTATGAGCCACCACACAACTTTATGTGGGTCTAGACCACAACTAGTCCCCATTATTAATATGTATATTTGTCAAAATTTACTTCTTTAGTTCTTCTTTTGCTTTTCAATGAATTGGTTGTGTTTTCATACATGACTATGATATATTTATAAATATCATGCATCCAATTTAAATATAATTGCATTAGTTCAGTTAAACATCGCATAACTTAGAACCCTATACAAAGGAAACTTATTATGTGCCTATTTTTTTTAAGATGTTATAATTTAAAAGTGTGTATTAAGGGCTTTTTTAACAATCCCCAGAGTTTCATTAAAAATTTCAACCATTTCCTCAATGTTTCCCCATGTTTCCCAAAAAGTGCGATAAATTATGCGATACAAACGATATATCCCGTGCGATAACCGATACATATCTGTATCCCAAGGGTGCGATACATAGTGCGATACCGATATTTTGAACACTGGTGGTAACAAATGCAAGGACCACTAGAGGAGAGACAAGTGAGTTCCCAATTATTGTAGGCTTGCACTAGGGTTTGACATTGAGCTCATACCTTTTCACATCGGTTATAGATGAGTTAACAAGACATTTATGACAAGAGATCCCATGGAGTATGCTATTTGCAGATTACATAGTTTTGATTGACAAGATAAGGGAGGGCATAAATACAAAGCTAGATTTATAGAGGGGTGCTTTAAAATCTAAAGGATTTAAAATTAATCGGACTAAATCTAAAACAGAGTATATGGAGTGCAATTTTAGTAACAACTGGAGTGGAAACGAGGAATTAGTTGGGTTATTGACCAAGAAGTTTCCCAAAATAACCACTTCCAATATCTTGGGTCAATAGTTCATGAGTGCAGAGATTGAGAAGGATGTTGCCCATCAAATTCAAGCAAGGTGAAAGAAATGAAGATGTGTGTCTGGAGTTTTACATGATAGTCATGTACAACACAAACTTTGTAGTCCAATGGGCTTCCTGTATAAGCTTAGTACAAGACTCTAATTTTTTTTCTTGCTTATGCTGTCATTCTTTGCATCTCCTTAGCACCTTTTCAATAAATTTATTTGTTAACCCTAATAAATAAAACACACACACACGCGTGCGCGCGCCACACACAAACTGAAAGTGAAAGTGAATTTTTATAGGATGGCTACCAGATGCCTTATAAGACAAAATGTTGGACAGTTGAGGAACAACAAGTTCATAGGATGAGTAGAGCTGAGATAAGGATATTGAGGAACAACAAGTTCATAGGATGAGTAGAGCTGAGATAAGGATATTGAGTTGGATGAGCGGCAACACAAGGAAGGATTGAATTAGAAACGAGTGCATTCGAGGGAAATCAGTAGTAGCACCAATATGTAATAAGATGAGGGAGAGTAGACTTAGGAGCCATTTAGTAAACTGAAAAATAAGGTCTGAAAATTAATTTAAGTGCTAAAAACTTAAAAGTGCTGAATTTAGTAGTTAGAGGTACTAAAAAATTCAGCACTTTAAGTTGGTCCACCTACGATTTGGATCAACCTCTTTTGTCTCAGCTGGCAAAATAGATGGATGGTGTGGATAAAACACATAAATCATGGTGGGGCTCACAGAACACTGTCAATCTGTCATGTACAATCCATGTAACCTACCTCTATATGCCATCCCCTTAGCCATCCAAAAAAAAAAAAATGAGATGGCACGCGTGGATGTTTATGTGAAATCCACATTGTCCCACCATTTTGCTAGCTTATTTTAGGACATGAGCCCAAAAATGAGGCAGATCCAAATCTCAAGTGGACCACACCATAGCAAAACAGTGGTAAAAACTTCTTGAGGCCACAAAAGTTTTTGGATCAAGCTAATGTTTGTGTTTTCCCTTCATCCATGTTTGTGTGACCTACTCAACAGGTTGGATGGCAAATAAACACTACAGTGGGCCCTAAGAAGTTTTTAATGGTGGACGTTCAATCACCACTTTTCCTGTGATTTGGATTGACATCTTTTTTGGTCTCATGCCCTAAAATAAGCTGAAAAAATGGATGGACGGCGTGGAAAAACACATAAATTATGGGGGGGAGGGGGTCCATAGAGCACTGTCATGAACAATCCATGCAACCTAAGTATGCCACCCCCTCATATGCAATCCGCCTGAGGATTGTATATGCGTTCTAGGCCATCCCAAAAAAATGAGATGGCCACGCCGTCCCACCAAATTTCTGGCTTATTTTAGGGCATGAGCAAAAAAATGAGACAGATCCAAATCTCAGGTGGACCACACCACAAGAAATTGTGGTGTAATTGAACGCCCATCATTTTCTTGTGGTGTAATTGAACGCCCATCATTAAAAACTTCTTGGGGGCCACAAAAGTTTTTGATGAAGTTGATATCTGTGTTTTTCCCTTCATCCAGGTCTATGTGATCTAATCAATAGGTTGGATGGCAAATAAACATTACAGTGGGCCCTAGGAAGTTTTTAATGGTAGGTGTTCAATCGCCATTGTTTTCCTATGGTGTAGTCCACCTGAGATTTGGATCTGCCTCATTTTTGGGCTCATGCCTTAAAATAATTATCCAAAATGGATGGATGACATAGATAAAACACATACATTATGGTGGGGTCCAAAAATCACCGTCCAGTAGCCACCTCGTTACTGGCAGTGTCAGTAGGCAATCCGCATCCACAATGGACCTAAAATTCCCACGACAGCCTATCATTGCACTGGAAACTAGGTGGGGCCCACTGTAACGTTTGTGAGAAATCCACCCTGTCCATCCGTTTTTCAAACTCATTTTAGGACATAAAACCAAAAATGTGAGGATCAAGAACTCGAGTGGACCACATGAGAGGAAAAAAATGGGGAAAGAAATCCCTACCATTGAAATCTTCCTGGAGTCCACCTTGATGTTTATATGCCATCCAAACCGTTCACAAGGTCATTCCCATGGGATGAACCTAAAACGGGTGGCTAACAGTGAAGTGTGAACTGACAGTGGGGTGTACTAACAAGCTAACAGAAGAAAGAAAATAAAATAAAAATTGGGATGAACCTAAAACACAAAAAAATAAAATAATAATAAAAAATAAAAAAATAAAAAAATAAAAAAATAAAAAAATTAGCTTGATACAAAACTCCTGTGGCCCTACAAATGTCTCAACGGTAGTCGTCCAATCTGCACGGTTTCCTCTCGTGTGGCCCACTGGAGTTCCAGATCCCCCTCATTTTTGGTCTGTTGTCCAAGAATGAGTTTGAAAAACAGATGGATGGGGTGGATTTCTCACAAACATAACAGTCGGCCCAACCTAGCTTCCGAGTGTAGGAACTTCCTGCGGCAGGCCTATAAATCTGTGCCCGTCTACAAACCGCATCAGTCGCCAACCCGCTATCGTGTTGGCGTGGCAAAGTTCTCTAGGCCCCACCATGATGTATGTGTTAGATTTAGACCGTCCATCCATTTTTTAAAATCATTTTACGGCGTGAGCCCAGGCAGATCCCCAGCTCAAGTGGACCATACCATAGAAAACAATAGGGACTGAACATTTACCATTGAAAACTTATTTGGGGCCATTGAGGTTTTGGATCAAGTTGATATTTGTGTTTTTCCTTCATCTAGGTTTGTGACCTTATGAACAGATTTGATGGCAAATAAACATCATGGTGGCCCTAGGAAGGTTTCAACATTGGGCGTCATTTTCCCCACAACTTTCTTTGGCGTGGTCCACTTGAGCTTTGGGTCTGCCTCATTTTTTAGCTCATGCCCTAAAATGATCCGGCAAAATGGATGGACAGTGTGGATATAACACATGCATCATGATGGGGGCAAAACGGTTTGCCATGTCAACACAGCTTCTCCCCCACATAATTAGTCCAATCAAAGCTTGCATTGGAAGTTAATAAAAGGGTAAAGTCGTCATTTAGAAAAAAAAATTTCAAAATCACTTACTGCTTTCCACGTTAAGTGTTATGTGAAAGGAAACTGAAAAGAAACCCGATTTTTTCAGTGAAAATCTGAATTAAGCATTTCATTTTTTGGAATTTGCCAAACAACCAAAATCATGGAAAATCACTGAAAATAGCCCATTTTAGTGATAAGTGCAGAAAATAAGTTTTATCAAACAGGCCTTTAGATGGTTTTGGTTACGTGAAACAAAGACCAAGAACTAAACAGGTTACAAGCAGTGAGTTGGTAAATTTTTAAGGCTCCAAAAGGGCAAGGGAAGGCTCAAAAGAACATGGGTGGAGGTAGTAAGAAAAGATTTGATGACCTATGGTCTAACTGAAGTTATAGCCCTTGATAAAGTGGCATCGCGAAACAAAAAGTCATGTAGCTAGCCTTAATTAATAGGGATAAGGCTTAGATTATTATAATCATTAGGACTAACCATAGGTAGTTTTGGATGACATCATTCTTGATTCGACCCTTCCCAATCTTCCCACACCCATGTCAACATCCTCATCTCTGCAACACTCATCATTTGCTCGTGTTGCCACTTTGCTCAATAATTGGGTTGAATAGTTATCTTGTAAATTTTCCCTTTAGTTTCATTAGCATGCAATGATCACACAACACTCTAAAGGCATATCTCCACTTCATGCAACCAACTCTAATTTTATTGGAAACACCTTCCTCAATCTTTCTATCATTTTGAATAGTTAGAGCCAAAATAACGAAACAAATAAATTTAAGGAATCTTCTGGTCATCGATTTTAAACTAAAGCTTCACATCTCTGACTATTACTACTAAAGTTGAATTCCAAATAATATACCATATCTTTCTTGGTTGTAATAATCTTTAAACCTTTAGACTCCAGACTCCAAACCTTCAAATCAACATTGCCAACTCTCGTCTCATCGAGCAACACTACCTCATCTACAAGCAACCAACACAAAGGGATCCATCTAGAATAGCTCATTAATTTATCTAAAACGAGTAGAAAAAGGCAAGGGCTTAATGGGCGCCCCTGACGAAGCGTTACTGCAACAGGAAATCATCCATCCCACTACAAGTCATTTTCTCTTGTAACAAGACTCTAATTCATGACTCTAATAATGTCAATACATCTTCTGGAGACCCCACTGCTCCTTAATATTGATCACATAACCTCCCACTTATCCATCATAAGCTCTCTCTAAGTTAATAAAAACCATGTCTAGATTCTTCTTCCATCTATTTTTTTCAATCAATTGCCCATAGCTTTGGTTGGTGATCTCCTTGACATGGAGCCAAATTAATTCTCTAATATCCTTGTTTCTTGTCATGGTCATGGCTCGACCACCCTCTCCTATAGCTTCATAGCAAGGTTACCTAGATTGTGGGTTTCTTTGGTACGTGGTATGCTACCTCCGCCAATACATCATATGCTAGGGGTAGGATCATGTGTGTCACTCCAATACATACATTACATAAGAAATATAGTTTTATACATGAACTCAAATTGCAGTTTATATGTGAAATAATGAATGTTACTATTTAGATCCCACATGCATATATTATAAGTAATAACTAAATAAATGGAAATATAAATCTCTAAATTGTAAAAGAAATTTGCAGTAACTTATGCAATAGTAAGAACTGTAACTTCAGATTGCTAAAAATAGCAATCTAGATCGCAAATGACCCATAATCCGAAACACTCGATCTGGAACGGAAAACAGGGGGTGACTCAATAAGTTTGACCCCTTGACAGTTGGTGTACTTTGTTCAATCACCACCACCACCCTCAAGTTTCATAAGTTTGATCCCCTCAACCAGAGCTAATTTAGCTTCCATAAGCCCATCCCTAACCTCCACCATTTTATTCTTCGAGTCCTTATCTAGAACTATCCTTTTCCCTTCCATATTCCTAGTATTATCCATTTGTGTATACAACTTCTAGCCATCACCAATCACTTTGGCTTTTGCTCCTTTCCACTTTATCTTATATATTCATGCTTTATCAACCCTCCTCTACGCTGTATCCACCAACTCCGTGCTTTTACCTTATAAAATTCCAACGTTCCAAGTGGCAAGGCAAATTTTCCTCATCTAGTTTATTTTTTATCCATACTTGTGCCATAAGATGTAGGAACCATTGTCCATTTTCCACCATAACCAAGCATTGATGCAATGTGTTGCTTCTGAAGGAAGACACTACCCACCCTCACACGCTTGAATGAAATAGCCTGTGTGACCATGGAGAAGAGTCCATGGAGGATTGCAGATATGGTTGAGGAGGCCATGTGTGCAGAGGGAGGCAGGTCGCTTTCTCACATGTGGGAAGAGAGGCAAACAACATCGTCGATGCGCTTGCTGAAGAGGGAGCATCAAGATCTCAGATATTGATTCTTGCTAGTGATTTGTAGAGTTGTTATGATTTGATCATAGTGAGTTGTAGACATGCAACTGTTATCTAAATTGCAGTGGTCAGGGCAGTCCACTTGCTGTTGTATTAGTATATCTTCTCCTTTATTAATATCCAGATTACCCTTAAGGAAAAAAGTTCTGGCATGTTCTTGATTTTGTTCCAGTTGTATTTATGGCTCAAGACCAACTTCATTTCTTTTTCTAACACTTCATTGGCATTAACTGCCAAGGTCTCTGGCTGGGAAGTCCATGTCAGTGCTTTGATCAGTGGTAAGAGTACCATCATAGCTTATGGTGGTACTGGGCTGTTGTAACTTGTACGGCCCACAAGATGCATGTATGACATCCAACCCATCCATTAGATGAGTGCCCACCTTTGGCTTTAAGCCCAAAAATCAGGCTGATCCAAAACTCGGGTCGACCACACCACAAGGAAGAATTTAAGAGGGGACGCCAAACATTGATTTGTGTGTTGTGTATATGGAATAAGGCCATTCAAACCAAGGTATAACGTAACGGTATCAGCCAGCGTATCAGTCAACTTGATGGCCGATAAGATACGAGCTAGTTTGGCTCCATATCAGCTGATACAGCCATGTAACGAACGGACTTTTCTAGGAAAAATATCTCAAAAATTATTGGCAAAATTGTATAATAAAAAAAATGTGAGGATCTCGAATATGTTTTTTTTTTTTTTGGACATGTATTTGATGGTGCAACGAGCCATTCTTTGGTAAGAATGTTGTTTGTCAGCAGTGTCAGCTTGAAATACTGAAAGTCAACCAGATAGGCCCTAATTGAACACAAATCAAGCATGATTTCGTAGATTAGGGTCTGAAACCTCTAAATAAAACACAAAAAGATGGAAAATGAAAAAGGTGATACTTTAACCCAATGTTGTCAAAATCGTTATCATATCGCAAATCATAGTAGGGGTTGAATCATATCGAATCACAAATTGTATCATAAATCATAAGATTTTTTACAATTTTCTTAAAATTTTGAAAAATATGAAAAATATAAATAAACAGATTATTTTTTTTTAACTCATAAATCTTCCTTTTGCCATCAATGTGCACCAAGTAATACCATGTCATGATAGTGTTAAAGGATTTTTATTCCTTTATTTTGTTGTCTTTTAAGAAATTTCACTTTAAAAAAACATATGAGGGTCCTTTATTAATATATGTTCTTGTTACCTTTCTTGAATGTAGAATCACGGTGGAAAAGCAGCCTTTGATACTGTAGACCGACAAAAAAAGATATTTTGATTTCTAAACATCTTTCCATAATACATATAAGTCAACATATGATGATAACCATCCATAAAACATTACAGGTAAGTCATACATTAATTTGGTGTTTCGACTAGTTAATAAGTAAGAAATCACAAAAAAGCTATATGATTGAACATTGAAAAGAATACATATCATTTAATCTTATAAACAACAAATAAAATAATTCACCTTTTCCAAATGATTTCTAAAGCCCCCGCCAATTTAAAAACATAAAATGAAAGTCAAGAGAAGCTTGAAATAGAAGAGAACAAGTATAATTTGAATCGTAAATTGTAGGATTTAGATCATAGAATTGTAGGATTCATATAAAAAGGGATTCAAGGTTGGGATTCAAATCGTTTTTCTTAAGATTCGACTAAAATCGTATATCGTAAATTGTAAATCATAGGATTTTGACAATACCGCTTTAACCCTTCTTATGATATTTTCCAAGTATGGTCCATAATGCTTTGGTTCATCAAATTCCACTCAAATTTTGTGTCCTCAAAATATTCATAAATCTAGTTTAATAGCAGTTTCCAAGCTTCCTTCATGGTTGAAATGAATAAAAATGAAAAATAAAAATAAAATGAGAGAAATTTTGAAAAATAAAAATAAAAATAAAAATCATAACAAGCATTTCATGGTCATATAAGCCTGTAACAGCTATATTGGCCATGTAACAGTGCCTATACGAAGCGTATTGGCTCGTATTAGATGATACAACTCGTTTTTATCATAACGGACCGAGTCACACCTAAATCATGCAACAGGGGTGATCATTTCCTTTATGTAACGGCCAATAGGGCCATAATGTAACCATTTTTCAATACCATGATTTAGACACTTCATCTGACTTGAATGAAGGGTGAGCCAAAAATCAAGCGGCTTGGCATTGCAAGTGAACCCAAGTGCAAATCAAGGGTGGGTGTCTGTTACATGCATGGCCCATAAATGTCAATACACCACAAGATAGGGACCCTTGGTTGAATTAGGAAATTATTTGAATTTTAGTTGCTTACATTTAGGAGGTTTAGTAGCATCATTTAAATATTTGAATTATGGTTGCTTATGTTTAGGAGGGTTAGTAGCTTCATTTGAATTCAAATTGCCTTTCCTAAATGGTAGGAAATAATCTATAAATTAGGTGGTTGCTATTGGAAAATCCAATGAAAATTTATTCCTTTTGAAAGTTATCTCTTTCTTTTCTTCTCTATTTTAAAATTTGCAATGTTGTGCCCACCATTAAGGAGCTCGAAGGTGAGATTGGTGACTTGAAGGCCCTTTTGTCAAGACTTGATGCAAACTTGGATAAGATTGCCCTCTAGGTGAAATCATCCAATGAATAGTGGAGCCAAGAAATCAATAGCCTTAAAAATAATGAAGGTAGTCATTCCTGACATTGGAATTCCAAAGATGGTGCATGTCCTGCAAGATCCACGGTTTTCCAAGGACGGACGGTCAGTGTCAAGTTCCTGAAATTTGATGGCCAGGACCCAACTGGTTGGGTTTGTGTGGCCAAGCAATTGCAACACTACAACAACATTTTCGATGATGAAATGGTGCAACTCACCTCTATTCATCTCATCAACGATGAGATTGAATGGTACCAATGGGTCAGACAAACCATGGGTGAATTATCATGGTATCAATTCATTCAAGTCATTTGTCTCCAATTTGGTTTGTTCGACTATGACAATCCGGGATGCATGCTCTCTAAACTACGACAAACAGATACGGTCTCCAACTATCACGCTCAGTTTGAAAAGCATTTGAACCGGGTGGGACAGTCACCCAAATCTTAGTTGATCAGTTGCTTCATCTCCAGATTACAGGATGAGATCCAGGTAGGAGTTTGGATGTTGCAACCAAATAACTTGGGGTAAGCCTACCAGTTGGCGCCATTCGAGGAAGACCAACTTGCAATGCAATGGTGTGTCTCCAAAGCCCCACCTTCAACAATAAAATCAGACATGAATCATGATACCCCGAGCCAAAGCAAGCCTGTAACTAAGTGGCTAACACTGGCAGAAATTATAGAATGACAGCAGATGGGCTTATGTTACAATTGCGATGTGCAGTTCACGCCTGGTCATCAATGCCAAGCCCAACTCATCATCATTATCAGGTTCAACACAGTAAATGATGAACAAACTGTCGAAGACAGAGGCAAACAACCACAAGTGTCCGTTTACGCCATGGATGGATCAGGCTTCAACCCTTGAGGATAAGGGTTTTATATGGGGGAGGAAATGTTACATGCATGGCTCATACACGTCGGCACATCACAGTATAGTGGCCCTTGGTTGAATTAGAATCTTATTTAAATATTTGAATTTCAGTGTATTATGTTTAAGAGGATTAATAGCATCATTTGAATATTTGAATTTTGGTGCTTATGTTTAAGAGGATTAGTAGCCTAATTTTCTTTCCTAAATGGTAGGAAATAATCGCAGTTTCTATTGAAAAATTATTCCTTTTGAGATTTATCGCTTTATTTTCTTCTTCATCTTAAAATTTGCAACATTATGATCTTACTATCTTTGATCATAAGTGTCCCCTCCCAACCGTTTCAGTGAGCTGTGGCCCACCTGATTCATGAATTGGGTTGATTTTTGGGCCCTGAGGGTGGCATCAGGTGATGGATCTGATGGACGAGTTGGATATCGTGCAATAATTTCGTGAGCCCCACAACAGCCCACTACCACCGTTAAGGTATGGTAGTGCCGTTACCACTAGGGGTCGACTATTCGTGAAATTCGGTGCAAGCAAACACACCCTAAACTATAATCTCTGATACATGATTAACTAAAATGAGATGAAATCATTTTTAAGTGGCAACCAAACAGGCCCTGGATCTGTAAATGAAGATTGGATGGGGATGAAATGAAGAGAGAGAGAGAGAGAGAGAGGGAGAGAGTATAATTTCAAATGCATTGTATGTAGTACCTGAAGAATGGTAGAGGATGGAGGTGGTGATGCGGCGGCTGCTGCTGCATGGGCTGTGGGGCCCACCTTGCTTCTGACCCGCAGGGGATGATGATGATGGATGGTGGTGAGGGCGTTGGGCATCCAAACGACTGGAGCTTGGACGGCCATCCTTTCTTTCCCTCGCACTTTAATTACAAAACCTAGATATATTTCATTAGAATGAACAGATAAAGCTGGCTGTGAACTAAGTTACTAGTTCACCACCGTTTAGCTTGTGATTATGCCATCTGCATTCGATGTTGTAAAAATGTATGGCCATCCGGACCCGTTCAAATCCAGGGCTCTGTTTCATCTGATATGGATCGTTGTGTTAGACTGCCGATGATTTTTCTAGCCATCACTTGATGGCTTCCTGTTAGACGGTTAGGATCGCTAGCTCCTCCATCGTTTTAAGATTTGGATGGGTCCCATGAGACTATAGGTAGCCGGGATATGGTAATACCTAATCGGTTCTGTACGGACTCGAATTGTGTAGTGTAGCCCTTGAAAAGATCCGTGGCCACACCACGTTGTATGTGTTTTATCCACGCCATCCATCCAATCTTATAAGGTCATACGTGACTGGACGCAGGAATATATATATACAGTAAAGAATTCATGTATGAGCTTTCATGTAAGCCGTGAGACGAGGAGAGCCACTGGGATTCAGCGGTACCGAGAGAAGGAGGGTCTCCTTCCATTTCGGAGAATTCGCACAAAAGCCTTTTGTTGGAAGATCTTATGCAAGGAAATAGTTGGAATTTAGTGACCATCGTTGACACATTCATACGGGTACAAAGGTTTTGTATCGGTTTATGTTCCTTGTATTTTCATTTCATCTCAGTGAAAATTACCTTATAAATGGTTTGGATGGAATATAAACACCAAGGTGGAGCCCACGAAGGTTTCGACGATAAGCATTCATTTCCCCACTGTTTCATCTCGTATGGCCCACTTGAATTTTGGATCCTCCTCATTTTTGGTATAACGTTTTAAAATTATATCTAAAAACGAATGGACGGGTTGAATTTCACACAAATATCACAGTAGGCCCCACATAGAATCCTTTCGTAGGATATTCACGGGAAAGGCTTTAGCAGCAAATCCGTAACCCCTGGGTTTGGGAAACGGACTGGCTACTCCCCTGCCACCGGCCAATGGGGGTGGTCGGTGTTATGTGGGCTCTACCATAATGTATGTGTTTCATCTATGTCATCTATTTGTTTTTCTAGATCGTTTTATGGTATGAGACAGAAATGGGGTATATCCCAATCTCAAGTGGACCACATTACACGAAATAGTGTTGAATGGATATCAACCATTAAAAAATTTTTGGGGGCCATAAAAGTTTTGGATTAGATGCAGATTGGGTCCTACCCTGGCTCGGCCGGTAATCAGTCCGGGCAGGGCTGCAGTGGTAATCACACCACCGTTGAAACCTTTCGAAGAGCCACCGTGATGTTTTTTTACCATACAACCTATTCATACTGTAACACCCCGGATTTTTTGCCAACTTAGAGATAAACGTCCTTAGGCAATGGGTCAATCCTAACACCTTATTAACTTATCAGAACTCAATTCCAAAGTCTAAAATCGCTTTTTAACCCATTTCCTTCAAAAATTTCACCTTCCGTCACCGTATTCTTCAAATTTTTCTAAGTACTTTCATATTAGACACTAATCCTAATGTTTAGGTGATGAAGAACAATACTTAAACAAAAACTTACTGTAAATGGTAAATACATAAATAAAATGGGCTTTTGACCATTGACCTTTTTGGAATATCATAATATAAATAGGTTATTTAGATAGATCAGTTTCTCCTACCCAAAATCATATATTGCACGTCGCGTAACCCATTCCAGATTGAAAGATGCACTCGTTTCAAGTATCGGGTGGTGAAACCACATCAAACAAACTCGGAGGGCCAAACGACGCAAATCAGGGGGACCTGAGGTAGGTCCCGCACTTTTTTGACACCCCGGGGGGTGGATGCCATCGCCCCAGGGTCCAGCGGGCGGCGATGGCATCGCAGGATCGGCGAGGCCTCACCGTCCAGCGGGCTGGGCGGTCCATTTTTCTGCACTGTTCGTCCAACTTCAAAAAATCATATCTCCCTCGTTATAACTCCGATTTAGGTGCTTCGAAAGTCAGATTGAAGCTTGATAAGTCTAGTTTCATATAAAAATAAGTAAAAAATATAATAAAAATTTTATTATAGTTAAATATAAGTCGTTGTAACAACTGTCCGAAAATCATCAATTTGGACAGCTACTGCTTCGAGAATTTTTAGAATTTTTCTACAACACGAAACCTAATGAAATTTGGTAGAGATGAAGTAGACTTAATGAAAAACTAGTAAAAAATAATTAAAATAATATACTACCTAAAAGCACCAGAAAGGAGCGTAGAACTGCCCTAGGACCATATTCTTTCTTAATTAGGGCATAATTTAGTTAAGTACTAAACTGAATACTCAGTAAAATTAGCTTGAACCACTTTAAATACGAATTACAAGATCCAAAATGAGTAGAACTGCTAACGCTATGTCACCTAGAAACCTAGAATCAATCTCTAAACCCAGTTGCTCTCGGGAGCACATTGAAACTTTATATCGGACCTGAACCGCGCGTCGAAAGGCCGATGACCATGAAACTATACGCTAATGGCCGCCTTATTGGGCTTGACTACCATCTAGGAAATCAAGTCCAGATAGCATCCCAAAACGCACAACTTGAGCCCGGAGCGAAGTGTGTGAGAAACGCGAATACCTTTAGAAAATGAACTAAAACTAAAGTGAATTGAATCGTTTTACTTACAGGCCAAATTTAAGGATTTAAACCATCAGATTCAGACTCAATTATACACTCGGATCAGGAAAAATGTCCAACACATCAAAGTCCACTTGTGGCCCTGATCGAGTACCAGTGACCGTTGAACTGAAACTGGCCCGCCACGGTTGATCTGTAAATCCGATCGGACCGAAAACTTAACACGACCGAAATACAATGTCAGGGAGCTTAAGTCCGACCACATGCAGAAAAGGGGCCTCCAAAAGTGCTTCGTTGGATTGGAACATGGCCCTGAGGTCATTCCCATCAGTTCTGGGCCTATATAAGGGTCTTAAACCCTCTCTCTCCCTTCACATACGAATTTTTAAACCTTAGAAGAGAAAAGAGAGAAAATAAGAGAGAAGTGAGAAAGAGAGTTGGCGTTTGCTCATGGGATTCTTCCCTGCCGCTCCACGTGTTTAACTACCACATTCATTTCGCTATTCCCGCGATTTCGACAATGTTCTTAGGTAAGAAAACCTAACCCTAATCTGTTTTAGGGTTTCCTATAGTGTAAGTGGTAAAATAGCTAACTTATTTCATGTTATAGTTTGTCGTTGTGCCATAGACAAAGGCTTAGTGTTTAAACTGAGTTTGTTACGAGTCTACCGGCGAAAGGTGCGGTCTATCAACGTTTTAGGTTATGGTTTTCAAGGCTTTCAATGCCGGTTAATGATTTATAACTGATGTGGGTGTTATTTCATATGCTAAATGTGATGCATGTTTCACTTTACAGATATATATGAACTATGTTGAATATAGTATATTCCATGTGTTTGTTGATATGACTTAATGAGTACGGAATTTGGATTCGTGCTTGCCATGATTATTCATCATGAATATATGGCTGTTATGCGTGTGACAACTCCTTGGTAAAAAGATTTGTCCTAATTCCTATTATCGCCAACATACGTTACGTATGTTGTAGTGTGTAGTCTAAGTGTTTGTAGAAATGTCTGAATGGATATGGAATTTGGATTTGTGCTTGTCATGATTATTAACTATGAATATATGCTCGTTATGTATATGATAACTCCTTTGTAAAAAGGGCGTGCCAGGATATGTGTTATAACTAGCCCAATACGTGTATGTTGAAATGTGTAAAGTAAGTGTTTGATAAAATGCCTAAATGAGGAAATGTTTGTTTAAATGTATGATATAAGGGCGTTGAGATGGGATCCTCGACCCCCTTACCTACAGTTATAGTTTCCTTTATGTAACTCCTCTTACTATTACGTGATTTATGGATGAAATGTCGATATATGTTAACACGGACCCTACATGTTTGTTAAAATGCTTAAATGAGATCTTTATGTGGTTTGGTTGTCACATGCTGCACTTGACTATTACAATGTGTATGAAATTATTTTGGAGTGTGTTTGGGACTATGATATAGTCCAGGTAATCGGTAACAGGCCCTGATTTGATGGTTGAGGTTGTTTCACCACACAGGACGTGTTCGATGAATACGAGTCATACTTGGGTTGTCGACAGTGGTTAGGTCATGCGGAGAGCTTAGACACTTCATGTTGATCAATTAGATGTGCGCTCGTACCAGTTGAGCTCGTCAAGTAACCCGATTGACCCGATGTATGTTCACCATGTATGGACGCTACTGCTTGAATCTAAGGTATCAAACTCACCAGTGGAAACCCTGTTAACCTTGGTACCTCGATCTGCTAAGACTCATGAGCCGGACATGGTGGTATGGGACACCGTGGTCTAGCTGTCGGCCTACGCTGGGGCGACGAGCCTCCTCGTAGTTACCAGTGAGCAACACCGCCTCGTGAGTTGAATGCGGTGGTATGAGACACTATATTTGAGCTGTCGGCCTACACTGATCAGGTGATGAGCCCTTTGTAGTGACCTCGAGTGTACTCTAAGACTGCGTTAAGGCGATGAGCCTTTCCGTAGCAACTAGAGTATAAACTAGGCCTACACTGATCAGGTGACGAGCCCTTTGTAGTGACCTAGAACCGTAACATCGTATGATATTTACTAGGACTGAGGACCCTAGAATGAATCATTGTTTGGGAAATGATATAACGGAGGTACCTTGGCTTCCTAACACTGCTGTATGAATCAATCTAATTAAGTATTGACTAACATGAGCATGCACCGCATTGCATGTGCTTTGGCGAGGAAGAGCACTTTTGGGAGTTTTCCATGCGCGCCGTGAGATGAAGACGCTGAGGGAGTGTTGGTGAGGGCATGCATTATTATCACATATCATTCTTGCATTAACAAGAGTATTTAGGACATATTTGATTGTATTGCTTTATCATTACTGCTTGACTGAATTAATAACATGTTAACCTTTGCTTTATAGCTCCACTGAGTTGATCACTCACTCCCACGTTACAGGACGGTGTTTTAAACACCAACCAGACCCTGTTTTAGTTTCAGATGATGGCGATGCTTACGAAGCAGATCAGGACTTTTATGATGACGAGGAGGGTTTCTCCTATATGCAGCTATCAGGCGGGTTTATGTAGACCATGTTCTGATCGACGGGGTTACAGGGGTGCTGATAAGATACCATTACACTTGTTATTTTGCACTTTTGGAACACCCATGTATATTTATTTTGTTTATTTTTAGTGTATACATGTATATATTTAACCTAGTAACATGTTCACACTCTGGAGACTTACAACAGATTATATATTTTATATATCTATCACAGTCTTCCGCTTGCGTAATTTAACTGTCTCTGGAGTATGATATGTTGTTTTGGTATAATCTCACTCATGTTTAATGCACTAACACGGACAACATTTAATCATCATTATCTATGTTGCATAAGTGATGCGTTGGAACTCGGGAGTGGAGCTTATACTTGACCCCCGATTTTTAGGGCATTACACATACGGTCATGTATACGTGGATGAAGCGATAGCTTGATCCGACATTTCTCTAGCTCCCAAGAAGTTTTTAATGGTGGACGTTCAATCCCCACTTTGTGGTCCATTTAATTCCTATACCTACCTCATTTTTTGGCTCATATCTTAAAATGATCTGAAAAAAATGATAAACAGCATGGATAAAACACTTACATCACGGTGGGCCCCACAGCGTGGATAAAACACCTACCTCATTTCACGGTCAAGTGAAGGGAAATGACCGTGAACTGAAGGGAATTGACCGTGAAATGCATGGAAATGACCGTGAAGTGAAACGGAATTGCCAAAATTGACCATAAAATACATGGAAATGACCGTGAAGTGTGGTCAATTGAATGTGAAATGCATGGAAATGACCGTGAAGTGAAGGGAATTGACCGTGAAATGCATGGAATTGACCGTGAAGTGAAGGGGAATCACTGGAATTGATAGTGAAATGCATGGAAATGACCGTGAAGTGAAGGGAATTGACCATGAAATGCATGGAATTGACTATGAAGTGAAGGGGAATCGCTGGAATTGATCGTGAAATGCATGGAATTGATCGTGAAGTGAAGGAAATTGATCGTGAAATGCATGGAAATAACCGTGAAGTGAAACGGAATTGTAGGAATTGACCATGAAATGCATGACAATGACCGTGAAGTGTGATCAATTGACCGTGAAATGCATGAAAATGACCGTGAAGTGAAGGGAATTGATCGTGAAATGCATGGAATTGACCATGAAGTGAAGGGGAATCGCGGGAATTGACCGTGAAATGCATGGAATTGACTGTGAAGTGAAAGTAATTGACCGCGAAATGCATGGAATTGACCGTGAAGTGAAGGGAAATCGCCGGAATTGACCGTGAAATGCATGGAAATGACCGTGAAGTGAAGGGAATTGACAATGAAATGCATGGAATTGACTGTGAAGTGAAGGGGAATCACCGGAATTGACTATGAAATGCATAGATTTGACCGTGAAGTGAAGGGAATTGACCGTGAAGTGCATGAAAATGACCGTGAAGTGAAACAGAATCGCCGGAATTGACCGTGAAATGCATGAAAATGACCTTGAAGTGCGGTCAATTGACCGTGAAATGCATGGAAATGACAGTGAAGTGAAGGGAATTGACTGTGAAATGCATAGAATTGACTGTGAAGTGAAGGGGAATCATCGGAATTGACTGTGAAATGCATGGAATTGACCGTGAAGTGAAGGGAATTGACTTTGAAATGCGTAGAATTGACTGTGAAGTGAAGGGAATTGACCGTGAAATGCATGGAAATGACCGTGAAGTGAAGGGAATTGACCGTGAAATGAATGGAAATGACCGCGAAGTGAAGGGAATTGACTGTGAAATGCATAAAATTGACCGTGAAGTGAAGGGAATTGACTGTGAAATGCATTGAATTGACCGTGAAGTAAAGAGAACTGACCGTGAAATGCATGAAATTGACCATGAAGTGAAGGGAAATCGTCGGAATTGACCGTGAAATGCACGGAATTGACCGTGAAATGCACAGAATTAACCGTGAAGTGAAGGGAATTGACCGTGAAATGAATTGAATTGACCGTGAAGTGAAGGGGAATCGTCAGAATTGACTGTGAAATGCATGGAATTGACCGTGAAGTGAAGGGAATTGACCGTGAAATGCATGGAAATGACTATGAAGTGAAGCGAAATCGTCGGAATTGACCGTGAAATGCATGGAATTGACCGTGAAGTGAAGGGAATTAACCGTGAAGTGCATGGAAATGACCATGAAGTGAAGGGAAATGACCGTGAAATGAATGGAAACGACCATGAAGTGAAGCGGAATCGCCGGAATTAACCCTGAAATGCATGAAATTTACCGTGAAATGAAGGGAATTAACCGTGAAATGATGAATTGACCGTCAAGTGAAGGGAATTGACCGTGAAATGAATTGAATTGACCGTGAAGTGAAGGGGAATTGCCGAAATTGACTGTGAAATGCATGGAATTGACCGTGAAATGAAGGGAAATGATCGGAATTGAAACCCTTTTAGGGGTCACAGAAGTTTTGGATCATTATGAAATCTAGATAGGCACACTTAACCTATATTTGGTTAGATGCTCATTACTAGTGTGCATGTAGCTCATTTCCATGCATTTCATGGTCAATTCCCTTCACTTCACGATCAATTCCATGCATTTCACGGTCAATTCCAGCGATTCCGCTTCACTTCACGGTCATTTCCATTTATTTCACGGTCATTTCCCTTCACTTCACGGCCATTTCCATGCACTTCACGGTTAGTTCCCTTCACTTCACGGTCAATTCCATGCATTTCACGGTCAATTCCGGCGATTTTGCTTCACTTCACGATCATTTCCATGCATTTCACGGTCAATTCCCTTCACTTCATGGTCATTTCCATGCATTTCACGGTCAATGATGATATGCCAATCATATTACAATATCATAATGCCAATCAAAGAAACAAAGTATCTAGATGGATGAATTTACTTTCCAGTGTTATGGCCTCTCACTGTATTGGAAGATTACGTCCAATTAAACACACTATTAAGTATTTCTCTTGCATAAAGAAAGGAACAAGAGCTCTTGGGACATCTATCAATTATATATGTTTCCCTTCTATTCTAGAACATCAAGTATTTCTAAACTAAGCTATAAACATAATGCTAAAACAAAAGCAAAGTCAAGCAAACATTCCACAATACTAAAACAACATATTGGAGGATTTAGAACACCTTATTTGTTAGATCTCTTATGTCCTTATCATTGCATGTGCTATAGTGACATTCCTGCACATACGATGAATCACAAACATTGTCAAAAACCCTTTGACTCCTACCAAGGCACGTGGTCCTTGGACTTAATGAGTCTCTTCGGAACATGTCCCTTATTTGTCTTCTCCATGCGAATGTCTCTCTTGTATATTCTTCACTGCAGGGAATAATAAAAAATAAAAAATAAAAAAAATCATTAAGTCTATCTTCCTAAGCAACAACCAAGTCACTGTCCCACTGACTCACTATCATTTTGAAAATATGGTTGTCACTTAGCAGGTGTTTTATTAACATGATGGAAGGTGATCATTCCCATTACAAGAACCATAATAATGGGTTCGGTGATTTTAATTTTAATTTTTTATAACAATGTTATCAACCCACTCGGGATGTGCCACATTCATATCCTTGATATTTCAATGTTATCAACACCAGATTTGATATTTCACAACTTAGAAACGTTCAAAGAAAAATGAATCTCAAGAAGAATCAGGTCAAATATTTTGTTTTACTTAGCCAATAAGGAGATAAATATTGTAGTTGTAGATCCATGAGAAAAAGGGCTCTAATCACCCATCCTTGTATATTGGAAGCTCAATTCCTTTCTGATTTTTAATTGATTCTTTTTTATTACTTGCTCAAAGAACCAACAAAACGAGGAATCTCAAAAGGAGCAAATGGCTTGTGATGCTAGAAGAATCCTTACATATTTCCATAACAACCAGGACCTCCAGATCTTGGAAACTAAACAGACCATGATGTCCCACTAACCTGGTCGATCGGGTCGACCCCGAGTCACTGTTCCACTGACCCGGTCGACCCCGACTCGCTGTCCACCCTCATGCAATCGGCGGGTTATGGCTATGGTTAATCTGTAGCCATAGGGAGCCCCAACTTTCAGAAATCAGAAAGCTGAAAAAGCAGGGGCATTTTCGACCTGAGAAATGGGGCCGTACAGCTGGTTCTTATTCTTGGGAGCTCAAAATAAGTGGGCTTATTTTTGGGAATGGGCCATAAATGGGTCGTATAGTAGGAAATTTCTCCACCTTAAATTTCACCTAATGGTAGTGTGTTGGAAACAGATACTACATGGACTCCCACCCTTGAATTTTTTTATAGGCCTAACCTACATATGAGATCCTCTCGGTCCATTAGATGTATAATCAAGTAACAGGCCTGGTGCCAATAAATCAGGCTAACCCGTGATTCAGATGGGCCACACCAATGAGAATAACTAGGAGAGAGACATCCATCCTTGATTTTTTCAGGGCCATCATGATGAAACTGTGAAATCTATTCCAATCATTGGATTTCAACCAAAAGTAAGTGTAACATCCCAGATTTTTTGCCAACCTGGAATTAGACATCCTTAGGCAATGGGTCGTTCCTAATACCTTATTAATGTGTCAGAACCCAATCCCATACTCTAAAAATCGCTTGTTAACCCTTTTCCTTCACAAATCTCACCTTTCACTACCTTATCCTTCACAAAGTAACTAAGTGCTAAACTAGATTAGTTATGAAATCCGCTTGATCCACTTTAAATATGATCTGCAAGACCCAAAACTTGTAGAATCATTGACGTTAGGTTACCCTAAAATCTAGGATCAATCTCATTACCCAGTTGCTCTCGGGAGCACATTGAAACTCCGTATTAGATCTGGACCGCACGTCGAAAGTCCGATTAACGCGAAGTTAAATGGTTAGGACCACCTTGTTGGGCTTGACAACCATCTCGGAAATCAAATCCAAATAGTGTCCCACGGCTATTCGCTTGAGCCCGGAGTGAAGAGTGTGAGAAAATGAGATTTTCTTATTAAATTCAAAATGATTTAAGTAATCTGGCACGTGTCTCTTGCAGACAGTTTATAAGCAACCAAACCATCGAAATCTGACCCAAATACACCCTCGGATCAGGAGAAATTTCATACACGCGTCAGTGTACTTAAAATCTCTGATCAAGTTTCACTGACCGTTGAACTGAAACTGGTCCGCCACGCGTGATCTGGGAATTCGACAGAAATAAAAACTTAACTAAACCTAGATCTAGTGTTAGTGAGGTTAAGTCCGACCGCTATTCACTCCCCAAATATAGGGTTGTGATGTAGTAATAATCTCGGTAAGACCGAAGTCGAATCCACAAGGACTGAAACCTGTACGTAATCTGAAAGTACCTAGGGCTAGAACTAAAATAAGATAAAATCTAAATCAGGTGAATTTGAGGAATAATGGTGAAATAGTAAACTAAAATATGTAGAATTCAGAGGTAGGGAACCAGGGTGCCAAGGATCCACTTGTAGAGATCAGGGAGATCTACGGTTGATTTATGAACTCAACTGGACTTCGAGTCCCATCTTCATCCAGTTAGAAGATATAACCTGAAAATCAAATCTGAACGTCTTTTGATCTAGTTTTCAAGAGATAAGATGGATGTAAATTAGAATGAATTCCATCACAAAACCATGCCCATGAGACAAAGCAAACAACAAAATTAAACCAATCCACAACCAATCTGAGTGATGTATGAATGTTAGGAAGGATTCCGTCATCCAACCATGTCCAAGGGGCGATGGTGAACAACAGGGCTTTCTAACTGCATAATCACAATAATAAAAAGGAAAAATTCAAAGCCATCGCAGATCTATTGTAATTTTAGTCACAACAAACCATTAAGAACTAGAGGCATTCCTTAAAATCAAATTAAATCAAAATCAGTTCAACTAGCATGAATCAAAGCCATAGAGTCTTTCCATCACACCACAAGCTTCACCTCTTAGCCCTAGCTAAGAGGTTCAGCCCAACATGAATGGGCGGAATCCCTTAAACAAAGCAAAAGAAAAAGAAAAAGAGAACAACTCTACTCTCTCTCCTCTATGCTTCACGTCCAAGCTTCAAGCTCTCCTCTGTGCTTCACGTCCAAGCTTCAAGCTCTCCTCCCCCTCTCTCACGTCCACAACCTCCTTTTATAGCGGTTGGAAGGCTGGAGTCGGTGGCAGAGTCGCAGCAGGACACAGAGTACAACTTTTCGCAGCCAAGTTTCAGTGCTTCAAAAGTCGCCACTTCCCTCGCTCAATTTCCAAAGAAACACCATCCCTTAGGACGTTTTTGAGTCCTCTACATGATGGACGGTTCAGATCTGCCATATGATGAAAGATGGTGGGCCACAACCGCCTGAAAAATTGGATTTTCGCGGATGGGCGAAAGCTTTCGCACTCCTTCACTGCGTAGCTCGGTGGGCCCTACAGAAGTGTTTTCAGAGAAATCCACCCCATCCATTAGATTCAGGACGAAATTTCAGTCAAGAATGGATGGTTTTGAACGTCCATTGACGTGGCCCAGAGAAGAAATCACGTTAAGATTCGTTTTGAACGTCGCAGGGTAGTCCACTTGTGGCCTCTGTACCGGACACGTGTGTGTATGGATGCAAACTTTTAACATGGTTTTATAGTTTTCACGGCCGTGTACACGGTGAACGGTTCGGATTGTCCGGACGGGCCATGTATGAGGCCCACAGAGGTCCGTAAAAATGGACAGCGTCCGTGACGCGTTGCTGAAACGGCAACTGCCGTGGGCGGGTGCGAATCTGCTGTGGTGCGGCTCTAGTGTGTAGTGCACATATGCACATTCGCTTCTCATGCGGGGCCTACTGTAATTTTTATGCGAAATCTGCACCGTTCATCCTTTTTTTTTTCATATTATTTTAGCCGTCGAGATAACTTTTGGAGCATATCTAGATAGCAAGTGGGCCTGAAATTGAAGATTAATGGGTTGATTTGTTCGTTGGACCACTTTCTGAGATTTTCAAAGGCTGAAATTTAATATTTACAGTTTATTTATGTCCCCCATCACATGTATATAGTTTCGAGTCAATCGGATGGTGGGAACCCTATGATCTTACATTCTGGACCCAATTCGGGCCACTTGAGCTTCAGTTTCTCGATTTTCCTGGATCTCTAGCGTGTACTTCCGTTGATCTCGGTCCCCTGGGGTCCTTCCCTTGCCTTTAGTGTCATTAGAGCATTAAATCCATGCGTTAAGCTCCCTTTTTTAGTCCATGCTCATAAATACACTCTGCATCACAAACACGATTAAAGCGGGCCATTAAACGGCATCACGTTCATAAAATCAGGTAATAACCAGGTTCTGATATGCAATATTTGACTCTCAACAACCGCACACAGAAAAGGGGCTGCCAGAAGTGCTCCGTTGAGACGGAACAGACCCACTTTGGCTATAACCTAAGTATACCTTGACCCCGAGTCTATTTTCGTGAGTTCTGGACCTATATAAGGACCTTAAACCCTCACTCTCTCATTCCATACGAATTTGAGAAAACCTAGGAGAGAGAAGAGAGAAAAGAGAGAGAAAGTGTGAGAGATGTGGGAGGATCTCCCTACCACTCTACCCTACCGCTATACGTGCTTAACTACTCCGATCCAATCGCTTTTTCGGTGATTCCGACTTCATTTCTAGGTAAGAAACCCTAACCCTAATCTGATCTAGGGTTATGAATGTTACAAACGATGAAATAACTAATCTATTTCATTCTATAGGTTGCCAAACTGCCGTATACTAAAGCTTAGCGAATCTATCGACTCCGTTACGATTCTACGACAAAAGGTGCGGAGTTTAGACATATAGGTTATGGTTTTCAACGCTTTCAATGTCAGATAATGATAGATTCATGATCTGGATGCTATTGCACAGGTACAAAGTGCTGTCTGTTTTCCGTTTCGGTTAAATACAACGAATATGGAATTTTGTGTATTCTAGGTATTTGTAGAAAATACCGTATCCGTATAAATTTTACTGATATGCTTGCCATGAGTATCTGCCGTGTATATACGCTAGTTATGGATGTATGACCTGTTTGGCGAAAGGGATTCGCCCTAATACACTTTTTGGCCAACTTAGCTTATGTAGGCTAATGTGTGTAGTCTAAGTGTTTGTTGAAATGACTAAATCAATATGGATTTATGATTTATGTCTGCCATATGTATTGAATGTAAGAACATGATTGTTGTGTATGAGACAACTCCTTGATATAAGGATTTGTCATATTCTACGTTGAAATCAACATACGTCATGTATGTTGGAGTGGTGTAGTTTAAGTGTTTGATAAAATGCCTGTGTGAGAAATTGTGTGGCGAACTAAATTTAATAGTAGTGTTGAGAGAGGATTCTCAACTACCTTAGTGATGTGTATGATTTCCTTCATGTAAGTTGATTAGGGTAATCACTTACTAGTTTATGAAACGTATGTGTTTGGATTTCCTGTTTGCCTTGTGTTTTATAACATGCTTGTTCATATGTTTGAATTACTTGTTTATTTAATTTTGCTCTGACTACTTCACATGTTTAAGTTGTATTTCGTAAGTGCCGTGAAGGGTGATGGGGAAGTGGTGTAACGATTCCGTGCAACAGCCCTGGCAACCCTAAGTGGACAATATTGAATATTTGATTGTATGATTTGAAATCTTGATCCATTATTGCATTAACTCTTTCAAAATTGAATGTGATTGGGGCTATTGTATAGTCCAGGCAATCGGTAACGGGATTGAATTCGTGGCTGAGATTCATTCGCCACGTGAGATGTGTTCGACGAACCCGAGTCGTACTTCGGTTGACGATAGTGGTTGACCACGCGAAGTGCTTGTGCACTTCATGTCGTTCAACTTGTCATGCGCTCGAACTAGCCGAGCTCGTCAAGTAACCCGATCTGTCTAATATATGTTCACCATGTTTGGACGCTACTGCTTGAACCTAAGGTACCAAACTTACCAGTGCAACCCCATTAACCGTGGTACCTCGATCAGCTAAGACTCATGAGCCGGGCATGGTGGTATGGGACATCGTGGTCGAGCTGTCGGCCTACACTGGGGCCACGAGCCTCCCCGTAGTGACTATTGAGCAACCAGACTCGTGAGCCGATTATGGTGGTATGGGACACTATATTCGAGCTGTCAGCCTACACTGCTTTGATGGGTGATGGGGGAGTGGTGTAACGAGAGCGTGTAACAGCCCTGACCGTACCCGGTGTAGTGACCTCGAGCATACTTTGAATCTGCGGAGAGGCGATGAGCCTTCCCATAGTAAACAGAGTATAAACTAGGCCTGTATTGATAAGGTGATGGGAGAGTGGTGCAACGAGTCCATGTAACAGCCCTGACAGCCCTTGTAGCGACCTAGAACCACACTATCGTATGAGATTATCTAGGATTGACGACCCTAGAATGGATCATTGTTTGGGAATGATATAAGGAAGGTACCTTAGTTTCCCAATACTGCTGTTTGAAATGGACTAATAACAACTCGGTAATCATGCTCATCATCACATTGCATGTGCCTGGAAGATGTGGAGCACTGAGGGTGACAGCATGCCGCGGACGTAAGATGGTGTCACACGAGGGAGTATATTGGAGAGGGCATGCATCATAATCGCATCTCATCCTTGCATTAATTACAGTACTTAGGAATGTTGATTGTATTGCTTTAGCATTACTGCTTGACTGGATTGATAACATGTTAACCTATGCTTTATTGTTTCACTGAGTTGATCACTCACTCCCACGTTACGGGACGATGTTGTACACACTAATCAGACCTTGTTGTAGCCGCAGGTGAAGGCGATGCTTATGAGGCGGAGCCGGACTTTTGCAACGACGAGGATGCCTTCTTATACGTGTTGTATTCTGGCGGCTTCATGTGAGCCGTGCCTTAATCGACGGGGTTATAGGGATGTTGACTAGAGGACCTTACGCATTTGGTATATTTTGGAATTGTACTTGTAATGAATTAACCTGGTAATATTATCACACTCTGGAGACTCACCACAGTTTATATATTTATATATCTATCACAGTCTTCCGCTTGCAAATTTAACTGTCTCTGGAGTATGATATGCTGTTTTGGTATAATCCCATTCATGTTTCAATGCCCTCATCATAATCATCATTATCTGTGCTGCATAAGTGATGCGTTGGAACTCAGGAGCTGAGCTTTGCTCGACCCCCGATTTTCAGGGCGTTACAGTAAACCTAGGTCATTAGGTTCATACATGATTCATGTGAGCCACACTAGGTGAAATAGTTTGGAGGGTGAATCTGTCCATGTACACTGATTCCAATCATGTGGTCCTCTTGAACTACGGATGGGGATAAATTTGGAGACCTTGATCTAACATGGAGTGACATACTTGATGGTCAGGGTTGATTTTACATTAACACCATGATGGGCCCACCCAAGCCATGGCTGCTTTTCCATGCTAAAATGAAATTAGTAGGTAATGGAAGCATTTACTTACATTAATTAAGAAAAAAAATTCATTAAATGCATAGCTAATTGGACGAAAATGTAATGTCCAATTAGTTGAGCATTACTCTATATATAAATGGTATGGTGAGGTAAACCTCGTGAGGTCGAGCTGTGTGGGCCCCACTGTGATGTATGTTGAACATCTACACCGTGCATTTAATGGGTCCCCTTTATTTTACGGGATATCCCAAAAATCAGCCGTATACGGAACTCAGGTAGGCCATGCCATCTAAAATCATGTGCAGACATGCTAAAACATAAAAAAACACTTGGTGGGGCCCACCCGAGTTTTGGATGTGGCTGAAACTTTGTCTGACTGGACACACACAATGGCTGGGATGGATTTGTGAACCACATCTCAGTGGGCCCGATAAATGATTATGAATGCTTTAATGGGAGGGTAACCCCACTCAAGTGTTATCTGTGGTATGGCCCATCTAAGTGATGGATTAACTTGATTTTTAAGCCCGTGGCTCACCATGGAATGGTGCATCTGGCTGATGGAGTAGATATTCTAGACACATCATGGTGGGCCCCACACAGCTCGACCTCATGGGAACTTCCCATGAGGTCGACCTCATAGAACCATTTCCCATGTGTGTGTGTGTGTATATATATATATATATATATATAATGAGTTTTTCCTACTGTACTCCTCACTTTTGAGCCACGTACCTTATTAAGCCCCTCAAAACTTACCTTCCAAGACTAGTCCCCTACTGTATGGACGCACATTTACTGGACTAAAATGCCCCAACTTTATAACTATGGTTACCTATGGCTACGGATTATAATCGTAGCCATTGAAATTGACCGCGAAGTGAATGAAGTGAATGAAATTGACCGCGAAGTGAATGAAATTAACCACGAAGTGAATAAAGATTAAAATTGACTGTGAAGTGAATGAAATTGACTGTGAAGTGAATGAAATTCACAACGAAATGAATGGAATTGATCGCGAAGTGAATGGAATTGACCGCGAAATGAATGAAGTGAATGAATTGACCATGAAGTGAATGTAGTGAATGAAATTGACAGTGAAGTGAATGAAATTGACTGCGAAATGAATGAAGTGAATGAAATTGACCGCGAAGTGAATGGAGTGAATGAAATTGACCACGAAGTTAAAAAAATTCACTGCGAAGTGAATGAAATTGACCGCGAAGTGAATGAAATTGACTAGGGGTGCACACGGTTCGGTTCGGTTCGGTCCGGTTCTGGGGTGAAACCGGAACCGAACTGTTCCTTACGGTTCTAGGATTTTTGAAACCGGAATCAGACCGTTAGCACCTTAGAACCAAACCGGAACTGGACCGTGAAAACCGGATCGGTTCCATGGTTCTGGGCTTTTTATAATCCAGCCCAATTGCATGTTCTATTTTATAATTTAGCCCATGTCCATTCGTGTTGTGATCCATTTGATGAATGGTTTAGATATTGTATATGGCATGAAAAAAATACATTTATGAAAATAATCAAAGGGTGCATTGTAAACCATAAATCATGAGTCAAATATACAACTAAAATATATTGTGAACTCACGGTTCTAGGTTCGGTTCCACGGTTCAGATTCACGGTTCGGATCGATTCTACATACCCCCAAACTGGAACCGAACCGAACTAAACGGTTCTTTAATTTTTGGAATCGGAACCGAAATCGGTGCACTCTAGAACTAGACCAAACTAGACCGTTTGGTCGATTCTGGTCCGGTTCCACAGTTTTACTGGTTTGATGTGCACCCCTAAAATTGACCGCAAAGTGAATGAAATTGACCGCGAAGTGAATGAAATTCACCGCAAAGTAAATGAAGTGAATGAAATTGACCGCGAAGTGAACAAAATTGACCGTGAAGTGAATGAAATTGATCGCAAAGTGAACGAAATTGACCGTGAAGTGAACAAAATTGACCGTGAAGTGAATGAAATTCACCGCGAAGTAAATGAAATTCACTGCAAAGTGAATGAAATTGACCGCGAAGTGAATGAAATTCACCATGAAGTGAATGAAATTCACCGCTAAATGAATGAAATTCACTACAAAGTGATGAAATTGACCGCGAATGGAATGAAATTGACCGCGAAGTAAATGAAATTCACCGCAAAGTGAATGAAATTGACCGCGAAGTGAATGAAATTGACCGTGAACTCCTATATGGCTTAACCACTTTATTCTTCTACCTTTTCTAAGAACTTTTCATGTTGGACACAACTCCTAAAGTTCAAAGGATGAAAAGTTATAATCAAGCTAAAACTTACTATAAATAATCAAAACAGAAATAAAATGGATTTTTGACCATCGACCTGATGGAATCTTGGAAAATAACCATGTTGGCTGGCTAAAGTAGCTTCTCCTACCCCAAAATCATATGGTAAGTCAAGTAACTCATTATGGTTTGGGAGATATGCTTGTTAAATGAATAAAAAGAGAAAAAATATATTTTTATATGCTTATATATACATATTTACATAAACATGTATTGGAGAAAAATGTAGGAAAAAAAATCTCATTGTAAAAATAATAATAATAAATAAAAAAATAAAAAATAAAAAATTTTGGTGGCACAACCGCCAGACCGTGGCACTACCACCCGCTGGACAAAGCACCGCCGCCCATGAAACAGGAAGCAGATTGGCTGTGTATTGACGTCAGCAAGTTCCATGGGTCTTATCATGAGGTATGTGTTATATCCAAACCGTCCATCCATTTGGCGATCTCGTATAAAGGCTTGAGACGAAAAATAAGACAGATCTAACTATCAAGTGGACCACACTGTAAAAAACAACGGGGTATTGAATGTCTACCATTGAAACCCTTTTAGGCGTCACAGAAGTTTTGGATCAACATGAAATTTGTTTTTCCTCTTCATTCAAGTCTTTGTGACCTTACGAATAGATTGGATGGAAAATAAATGTTATGGTGGGCTCTACAAAATTTTTAACGGTGAAAATCAATATCCCCGCTGGTATTTGTGGTGTGGTCCAGTTGATCTGTGGATATGATTCTTTTTTTGGATAATGCTCTAAAACGATCTCGAAATGTGGATGAACGTTGTGGATATAATAAATACATAACTGTGGGGCCATGTAACTTTGATCTCTTTTAAACCGTTCGTACAATTCGGAGTTCGAGGAGCGTCAGCGTTCGTCTTCGCACGCTAGCCAATCTGCTTCCGAAAGGAATGACAGGGGTATTTCCGTCCGGTGAAAAGTTGCCCGTTCACCAGGGGCGTAGGTTGGTATGGTAAGTTTGGACGGGCGTGATAAGGTTGCTGGCTTAAACGTGAGGCGTATAGTCGGAAAAGGCTCTTTGATCTAAAATTTGTGTGGCTCCCAAGAAGTTTTTGACCGTGGGCGTTTACTCACGACGTTTTTTTTTTTTTTTTTTTTTTTTTTTTTTTTTTTGTGGTGGTAGTGTGGTCCACCTGATATTTGGATATGCCTAGACACCGTTTGGCAAGTGACCCCAACTGCAACCAGCTAGCTAATGTCAAAGCTCTATTAGCCTTAACCATCACTTCCACCATGACCACGACCATGCTACCTGTTGATGCTGAAATCTGGTAGTCCCTGTTAGACTTGTTGAGTACCTATAATCACCAATTGACAAATGGGGACCCTGACTATAGCAAGGGGACCCTCCGATACTTAAGTTAGAACTAATGATTTGAGTTAAAGTTGAATTAGGATTTTTGTGCTAACCTCTCACTGTAGATGGGGTTTTTATTTATATTTCCGTTACATAGATGAGAAACTCCCCTACTTGGTAGGTGCGTATTATATAAGGGATCTTCTTCCTAACTTATCACCCTTATCTTTCCGAGATCTCAAGCGAGGATCCCGGGAAGATTTCAATACGACAACACCAAGTGATCGGCTTCCGAGGAGTTTGAGATTAACAACCGACCCCGACCTCACAGGAGGGGTGATCGAGGTCTGTGGTTGGCCTTCGATGACCGATGTTGACCTCTAAGTCAAGTTGGTTGAGGTCCTGTGGAACAAACAAAATTGTTGAGCGTGGTCAGTATCTATCTTTAAGGTCGAGTTGGCGTATAATTGTTGGTCGCGATAATGGGATGTTAGCTGGGCACCCATCGTGGTTAGGCCTCGAGCTAGTGACAAAGGTAATGCTCAGGAGCAGAGACCGAGTTGATCTCCTTCCATGCTTAACGTTTCTTCTATATTGGTCGATGCTTAGCTCGGATAAGAGTTCAGTCGGTGGCAGGGGGCCGAGATCTTACATAACCTCCATGGCGCGCGTTATACACTTGGATATTCTAGTCAGCCCATCCTTACCTATAATAATTTAATTTTCACGAATGATTAAATCATTTTACTTTCAAGTTAAACTCAGGGTGAGTGCAACTGCAATTTGAGGACCACTAACTCTATGAATGCATTTGAAACTCAAGAACACGACTTCAAAGTCCATTAGGTCAACTCGAAGATGGCCAAAACCTCGACTCAAATTGAAAGTAAAAAACTCGATGATTAATAATTATTTGAAACCAATTATTATAATTGTCAACTTCCCAATCCCTGCCGGAAGCTCCTTAAAAAATGAATTGCCTGAGGTTGTCTTTCAAAAAAAAAAAACTTGGAAGTAAAAAATACAATTTTAGTTTCCCAAGGCAGATTTGTTGCAATTAGTTAGATTTTAATCCTAATTGCATCATCTATCTAGGGATCTTCCATTGTCAAAATTTCCACATGGACATATTTTTCTCATAGAAATGCCCGTGATCTAAAATGCCAGGAGAAGCTTAGGGGTATCTTTTTGTCACTTGAGATGGGTGCTGAATTGTTCAGGTCCCTTTGGGTGGACTAATTAGTCTGACCAGAATTGATGCATTTCTACCAAAGTTTGCAGTGTCTATGCTTCATGTTCTTCCAGAAACATATTGTGATTAGGTCCAAAGTAATAACAAGATTTTTAAATTCAATTTAAGAAAGATCTAGATCTGCCATAATTCTAATTTGGTCAGACATTCAAACATGCCTTTAAGGATACATCTCTATGTAAACTGTTGATGACAAAATCTGGACCACCCTCCACTCGGCAAGGCGAACCTCCAATGAACCCTGAACCTATACAGAGAGCGAGCAAAGGAGCCCTAGCTAAATTGGGGGACCCTCCGATGCTTATGTCAGGTCAAGGGAATCTGGGTCAAAGTTGATAATAGAGAGAGGGTGTGAGATCTTGCGTACCTGTAGCAATGGGGTCTTATTGTATTTATACCTGACTGTTGGATGGTCGAAGCCCGTCAATCTCGGCACGATTCACTCAATCAGTGAGATTTTTGGATCGTGGGGATATTGTGCGCAATTCGAAGATCGTGTAGGATATTATGCGCATCATGCGTATCTGCAAGCAAAGTAAACGGCCACGTCCACTTATGGTAGTTTCTAAGCTTAGCTTATGGAGTGCTTACTTTGGGATCCAGACTCGGCTCAGTCCTTTTGGCAAATGGGGCCCCAGTCAGAGTGATTGCAAGTCTTCATCGAACAGTGGCCACGTTTATGGCCCGAGCCGAGCTGGTGGACAACCTCTCGCCGGTCGTGTGTTTTGTTCTTTCATGAGGTCCGAGGCGAAGCGTCGGGCCTACTTTATCGGGTCGAGTTTCCTCTCGGTCATTAGTCTCAGGGCCGAGGCACCTTGGTGACTCATTGGTGAATCCTTCAGTCATGGGCATCGTATCGAGTAGTTTTTTGTTTGATGACGTCGGCCCTCAGAATTATAAGGGGCTCGGATCTTCCCATAACAGAAGCTCCTTACTCTTCGAAGTCAGTTAAGGACTCAGAGAGTAAGCATGAGGAAGATCAGTTGCCTCATCTGCCGACTCCCTTACGCACGTTGATGCTATTATGTTTTTGGAATTTTGAAACGTTACGCCCTCACGGTTTTCCGCTTAAGGACCAACGTTCAGCGGACACGTGGTGACGGTTAAGATTTCGAATCGCCGTTTGCCTATGACCTGTTGCCACGTATACCCTGAGTAGTGTTTCGGACGGAACCTTCCTTATTCGGGCGACATTTCGTTTATTCGAAGCATGCCGCTCGATGTCAGAGGCGTACTGCTCGACAGAGCCTGAGCCAATGGTATGTGGCCACGTCAGCTCCGAAGTCGACTCATAATGATTCGGCTGCGGCCATCATTGCTGGTCATTAATGCAGAGATTCAACAAGGTCTATATAAGCTCCCTTTGAAAACTTTCATTCACTTCTGCGCTTTGTGTTTGAGCTGATACCGGAGGAGGCGATTTCCGACGAGGGCGATTCCGGCCAATCAGGATGTTTCGACGGGCGATTTCGACCGACCGAGCATTTCCGGCAGAAGTGATTCCCGGTGATCGTCCGGTGAGTCTCCTTGCGTCTCTTTGCATTTCTTCTTTTTAAGATGTCGTCCGACTTGGAAACTGTTCGGGATTACGGTGATGACTCCGAGTCAGGGAGCTCCGATGACAGGAGAGGAGCCTCTGAAGGCCCCTATGAAGCTGTACCTTCATTTCCGCCGCCTCAAAAATAGAAGGAGACGGGGGCTCGGACTCGTCGTGCTGGCCAAAAGAAAACCGCTTGAGCCCCTCGGACCATGACTACTGAGGCTGCCGAGATGACAGTGAGTGGACGAGCCTCGGAGGTAGTCTCAGGAGGCTCCATGCTATCGGAGTCTCAAATGGAGTGGATCCACTCGGAGTTTTAGATCCCAGACTCCATTTGGATAAGAACCCCAGAGCCCCTTGACATCGCTGGAGCGTCTACTGAGAGAGAAGTTATCATTTTTCTCTGTGCATTGCAATGTGGGCTCTGACTTCCTCTTCATCCCTTCGTTCGAGCCATAAAAGCCTACCTCGGACTAGCTCCCGGGCAATTCACCCCCAATGCATGGAGGGTATTAATTTCTTCCTTTATCATCTGGCGTCAAGTTGGGAACTTGGAGTTGACCCCAAAGGAGCTGATGAGTTTGTACCTGGTCAAGCACAATAGTCCAGAACCACGGTACTACTTCGCAACCCTAGGCAACAAGGGATCGGGGCTCGTGATGAATCTTCCATCCTCCAATAAGGATTGGAAGAATAAATGGTTCTATGCTGCGGGTGAATGGGAGGCGCCGGTGACTGAGTTCAGAACTCTGACAACTCGGGTTCCCACCCACTTTTTCAAACCAAGTCAGACTAATCATTCCCTCTTTTCTGTTGTCCTTCTTTGTTACCTCAATCAAACTGAACTGGAGTTTTCTGTCTTTGTAGATTTCCCAAGGGGCACACCTCCCCTCGATTTGGCCCAGAAAAACAGCATAGCTAAGGCTAGGGCACGATCGGGTGAGCTCTGCTCCTGGTCGGACCTGATCACAACCGCCAACCTTCATTGGTCTGGGCTTTGCAAGTCGTCACTTCTTCCGACGTCTTTCAGTAGGTTCTTCTTCCGTTTCTTTTAGAGGGATCAGACTTATTCGTTTAGTTGCCGAGTTGTCATTTTTTGCGCAGGCATGACCAAGGCATCTGGTTCTCAGAGGAGGAAGGCCACCACGACGACGGAGGAGTTATTAAGGGCTGAGCCTCAGATGAAGACCACCGTTTGGAGGAGGCAAGCAATTCCTTGTGGAGAAGGCCCCTCTGGTCCAGTTTCCTTTCTGCAGCTTCAGCTGCGGCTCCCATTACCGCAACTACGATTGTGGCGCCTACTGAAGTCGGGATTTCAGCAATCATTATTCCAACTCCAGCTATAATTGTTCCGACTCCAGTAACTATGACTCATTCCCTTCCGCCCACCGCCGTTCCCCCCACCGAGGAGGCTCGTCTGGCAGCCGCGGCCCCCTGCATAGCTATTCCTTCATCATTCAAGCGGGAGGAAGCCGTCCGGATGGCTGACGCCATGATCACCCCTCCCGAGGTTGGAGATGATCTCGGGGCTAAGGATCAGGCCTCAGCCGGCAGTAGGACCGGGTTTACGGAAGCAGCAGACTCTGCTCATGTAGGGACGAGTGGCGGAAAGTTCGTGCCGGGCTACCACCTATCTTGTCTGATGCCTTGGGCTGCCAAACATGCCTCAGAGGAGAGCATAGCCCACCTTCTCAGTAAGTCAGACAGCTCCTTCTTGAACGACATGGCCTCCATATTTTACACGATATTTTCAGTAACTTTCCTTGCCTTTTTGCACTTGCTGCTTCCGAGTGCTCATTTTTTTTGTTCAGTCTGTCCCGAAGCTTCTTTCAGTTTGAGAGAGGGCGCGCGATTCGAAAAAAAGAGAAGCTGAGGTGGAGGCCTTCAAGACCCAAGTGGGGGTCTTGCGGGATGAGGGCACCTTTCTCCGACTTGATCAGGGCGAGCTGTGTCGGCAGCTTGAAGACGGGAAGGCTAGGGAGCTTCGGCTGCAGGGAGTCATGGCTGACCTTGAGGCTAAAGAGTTGCGACTACAGGGGATCGCAAATGACCTCAAGGCTCAGTGCGACGCTACAACTGTTGAGCTGACCTGGGCCTGGGCTCACGCGGACTCGTTGGGTAAGGAGAACGCTCGATTGGGTGAAGCCCTTGAGCGGGCCAAGGTTGAGGCATCGGAAGAGCGGAGCCGAGCTGTCTCTCAGGCGAGAAAAACTCAACGGGCTAAGGACGAGGCTTCTCTGGCTGCGGCGGTGGCTGCAGCGATGGACGCCTTCAAAACTTCAAAAGAAAGGGACGCCGAAGCGACAAAGTTTTACAACCACTGCTTCAATGATTGTATCGAGGCGGTCCAGGGCCTGTATCCGGACCTTAACCTAGAATCTTTGTTATGTGAAGACGCCGAAGAGGTGCATGCTAAAGATGTCCACCCGGATCAGACCTCCAACGTTCAAGCTCCTCCTCCGACCGCGTAGATTGGATTTTTTTTTTTTTTGAACTTATCGAAACTTTTCTTTTTTGGAACTTATCAAAACTTTTCTTTTTGGTTATTATTTGACCTTCTAATGAAGGTTCATGAATGATGATTTTTGACCCTCTAGAGAGGGCGCATGAATGACGATTTCTTTTTCATGTTAACCCGTAAGTAATTTTTGATTGTTGGTTATTGTTTGTCGAACTGATTTATTGATAGGTCAGTTTACTTTATGGCATGACCGAGCCGACCCTTTGACAGGTTAGCTCCTTCCAATGCCGTTTCGTAGAGTTTTTGAAGCCCTTATGACCTGTTTGTTGAGTCCAGACCTGTACAGAGTCGGCTCGTCCCACGATTGGCGAGGAATCTCCACTTCATCCTTTAGTTCGCGAGCTGACTCCTATGTTAGGGGGAGTCGAGTCATCTTTTGGCTTTTCCCCTAACTTAGAAGGGATGCCATGTAAAATTTTCGTGGGATAATGCACTAACCCCTTCTTTAAGGGATTAATTCATTGAGTCTACCCCTACATATGAGAGGCAACTTTTTCTTAGTAGACAATTCGTTTACATAGATAAGAAGAGGTGAACTTTATTAAGAGCCTTAAAGGCTTGTCGCTCGGAGGCACACATTTATTAGGAGCCTTAAAGGCCTGATGTCATGGATAGTAAACTTTCAGATGTTCGGCATTCCAGGGGTAGGGGAGCTGGCGACCCTCAAGGTCTTCTAAGTGGTAGGAGCCCAATTTGGTCGACCAGACGAGTGTTCTGGAATACTCGGCGAAGGATTAAGTCTCCTGGATGGAATCGCCTGGTCTTGACTTTTAAATTGTAGAATCGTGCAACTTGTTGATGCCGAGTTGCGACTCAGAGCTTTGAGATATCTCTAAGTTCTTCGAGCAGATCTAGGTTGACCACAATCTGCTCGGAGTTCTGGTTTTCTTGGTAGTTCTTAACTTGAGCCGTAGGGAGACCGATTTCAACTGACACCACCGTTTCCAAGCTGTAAGAGAGTGAGAACGGAGTTTCTCCAGTTGAGGACTGAGCCGTGGTTCTGTAGGCCTAGAGGATGAACGGGAGTTCCTCGGCCCAGCCGCCTTTTGCATCCTCCAACTTCGTCTTGAGATAGTGCTTGATAACTTTATTGACTGCCTCCACTTACCCGTTGGACTGGGGGTGCCGAGGAGAAGAATATGCATTTGTGATGCTGAGTCCTTGACACATGCTTCGGAATTTGTCATTGCCGAACTGCAAGCCATTGTCTGACATGATAGTGCCCGGAATCCCGAACCGGCAGATGATGTTTTTTCAGATAAAGTTGATCACCTTCTTTTCCATGATTTTAGCGACGGGTTCGGCCTCGACCCACTTGGTGAAGTAGTCGACTGCAACGATGGCGAACTTGACTTGCCCTTTTCTTGTAGACAGAGGGCCGATGATGTCGATTCCCCACTGAGCGAACGGCCAAGGGCCGCTCATGGGAGTCATTTCTTCTGCGGGTTGTCTTGACACAACCGCGAAGCGTTGACATTTGTCGCATTTTCGAACGTAGTCCTTGAAGTCCTCACTGATAGTCGGTCAGAAATATCCTTGTCGAAGTATCTTCAAGGCTAAGGCTCGGCTGCCGGAATGGTTTCCGCAGATTCCTTCATAAATCTCTCGAATGACATATTCTGCCTCATCGGGCCGAAGACACCTGAGGTAGGGCTGAGAATGCCCTTTCTTGTATAAGACACCCTCCAAGATGGTATATCGAGCTGCTCGTACTTTCAGTCGCCTGGCTTCTAACTTATCAGGGGGGATCTCACCGGACGTGAGGTAGTCAAAGATCGGGTCTATCCAGATTGGATTATCATGCATTGGGTTGACTTCCTTCTTCTCCACCTTGTCGATGCTCGGATGCTCTATGAATTCAACAAGGATGACACGCTGGATCTTCCCTTCCGCGGCCGAGGCGAGCCTAGCTAGGGCGTCGGCCCATGAATTTTTCACTCTCGGGATCTGATGGATAGTGCAACTCCAGAATCTTTAGATTAACTTCCTTGCCTCGTCGAGATAAGCGATCATCCTCATCTCCTTGGCCTCGTACTCGGTAGATATGTGGTTTACTACCAGCTGAGAGTCGCATCGGACCTTAAGGAATTGAACACCTAGACTCGCCGCCAGTCTGAGTCCGGCTAATAAAGCCTCGTATTCCTCCTCATTGTTTAAAGCCTTGAACCCGAGTCTGATCACATATTGGATAGTCGTGGAATCCGACGTGGTTAGGACGATTCCCGCCCTAGCCCCTTTGATGTTGGACGACCCGTCCACATAGAAAACCCATCCCGGGTCAGACACCACACTTTGGTCGCCTTGGGGGACAAGTGACGTCATTTCGACTTCGGTGCTGATCTCTTCTGCGCTCGGAGTGGTGAATTCGACAATGAAGTCGGCCACAGCTTGGCCCTTGATTGCTGTCCTCAGACGAAACTGGATGTCGAACTCACTAAGTTCGATGGCCCACTTGGTCATTCGTCGCAAAACCTCGGGCCTCTGAAGAACTTTTCTGAGAGGAGAGTCGGTCAACACAACTACGGAATGAACTTGGAAGTATGGACGTAACATCCGAGCTGAAATGACGAGGTTGAGCGCTAGCTTCTCCAGGGGCGGATATCTCATTTTTACAGGTACCATAGCTTTGCTCACGTAATATATGAGGTGTTGCTAGCCTCCGACTTCCCTGATCAGGGCTAAGCTGACAGCCGAGGCCGAGACTGCAAGGTAGAGGAACAAGGGCTCGCCTTCTTCGGGTTTGGATAACAAGGGGGGTGAGCCCAGATACTACTTCAGTTGCTGAAAAGCTTGTTCGCACTCTGACGTCCATTCTGCCTTCTTATGACCCTTCAACTATTGGAAGAAGGGGAGGCATTTATCTGTTGCTCTGGATATGAAACGCTCGAGCGCCGCGACTCGCCTCGTGAGGCATTGTATTTTCTTGATGGTCAGAGGTGAACTCATGTCAAAGAGTGCTTTGATCTTGTCCGGGTTCACCTCGATGCCCCTCTGACTGACTTGAAACCCAAGGAATTTTTCTAAGCTGACTCCAAAAGCGCACTTCATGGGATTCAACTTCATCTGGTATTCTCGGAGGACAACAAACGTTTCTCCGAGGTCCGTTAGGTGATCGGTCGCCTTGATACTTTTTACCAACATATCATCGATGTACACTTCCATTGTGCGTCCGATCTATTTTGAGAACATCTGATTTACCAGTCTTTGATATGTGGCCCTAGCATTCTTCAGGCCAAACGGCATGACCCGGTAACAGTAAAGTCCTTTGTTCGTGACAAAGGTAGTCTTCTACCTGTCTGGGGGATGCATTGCAATCTGGTTATACCCAGAGTATGCGTCCAAAAAGGAGAGTAACTCGTGTCCCGCCGTGCTGTCCACCAGCTGATCGATCCGAGGTAATGAGAAACTATCTTTCGGATAAACTTTGTTTAAGTCCGAGTAATCTACGCAGACCCGTCACAATTCCCATTGGCTTTCTTCACAAGGACCACATTCGCGATCCGGTCGGGATAATACACTTCTTCTACGAATCCGGCGTCGAGTAGAATGGAAACCTCATCGGCTATTGCTTTGTATTGCTCGGCATCAAATGACCTTCTCTTCTGCTTAACAGGTCTGTGATCAGGATCCACATTCAGCCTGTGGACCATGACATCCGGAGAAATCCCGGGCATATCTTGGTGGGACCACGCGAAGACATCCTTGTGTTGTCACAGAAAGGTTAGTATCTTGAGCCGCTGCTCAGGGTTCAATGATGTCCCAAGTTGAACGGTTCTACTCGAATCGGCTTCATCGAGTGGCACCTTCTCCAGGTCTTCCACAGACGAACCTTTCGTGGGCCCTCTGGGGTCTACTGTATTGATGATGAGTGCCTGCTTAACTGACCCTTTCTTTACTATCATTGCGTAACATCTCCGAGCTTCTCGCTGGTCGCCTCGGAGGTAGCTTATTCCGCCCTCGACGGGGAATTTTATCATCAGGTGATAGGTAGAGACGACCACTCTTATTGCGTTGAGGGAAAGTCTTCCCAAAATGATATTATGTACTGATGGTACATCGACAACTAAGAAGTCCACCATGAGCGTGACTTGATGTTGTCCTTCTCCCACGGTCACTGGGAGGGAGATGGCTCCCTCGGAGATTACTCTTTCCCCGACAAAGCCGTGTAGAGGTGTCTTCACGGGTCTTAAATGATACCTCAGAATCCCCATTCTTTCAAAAGCTTCAGAATAAATCACATCAGCTGAGCTCCCGGTGTCAACCAAGATGCGGTACACTTTATGATTTGCTATGGTCATGGTAACTACCAGGGCATCGTCGTGCGGATGTTGAATTCTGCACGCATATTTTTCCGTAAAGGTTAGAGTACATGGGCTGATCCGGAGTTCCTTACTGGGCCACTCGGTTAGGTGGACGTAATGTTCTAGTTCAGACTTTCGGGAGTGAGCCTTCTGCTCCTTGTTTGAATCTCCTCCACCAGATGAACCCCCGAAGATGGTACGGATTTCAGCGGGCTCTTTCATGGCATTATTCGGCTGCTCTGCTCCTTCTCTCCTTTCCGAGTGGCTTTTCTTTCCTTGGTGTATCGGCGCAAGTGTCCCTTTCGAATAAGGGCCTCAATCTCATCTTTGAGATCTATGCAGTCAGCCGTATTGTGGCCGTGATCTCGGTGGAAACGGCAGTACTTGCGCTTGTCTCGGTGATCCGGGTCGGCCCTCATACAAACAGGCCAATTTAGTAGCTTTTCCCTTCGGATATCCAACAGAATCTGCTTGGCAGACGTGTTAAGGGGGGTGTAGGAGCGGAACTTTCCTTATAGCCTTCTGCTTGGACGACGATCGCTAGGGCCGCGGTCATCGGTCCCCTTGTTTGACGGCTGTGGTTCCTCATTCCTGGGCCTCTTTCCTTTAACATTCGGCTCTGTCACTTAGACGCTTTTGCGGGCATTGGAGAATTCTTCCACGTTGGTGTATTTCTGAGCTTTGGCAACGAGCTCCGTTAGCGTCTTTGGCGGGTTCTTTCCAATGGCGAAAGTGAATTTTCCCTCTTTTAGGCTGTTGAACACAGCAGCGAGTGTCATTTTGTTGTCATAATCTTCTATTAGTAGCGCTTCCTCGTTGAAGTTAGTGATGTAGTATTTTCAACGACTCCTTCGGCTCTTGCTTGATGACAAACAGGTGAGTGTTGGGCTTTCGACTTCTCTTACCACTTATGAATTGGGTGAGGAATAGTCGACTCAACTCTGTGAAGGATCTGATGGTATTTGGTTTGAGCTGCCAATACTAACTCCATGTTGAACCTGTGAGCGTGATTGAGAACCCTCGACACATCATGGCATTCGTTGCCGTTTGGATCTGCATTCACGAGCGATAGGCTTCCACATGCTTGGATGGGTCTCTAGACTCGGAGTATTAGATGACGGGAGGTATCCGAAACCTCTGAGGCATTACCTCGTTTATAATTTTCGAGGTGAAAGGAGGCTCGGTCTCTTCCATCATTGCTTGAACGACAGTGGGAACGGACGTCGGTTGTTATTTCTTCTCAAGAGCTAAGAATTTATCGTTGAGCTCTGCGAACCGTTTCTCCCACGGGTCTTTGTTTTCTGCTACGATTTCTTAATTGTTTTCTTTTTTTTTCGGAGTTCTCCTTTCCCTCCTTCGTTCTAACCGATGGCGGAGATAAGTCAGTGTCAGGGCTGAAGTGGCTGAAACATTGGTTGGAGCCCGAGTCGCAGTGTTCCGAGCCGAGACATGGATTTGGGTCGGAACAAGATTCTGACCTGAAACTTGCATCTGAGGGTGCTGAGGCGCTTCCGGCCTTATACTCCTTGGCGCGGAGTGAGCTTCGACGACCAGACCGACTGGTTCCGGAACAGGATTTTCCTGAGCCGGGTGTGGTTGTGGCTCCTGTTGTTGTTTCATCATGTTCACTTCGTCCCATAGGGCTTGTATCTCGCTCTGCATGGTACGATATTTACTCGCCCGATTGCAAGATCGTTGAGAAGGCCCTGGGGCTGATTCCGCGTGAAGTAGTGAGGAGGAGCGAGTTTGTTCGTTTGGCTCCGGTTCTGCGACTACTGCTTTCTTCTTTCCTCTGGCCATTATACTCGGGAATAAGAACCTAATCTTTTGTATCAGATTCCTACAGATGGTGCCAAAAATGTTGATGATAAAATCTGGACCACCCTCCACCCGGCAAGGCGAACCTCCAATGAATCCTGAACCTGTACAGAGAGTAAGCAAAGGAAACCCTGGCTAAATCGGGGGACCCTCCGATGCCTAAGTCAGGTCAAGAGAATCTGGGTCAAAGTTGATAGTAGAGAGAGGGTGTGAGATCTTGCGTACCTGTAGCAATGGGGTCTTATTGTATTTATACCTGACTGTTGGATGGTTGAGACTCGTCAATCTCGGCACGATTCACTCAATCAGTGGGATTTTTGGATCGTGAGGATACTGTGCGCAATTCGAGGATCGTGTATGATATTATGCACATCATGCGTATCTGTGAGCAAAGTAACCGGTCACATCCACTTATGGTAATTTCTAAGCTTAGATTGTGGAGCGCTTACTTCAGGATCCGGACTCGGCTCAGTCCTTTTGGCAGATGGGGCCCCAGTTAGAGTGATTACAAGTCTTTATCGAACAGTGGTAGCGTTTACGGCCCTGAGCTGAGCTGGTGGACAACCTCTCGCCAGTCGTGCGTTTCGTTCTTTCACGAGGTCCGAGGCGAAGCGTCGGGCCTACTTTATCAGGTCGAGTTTCCTCTCGGTCATTAGTCTTAGGGCCGAGGCACCTTGGCGACTCATTGGTGAATCCTTCAGTCGTGGGCGTTGTATGGAGTAGTTTGATGACGTCGGCCCTCAGAATTATAAGGGGCTCGGATCTTCCCATAACATAAACTATCAGGAAAGAATTGACAATCTCAGTTACTTTAACCTTCGTAAGCATGTGTAAGACACTTGTATTCCTGTCCTCATATAGTTTCTTTTGGCATTTACATCAAGTACTTGAATTCTTGAACCGAGGTTGATAATATTCTTGTCTGAGATGAATCAATACTTCATGCACTGTTGTTGATCTAATGCTGGTATCTAGGGCCTTGCGCAATTGTTTATTATGGAGCACTTGCATATCATGTACATTTAGTCCAATTTTTCTTTTTGACTTCCAGCTCCATAATGTCGAGTTTAGAGGAACCGCTTGCTCCTGACAAGTTGCCCAATTTAAACAGAATTGGTAGGCTTGAAAGGTTCTCCTTTAATGTTTGCAGGCTAGAGTTGATAAAATAGAAATAGGAATTGCTTGATTGAAGTAAGAAGTGGCAACTCTTCCAACGGTTGCAGGTAGGTAGGTCTTACTTAGGTTGAAACTGTTCTGTCACAGTCTACTAAAATTTCTATTGCTGTTAGTGAGAACTTTAAATGTACAGATAACTTTTTTCTTTGTATTGTACTTCTATAAATGGATTAAAATGAATGATTGTATTTGATTGAATGAATGAATAATTATGGATAAGTATACGAATGATTTAGGCTTAGTTGTTGAGAACTGAAGAGAAAAATTGAATTTAACCCCACTTGATGCTAATAGATACTAAATACATCTTTAGCCTCAGTTACTCATATCGAGACTGTAACTCATGTGGCTAAAGGCTTTGGCCTTGGTTGTTGAAAACTGAGGTTAAAAATAGATTTAGCTTCGATTGCAGTTAATTGAGGCTAAATTTTAGATTTTGTCTCACCCTCATTTCAAAGCAATTGAAGCTAAATGAAGTTTTTTTAGCTTATTTTTTTTTGTTAGATACTTAGTATACCCACTGTCAGTTCACACTTCACTGTTAGCCACCCCTACGAGGGTTTCTTAGCTTCACTTGAAGAACCGAGGATATAAAAGCCTTTTTAGCCTGGAGTGCTAAAAATGAAACTAAAGCCTTTATCCACGGGGTTCTAATCTCGGTTTGGACAACTAAGATAAAATTGAGGTAAAATGCTCTAGCTTTAGTTTTTAATCTTTTTAGTTATGGTTTTGAATTGAGGCTAATGGCCTTTTTGTTGTTGTAGTGGGCCCACTTGATAGATGGACCGGTGGGATTCTTGATCTAACAAATATTCACATGGGAACAACCATATGAACGTCCAAGATCCTTGGAATTGCCGTGTCGGGCCTTAAGACTAGCATATGGAATTATCAGCAGTACTATTACATTTAAGGTGAGTAGCTACTCATGAAGCAGAGAATGATCAACTTTCGATTTAAAAAAAATAAATTAGAACGGATTTAAAATATAAGAAAGGGTATTTACATGATTTTGATGCCATGTAACTTTCATTCGAGGCATATTAGTTATTTATAAATATTTTAACCTAGTATTATTATTCTTCTCTCATGTATACACCTTGAACCTGCTACTCTCCCAATAATACCGACGAGACTTGCCTGTGCCCCTGCAAACCTAAAGTTCCTGTGGTCGGAAGCTATGTGGTTCCTAAGAAGATGGCAGTGGAAAATCCAATCCGTCTAACAGTTCGGAAAGACCATAATACTACAGGAGTCTAAAAATCAGGAAGACTAAAAACTCAGGTGGATCGCACCACACGAAAGGATGGGGATTGAATGCCTACGATTGGAAACTTTGCATGGGTGACTGGAATTTTTTATCGTACATACAGTTTATCTGAGTATTATTAGCCATATGAACGGTTTGGATGGATTATAAACATCATGGCTGGCTCCAGGAAGGTTTCAACGCTGGACGCTTCTGTTTAACTGTTTTGTGTGGTGTGGCCCACCTGAGTATTTTGAACTTCCTAATCTTTTTTCTCCTGCCCTACTGTGGTTTTGAAAAACTAATGGACGGAGTGGATTTGTCACGGGAATCTATGTCGGCCCCACATAACTTCCGACCACAGGAACTTCCCATGGGAGCACAGGTTAGTCGCGTCCGTGTGTCCCTCTCTTTCCCTCTCTTTCCCTCTCTCCAAAGAGCGGATTAGGTGCGTCCTGCCCACACTCAACACGGTGTGGACCTGACCGTGGTGCCGAACTTAATGTATGTATCGTATATCCATTCCGTCCATCCGTTTTTTCAGCTCATTTTAGGGCATGATTCCAAAAATAAATTAGATCCAATTCTCAGGTGGACCGCTTAAGAAACAGTAGTGATTGAACGCCCAACATTAAAAACTTTCTAGGGCCTATGTAATGTCCAAAGTAGTGTTTATTTTCCATCCAACCTGTTGATAATTTCAAATAACCTGGATGAAGGAAAAAAATAAATATATGCTTGATCAAAAAATTTTCATGCCCACAAGAACTTTTAAATGGTAAATCACCAAGTTTTTATGTGGTGTGGCTCACCTAAGATTTGGATCCTATTCATTTATTGGATCATCTCCTAAAATGGTTTGGAAAAACAGATGGACATCATTGATATACAATACATTCATCAATATAGCCCCATAGTCAGCAATGCACCATGTTGGGTAGGACCAGGGCCACACCTACTCCTCTCCCCGCTCCTCAGGCGTGATGAACATGCCCTACCCATTACATACCGGTAAAAGAGAAAGGCTTTTGATACTCTAGCTGAGTATAACGGATGATATGCAGGCACCTATAAATTGCACAGAAATTGCATGCATGGCAAATAAGTTAAATTAAACCGTCAAAGTCAATGGTCCTAGTTTGGATGCATCCTGGTATATATATATATATATATATATATATATATATATATATATATATATATATATATATATATATATATATATATATATATATATATAGGGTTGGTGGACATCTATTAAAGTTAAAAAATAAAATAAAAATCAATGGTGCTATTTCAACAAACAAGTGTCCATGAATCACAGGCGGGGATTTGTTCAACTAATTTGGTGACTGGGTAGTGGGTTCCACAATTTAGTCGATTCAACTTAAAATATGCCAACATATTGAATTTCTGACTGCCTGTGTATCAAGTGTCGTACACAGACAGAGCATCAAATAACTTCCATATAAATATGAGACAGCATGTCGTCCTCCCATCCCAAACCAAAGTCACCATGGCCCAGGCTTACACCCCTTCCCAAACCATCATCTTCGTCACTTTCTTCCTCATCTTCACCATTGTTGCCGCTGCAAAACCCCACCAATCACCATCAAATGCTCAGCGTCTCATGTTAGAGTTCGAGAAAGAGAAGATCAGCTACCTACAGTTCTACTTCCACGACGTCATCAACGGTCCCAACCGCACCGCGGTCCAAGTTGCTGCTGGGCCATCAACAAACACCTCGGTTACAGGGTTCGGCGCAGTGACCATGTTCGACACCCCGCTAACGAACGGCCCTGATCCAATGTCGAAGATGGTGGGAAGAGCTCAAGGAATGTATGCGGCCGCGTCGCAGCAAGAGCTTGGATTCCTGATGGCTATGAACTTTGTATTTGTGGAAGGGAAGTATAAGGGAAGCACGCTTAGCGTGCTTGGGAGGAACGCCGTATTTTTGAAGGTGAGAGAGATGCCTGTGGTTGGAGGGAGTGGTCTGTTTCGGTTTGCCAGGGGCTACGCCCTGGCTAAGACGTACAAGATAGACCGTATTAGAGCGATCTCAGAATATAATGTCTTTGTCATGCATTACTGATGTTGCTTGTTTTTTTTTTTTTTTTTTTTTTTTTTTTTTTTTTTTTTTTTTTGACCCTTTATTTACGGATGGGTCTACATCCTCTATCAATGTGGGCCCGAAAATTTGTTTGCTTTAGTATTCAAAATATAGAAATGGTCACATAGAGTTTTGTGCTTTAACCATTGGGATTTTAAAAAACTGATTTTTTTTTTTTCATGGCTTGCCTGCCTTTTTGGCTATGGACTAAAAACCTCCTACTTTTAAACTATTTTCTAAAAAATTCAGCCCATCTCTTTCATGTTTGGGTTTAAGCTTTGAAATGAGGTGGCAAAAGATGAATGGAGTGGATTTGTCACAAACATTGTGGTGGGCCACATACGATTAAGCACCTCTCACCCTCTGCACATATATGTCCACGGTCCACCAAACGTTTGGCTAGCGCGGTGGTTTACGTTGATTGCCGTGCCAACCTAACTCTAATGGTACCTGGGGCTCACCTTGATGTTTGTGAGAAATACACCCCACTATCCGTTTTGTCAGCTTATTTTACGGCATGGGACAAAAAAATAAGACAATATGAAGCTCAAAATCACCCGTAATGGCCCAAGATGTTTCAATGGTGGGCGTTCAGCGCCACTGTTCCCATTGTGTGGCCCAGTATAGTTTGGGTTCGATGTCACCAATATACGCTCCATGTAGACCCCCCATCTTCATGCATCCTCGTGTAGTGAGGTTCAAACCAGCTGAAATGGGGAAAAATGGAGGACACTAATGTCGTGTCAAACAGAAATATCAGTGGTGAACCAAAGGTTAAGAGTGCGGATCACCCGACATCAGCACAACTCTTTAATAAAATAAAAAACAGTTTACAAAATACCACTGGATTAGGTAGAAAGGTTGGGTCTACCGGATGAATGCTTCAAATCGAGCAATGGGGCTCAATTCATCACGATGGGTCTTTCGCTCGAATGAAGAAGATGAAATCACCAACTATGATGACTTTTTATATATAGTCCCATCTTTAGATCTAATGCTTCTGGATGGACCGGATGGGTCCACTAATCACCATGGCCCCCACCATTTTCTACAACTTCCGCACATGTATGGTGGGTTCTGATAATTTCAGCTGCGACTAATTTCTCATGCAGAGGAGTTTCTTACAGAACCTCTTGCCCAATGAGATAGGCTACTTTTAACCCTACAATTGACACTAGTTAAGCGTTGGAAGAGCTTCTAAAAGCTCTTGGGTGATCGAGATTGAGCGACGCATTGCCATAGGAAGATTCCTTCCATCAAATAACAAGCATGTACGAGAACCCTAAAAAACTGTAGCGAATGGGTGGCCGGGATGGATGTTCTCAAAAGGAAGGGCTGAGATGATCAGCTGTCGTAAATTGTTAGGAGAGTTGATGTCGTATTTGGTAAAATGACCTCTCGCAGTCGAGTTTGTGCCCCCCAATCGCATGAAACCACGCGAGCAGTGACCATGCTTTGGTCGGGCCCATCCTCAGGGTCAAATAGGCAGTTCAGATCGTCCAGTTCGATAGTGTAGATGGGCCACCGATCGAAGAACATAGACACTATTTGTTAAAATTTCTACCAAGCGGAAAAAGGGGAGAGAAGAGTTTCCTCTTTGGGCACCATCAGGTTAAAACCGGTTTGACCATGGGCTAGGCTCGGTGAGCCGCGGGATCACGCAAGCTTTGCGCTTGCAACTACTGTGTGGTGCCCACTATATGTGTTAAATCCAGACCAATCATTGGGTTCTGTTGGGTCTATTAAGACCCTAGCCCATTTGTCAAGTAGAACCGAAATTCAGGTGGGCCATACTGCTAAGTTTTGGGTCGAGGATGTTGATTTCTTACAGTATGTGGATCAGATGCCGTTCCTTATTGATCTCAATGGTTATAAGAATTCCTAACCTGGATGGGATGGACACCAGTGTTATCCCCATTGATTAGATGACCTGGTAATTACTTGTTGGATTGCCTAACCCCAGTTGTGGGCCTGATGGACTGTGGATACACCTACCCAAAATTTGGGTTATATATGTGCATAAATTTTCAGGGTTCTTGAGTGTAGTGGGGTGTGTGCACATTTATTTGTGTCACTGATAAAATAAAATTATTTGGTGATGTTCCAAGATATTCGGTACTCGAGTATTGTTAGCCCAGAGTGTTACAAGATAACCCCGTCACTTTAGCTTGTGTAACCACACCACTTTGTCTAGCAATTCCATCACTTTGTCTAGTGGAACCCATCACTATGTCTACCAATTACATCACTTTGTCTAGTGGAACCCGTCACTATGTCTAGTAATATCATTACTTTGTTTTGTCAAATCCCATCACTTTGTCCGACAACCTCGTCAATTTGTCATATGAAACCATCACACTTTTTTTGGCAACCCCGTTACTTTACTTAGTAGAACCTCACCACTTTGTCAGGCAACCTGGTCACTGATGAGTGTTGAATATTGCATATCAGACCCCAATATTACCTAATTTTACCAACATAATAATGCTTAACGAGATATTTTAATTATATTTTTGTTGCAGAATGTAATTAGGAGCGTTAATCGAAAAAGAGTACTACAAGTATGGATTTGACGTTCTGAAGTCACCAGAGCAAGGAACGAACTCCAGAGGACCAATATTGAAGAATTTACATGCCAGGAATCTGAGAAAATCAAGCCGTTCACTTTAAAAGAGGCCCGAAATTGGTCCAAAATACAAGATCACATGGTTCTCGCCATCCGATCAGTTCGAAACTTCATACATGTAATGAGGGCCATAAATTAACCATTCATGTTGAAAATCAGCAATTGGATCCATGTGGAAGTGGTCCAACGGTCAGATCAGCCCAATAATTATCGATTTGGGGCCCACCTGCAATCTGGATATGCCTCAGTTTTAGTCCTAACTGATAAATTGATATGAGAAAAGATATGGACGGAACAGATTTTTCACGACCATCACGATGGTGGCCCATGAACATCGCATGTATAAAAGTATATGTGCATTCAGCGTGCACTGGATGGAGTCGCACCGTCAAAGTCGGTGTTGACCGACTACAACTCAAAATGGCAGTTACCGTTTTCGACTGCAGCGAACGGATGAACGCTGTCCGTTTTGCGAACAGTTGTGGGCCCCACCCATGGCCCGGACGGCCAATCTGAACCGACCACCGTGTAGAGGGCTTCGAGAGCTACAAAAACATGTTGTCACTTTGCAAAAATACACACACACGTGTGCGATACAGAGGCCACAAATGGACTGCCTTGCAATGCTCAAAACTGATCTTTTTGTGATTTCTTCTCTGGGCTGCGTCAATGGACATTCAAAACCACCTATTTTTGACTAAAATTTCATCCCGAATCCAATGGACGGGGTGGATTTCCCAGAAAACACTTCTGTGGAGCCCACCGATCATGACAGCGAAAGGGTGCGAAAGGTTTCACACATATTAGGAAATCCGGTTTTCTAGGCAGTTATGGGCCACCATATTTAATCATATGGTAGATCTAAACCGTCCATCATGTAGAGGACCCAAGAAAGTCCTAAGGGATGGTGTTTTTTTGGAATTTAAGCGAGGAAAGTGTCATGTTTCGAGGCCTCGAACTTGGCTGCGAAAAGGCTTTCGCTACACGTGCGACAGCTTTCCAAATCCGATTTCCACCAGTCCAGCCACTCCATCAGCTATAAAAAAGAGTTGTAAAACATGTATGAGGGGAGCCAGAGCTAAGGGGGATCGAGAGCTGGGGGAGAACACCAGGAAGAAAGATCCAGAGAGGGAGGAGAGTTTGGAAGAGAGAGAGAGTTTATTTTTATTTCCTTTATTTTTATATTTTTTCTAGCTTAATCATGTTTATGCTAGGCTAAATTCATTAGCTAGGGCTGAGATGAAGCCCCTAATTTGAATAACTTTGGTTATATGTTGATTTTACCTTGATTCGATTGGTTTGTTTCTTTCTCTAGTGTGCTTGGTTGGTTTAAATTATGTACTTCTCCATCTATGAACTTGACCAGAGTCTATATATGGATGTTGTCTGAATGCTTATTCTAGGTGCTTGTGTCTGAATATGAATAGGTTTCCTATAGAGGGAGAAACAGGGTGCTTTAATGAATTATACACCCTATGTGCCCGACCAAGGACATGGGATGTGTTATTCATTGCATTGCTTTAGGAGATTAGACATTCTGTATGCCCGACTAAGGACACAGATTGTGCTTTCTTTATATAAGTTGTATCAATCTAGATTAGGGTGAATCAACAGATAAAACAAGGGATAGGATAATTAGGGGTGGATTCGAAAGTCCTAGTGCTCTCTCTGATTGAATTTTCTTCCCTGTTCTCAATTGTTTTTCATAGAAGTGTGCTTAGTAACTCGCTCTATTATTTGTTGGATTAGTTAAGGAGAATCATAGATTTGAATTGTGACGACCAGTCCTCGTGGGAATGATCTCGTAATACGTACTGTATCTACATCTGATTCGTATACTTGCAAGTTTAAAAATCATTTAAATCATGTTGGTTTAAATAAAACATCAGTCACTTTCTCTAAATAAACCCGTCACTTTGTTTACTGCAACCACACCACTTTATCTCACAGTCCCATCACTTTGTCTAGTAGAATATTCTTGTAGTTGTCCAGAAACTCCATCACTTTGTCTAATGAATCATGTCACTTTGTCAAGTAAAACTCCATCATTTTGTCTAGTGGAACTACGTTACTTTGTCTGGAAACTTCTTCCCTTTGTCTAGTAAAACTCCATCACTTTATCCCATAATCCTGTCACTTTATCTAGTGGAACCTCGTCACTTTATCTAGTGAAACCCCGTCATTTTGTCCAGCAACCTCGTCAGTTTGTCTTGTAGAATCCCGTCACTTTGTATAATGGATATTGTCACATTGTCCGGTAACCCTGTTACTTTGTCTAGTGGAACTTCATCACTTTATCCGGCAATCCAATCACCTTGTCTACTGGAACCCATCACTTTGTCTAATAGATCTTCTTCAACTGTATACGGAGTTTACTTACAAAAAATATTTCTATGAAACATAGTTATTGACTTAGATAGGGTCCACCATAATGTTTTTGTAAGATCCACTATGACCATTTGTTATTAAGTCTCATATTGGGCATAAAGGCAAAAAATCATAATGACATGTGATTTTCATGTGCCGCACTAAAGGAAATAGTTGGGAGAGAAATGTATACCCTTGATTTTTAAAGGGTTTACCATGATACTTGTATGAAATTCACTTCAACCACTAAATTGCAAAAAAAAAAAAAAATAAAAAACTAATCGAGGCCTGTGCCCTAAAAATTGTAATCGAACATGAATCACTTGGGCCACACCCATGAAAATTGGCAGAGCCTTTTATATTATATCCAAGTCAACGTGAATGATAAATGGAATTGATTTTTGGGCCCATGGCCTAACATGGGTTCAAAAACCTAGTGGTTGGGGTTTATTTTACATAAATATCACATTGAGTCCAACTTGATACACCAATTAACCATTTGCTATTACCGTTGGCTGTGAGGGATGGTACTTAGATTGCCTAAGGCAGCATGCACACCATGGATGGTTGCGTGCTACTGGAAAAGCTTTGTAGGTCCTACCATGATGTATACATATGATTCATGTTGTCCATCCATTTTAATGGATCATTTTAGTGCATGAGCACAAAAATGAGGTAGATCTAGATCTTAGGTAGATCACCCATAAGAAACTAGTGATTGGACGCCCACCATTAAAAACTTCTTGGTGTCTCTACAAAAGTTTGGATCAAGCTGATATTTGTATTTTCTCTTCATCCATGACTTTGTGACTTTATCAAGAAGTTGGATGGCAAATAAACATTACAGTGGGCCTTAGGAAGTTTTTAATGGTGAGCTTTCAATCACTATTGTTTCGGTGTGATCCACTTGAGATTTGGATTTTTTTTTTTTTTTTGGCTCATGCCCTAATATGAGGTGAAAAAATTGATGGACACCATGGATAAGACACATCTATCACCCATGGAGATTGTGTATATATTAGTACATAACACCGACATGGGTGCTGCTTGCTACACCATGCAATCTGGTCTTGAAAAAGTAATGCAGCTTTGTTGCAACCCCAAATACCAGGATGTGAGTTAGACATTATCATGGGGCACACTTTGATGTATGTATTGTATATTTATGTTATATATTTGTTTTGCCAGCTCATCTTAAGGAATGGAAAAAAAATGAAACATACGCAAATATTGATAATTAAACATAGCCATGGACATTAGGAAGTTTTCCATGGTGGCCGTTCGGTGACCAATGTTTCCTGTGATGTTGTCCACCTAAGATTTGTATCTTCTTCAGTTTTTGGACAATGAATGTTTAAAAAAAAATGGATGGAGGGTGTAGATATATAAGCATACATTGAGGTGGGCCACGGTCAGGTCCCACCAACGTCACCAAAGTCAGATTGTGTACTAAGTTACTCAGTATGCTCTTATCATACTGCGTAAACTCAGTTGGGCCCACCTTGAATGTATATGGACTATCCACACCGTTCATCTGTTTTTCCATATAATTTAAGGGTTGATTCCAAATTTGAAGCATATCCAAAGATCAAGTGGATCATACCACAGGAAAGGAAACAGTGGGTATAATGATTTCCACCATTGAAACCTTGTTAGGCCCCACAGTGATGTTTATTTGTCATCTTGTTCATGAGATCATAAAGACATGGATGAACGGTAAACATAAATATAAGCTTGATTCAAAACTTCAACCGTGTAGACGTTCAAATCAACTGTTTCCTGTGGCGTGGTCCATTTGAACATTTTATATGATTCCTTTTTGGGCTCAAACACTAAAATTATCTGGGAAAATGGATGGATGAAGCGGATAAAATAAATAAATCAAGGTGGACCTGATTAAGTTTACTCAATAAACACTACGCAATCGGCTTCCCAACTTCACCGATCCTGGGTGGCAGGTACACATTCTTGAATCAGCTGTTGGAAATGTAATCTTTCTTCTTAATCAAGCAATATTTTGTAAACCGGTCATTATTTCATTAAAGTGTTGTGCTGACGTCAGCACAAATGGCATGGACCAATTAAATTTCAGGAAACGGGGAGCCACAGTTCGCTGTAAATAGATGATATGCACTCAAGGTAAAATAGACTTTTCTATAATTAAGGACTCCATCTATTAAGTATAGGGATTTTGATCATGTTAGCCTTATAGTATTGGCAAAACCCTCCTAAAGTCTAACCTCTCAAATATATTCTTTGGTTAGCCTTCTTATCGCTATTTAGAGAATTATTGAGCGAAAATGCCCCTACTTTGGAACCTAGTGCCCCTATGAAACTTCTTCTTCTTCTTTCTTTGCTGTTTTCCTAGGGCTTCTTCTTCCTTTTTGAACATGTCTTTCAGGAACCCACCACCACCCCTTCTGACTGCATTTTTCAGCATACATTCACCGCCATCAAATTCTCCGGCTTTTGGGCACTACCAACAACTTTTATGGCCCTAAAAAAGTGTTGTTCTTACTCTAATGGTCACATTGTTTATAGATAAAAGCCATTGATACATGAAAGACATTTTTAATAGATTTTTTAATTTTATTTTATTGTAAAATGTCATTTTTTTAGAGATGGAAGTCATTTTTAGTTGTGGATAGAGACAGATGGCTATGGTTATTATCATGGGGAGAAGTTATTGTCGGAAGGGATTTGAGGTAGAGAATGATGGATGTTGTCATGCGAAAGACAATGAAGGAGATAAAATTTGGATTTTATAATATATTGTCTTGGTTGAAGTGGTTGTCATGTGTTAATGTTCTGAATTACCATGTGTGAAGGGTCTAGGTTGTCATGTGTTACGGATTTAGGTATGAGTTGTCATTGTTAAGGATTTGGATCTGGGTTGTCATGTGTTAGGAGTCTGGGTTGTCATGTATTAAGAGTCTTGGTTGTCATGTGTTAAGGGTCTAGGTTATCATGTGTTAAAGGTTTAGGTTATGATTGTCATGTATTAAGGATCTAGGTACTCAAGGGTTCGAGAATCCATAGGTGGTGAAATTCCACTACCGTGTGTGTGTGTGGGGGTGCGTGCGTGTGTTAAAAAAAAGGATCTAGGTTGTCATATGTTAAAGGTATATGTTAAGGGCTTGGGTCATGGTTGTCATGTGTCAAAGGTCCAGGTTGTCATGTGTTATGAGTTGAGGTTATTTTGTGTTAATGATCGAGGTTGACACACAATAACATAGACCCTTAACACATGACAACCTTGACCTTAACCCTTAACACTAAAAAGACATCGTCTATGGGACCCACTATTGAGTATGTATTAAGGTCGAGGTTGTCATGTGTTAAGTGTCTAGGTTGTCATGTATTAAGGGTCGTGGAGCCCACAATGGGATATGTGTCGAATCTACTCCATCCATTACATTCTAAATTTAATTTAATGTAATGGGCTAAAGATTAAATTACATCAAAAAATTCTATGACCCCAAAGAAGTTTTCAATGGTAGGTTTTCAATCTCACTGCTTTATATAGCCAAAGAATGAGTTACATCCATAGATAAGGTGGACCCCACCATAAGGAAATAGTTGAGAGTGAATGGCCACTGGCCATCACTATTGGTTGCTGTGGGCCATTGTGATGTATATAATTTATCCATGCTAACTATATATTTTGACAGAACAATTTAAAGCATGAACCCCAAAAGAAGGCAGATTAAAGGCTTAAATGGACTATACCACAAGAAACAATGGTGATTAAACTCCTACCATCGAAAACTTCTTGGGCCCATCGTGATGTCTATTTTCCATCTAACTCATTACAAAGGTCACATAAAATTTTATGAAGGGAAAACATAAATATCATCTTGATCCAAAAATTCTGTGGCCCCTAAGAAGTTTCCAATAGTAGGTTTTCAATCTCACCACTTTCTATGGTGTGGTCCACTTGAGCCTTTGATATACCTCATTTTTAAGACCGTGCCCTAAAATGATATTTCAAAATGGATGGACGGTGTGGATAAAATATATATCATAGTGGGCCCCACAGTGGTATCTAATCTGCGTCACGTCCCATCACATGGGCATGGATTTCCAGCTAATGCATTTCAAAGGAAGTTTTTTGCATCGAAAGCTATGTTGGGCCCACCATGATGTTTGTGAGAAATCTACTCCATTCATCCGTTTTGTCAGATCATGTTAAAACATGAGACAAAAAATTGGGTACATCCAAAACTCAAGTAGGCCATACGATGGGAAACAATGAAAATGAGTTGCCTACCGTTCAAACCTTTCCGAGCTTAACCTTAATGTTTATATGCAATCCAAATTGTTCATAAAATGGCCCAAATGTTCATAAGGTCATTATCACTAGGATAGACTGAACAAATAAAAATACTAGCCTGATCCAAAGCTTCTACGGCCCCACAAATATTTCAATTGTGGGCATACAATATCCACTGTTTTATGTTGTGTGGCCCACTTGAGCTTTGGATCTACGTCGTTTTTGGGCTCATGACATAAAATGATTTGGCAAAACATGTGGACGAGGTGGATTTCTCACAAACACCATAGTGAGCCCCATAGAGTTTACCCAACACGTGCAATCCGCTTCCCTCCCACTTCAATGCCTTGATGGGCACAACGCTCTATGCATGGGGGCAATTTTAAGGGTAAATTCTTCTTATTATTATTTTTTTAAAAAGGTGCAAGGAGGCTAGCTAGGGCATTTGTTTTAGCCTACCAATTGTTGAGGCATTTGGCAATATCATGATGCTAGTACGGTCAAAGTCCCTTAAGTATATATTTAAGGGTCCGTTTGGATCGTAAGTTGCTTAAGGTAAGCTACTTATGCCATAAATAACTTATCTTAATTTCTACTTATTGAGAAGATAAGTATGTTGGTAAACAACATACTTTTCAGCTTCTCATCTCTTTCATCTCTCCTGATGCCTCTCTTCAGCAACTTACGAAAGGTAAAAAAGCTAAAAAATTTGAAAATTAAGTACTTTTAAGTAAAAATGTTATTTATAACTAATCATAAACTGAACTTACTTATCTGAAATAAGTCACTTATTTACTGTTATAAGTAGAAAAAGTAACTTATTTTGTGGTATCCAAATGGCCCCTTAACAATCATCAGAGACTAGGACATGCTGGCCTTGCATTGTACTATGCAAATAGTATATTTTCATTAGCTTTAACTTCTTTTCCAAAGATTCTACAAAGTTGGCCATATATGCTTGAATGTAAGTAGTTGTGGTCATGTGTTTTCAGGTCTGAAGTGGATCGAAAACAAGCGAGGCAAAATGACTTAATCTGGATAGAGACACTCCACCATGCAGAGAAGGAGAAGACCAAGTCATACATACTTGAATTGGTAGTATAGCTTCACCTTCTCATCAGCCAGTCACGATCAGGTGCCAATGGTAGCGTAAGGTATCTTATAAAATCACCAATTCGCCCCTCCACCCAGAAGAATATACCTACTAATGGAAGTCTCACGAGCATTTGTATGAGAATTGCAGCCACATCATATGATCTCTTTCTAATGTCATAATATATTGCTAGCTTTATTGCAGCAGTCTAATCACTGATTCACATTTGCAATATTTTAGAGGAATCCAACAACTCCAAATCTTCCCCAAAACGGACCTATCTTTATGTAGAAGAACAAAAGAGAGAATAAGTAGGAGAGAGACATTAAGTAGACGTTGTTGGAATTATGGGCCACACATGACATATTTCCATTAGGCAATGTAATAATCGGATTGGATTGATCGCATGATCATTAGGGTGGGACCCATAGAGTTATTATGTGTACACAGTTATCATGGGTGTGAAGTACAATTGACAGCTCTTGATGGAGTTGTGTTGGGAGAGGGTTTCTCTCCCAAACGGGATTGAGGAGACGTGGGGCTGTAAGAGTCCTATAATGGGTGGGATTTTCATATAGCCTCTTTTTTATAAGAAAGTTCTCAGTCCCCTAATCTACACACCATTACATGCTCATTCATCTTCTTATTGGAGAACGTAAGAAGGCATAAGTATGGTAGAGACGAAAGATCGAAAGACAACACATCATCCAACAATCTCTACAGTAGGCATAATGGCCGATCAAGGCACACATTTGAAATCATTTAATACCCTAGATTGATGTCATCATAGATCTTAAAATTTGTTGGGACAATTCATTGAACAATTGGTATTAGAGAAAATTCATCCTGATTGGTTCGACTGACAATATCCACTGCTGAGGAATTATCGACTTGATTTTACACTATTTATCGGTGATACTTGTCAATTACACTATTTATCGGTGATACTTGTCAATTGACTGTAGAACATATTGGTCGATTTACTATACAGTGTGAGGAATTGACTAATAATGATTACTATAAATTATAATTATTCGACCATTCATTAACTGGGGTAGCTGTTACTTGGTATTTTAATTTATTACCAAATTTGATTCAAACTTGGCAAGAAATGGAAGAAATTTTTTATGCCCAATTCTTTTATGAGGACAACGAAATTCCTATTGTCGATCTTGCACGATTTTGTCAATCGCCGGAAGAATCGATCAAAAATTATATCGCTCAGTTCAAAATAGCAAAAAGTCAATGTAAGGTGGTCACAATCGAGGCAGAATTTATTCAGTTGACCCAGTATGGTGTTGAGTTTAAACTTCGAAAGAAGTTTATTGGAACATAATTAACATATCTTTATGATCTAACTAAAATGGTATCTTGATATGAGACTATGCTTTAAGAATTGGCATGACGAAAGAATTCCTCAGCAGGAAAATACTATTATGATCCCAACTATAGCATCGTAGTGGTCGAAGTAGTGGGTAAACAATTATTTATCTTTTCAGCATTGGTTAAAACAGAGCCGACTGTGTCTTCCATTTAGAAAGTTCTAAGAATCTATACCTTCGATATTACTCGGGCTGATGAAATCTTTAATATCATGTTGGCCGAGAAATTTATCAAAGTTCCTATCAATCATAAGATACCAACACTTGAATAGTTAAAGAAAATCAATTATTATAAATGGCACGGAACTCTGTCTTATTCCATTAACAAATGTATAGATTTCAAGAATTACAAGACAGCATCGACCAAGGATTGCTAAAATTTATAGAAAAAGAAAGAGACGATGCTGATTGATACTGATCTATTCCCATTTAATATAGAAATTAATATTGACAGTTAATCCTCAGGTGTTGGTTTGACCAAAACAAAAATTGATTTTGAATTTCAAAAGGACTAAGTCGAAGAATAAGATGCTGGTAAGAGAACTAGGAAGACTATGTATATGGTCGAGAAGACCGAAGTATATCCAAAGGCGGCAGACTCCACTTGCTAAAGGCCACACCCATGTGAGCAATGTGTAGGGCCGATTTGACAAAATAAGCGATTTTATCGACTGAACCGTTGAGCAGAACCATCAGTCATTCAAAATATTGAAAATGGTAACTCTTTTTACCAATAAAGGGTTAAGTACACTAATAACCATCCTAAGTCAACTCTTGGACAAAAGAATGCTTAAACATCGGCCTACTCGAGAGGGAGTTTAGTAAAGGTTGAGTCATCCAAAGTTTTCAGTTGTACCAGAAGGGATGACATGAACTAAAAAATGACGTTGGTAAAGGTAGTAAACAATTAAACAAAGACAGTTAGCCATTGTAAGAGGTGAATCTCGAATGAAGGCCATACAAATGCAATCAAGGCTAACAATTCCAAAACTAGAAGAAGAACGAATAGCGAAAAATATGACCGAATTGCACGTGGGAGTTAAGTTAGTTGAGAATGGCCAAAATTCTAAAAAGGAAGGGATGGACATTAAAAGATTGACTGAATACTTCCACGATGAATATTTTTCAAATGATCTTTTGATTGAGGAATTGCTTGTAAAAGAAAAGTTATTGGGACAAACTTCATCTAAACTGAACGAGGATATTGACCTAGAAATAGTGAAGGAAACTGACAAGTAAACAAATTCGGATACATTTGGAGGGACAATGTCCAAATTTGGTAATTCGGTTTGGATCATTCCCCCAATCGTATTTGATTGCAATATGATACTTACCCTACCATTGAGTTTCCAAGTTAAACCATCCCAACCAATAAGATGGAAGGAGATGTGGAGGAGCTTAGTCCTCCCATAATCATAAAACATGGTTCCTTCGATTTAGAAGATGATACTAAAAATGTGTCAACTATTTCGATTGAACCAGGGTTACCTTATAAAAAGATAGTAATTGAAAGACCGACCCATAGTGTGACTCAACATTTGAAACCGCTATACATTTTTGTGCATCTTGAAGGATGCCTAATCACTAGGGTTTTATTTGATAATGGTGTAGCCATAAATATACTTTCGTCCAGGATGATATCTAAGGTAGGGAAGATTCAAGACAATCTGATACTGACCGAAGTAATGGTCAGTAATTTTGCTGGAGGGGTGACACAAACATATGGTATTTCGCCTATCAAATTAATGGTAAGAGCAAAAAAGATGTTGGCCACTTTATTTGCAGTAGATTCCTCATCAAAATACAATGCTTTGTTGGAAAGATACCGCATTTATTCTTTCTCATGTATTTCGTCATCCCTACACTAATTTGTGATCTTCTAGAATCAAGATAAAGTAGAATTGATTTTGGCCGACAACAAACCATTATTAACCATGTCTAATGTGGCCGAAGCTATTTCGATGTAGACGAGATCAGACTAATACATTTTATATGATGGGATAAAAATGGTAGAGCGACTGGGATAGATGCTAAAATCAACCTAGATAACATCGTGTACGATATCGCCACCATGATATGATTGGATGATGAGTTGTCAAAGGCTATAATTCCCTTCCATGTAACTACAAGTTATACCATAAAAAAAATTCTATGATCACTCAGACATCGGTCAAAGCTGAATTCATTGCCAGATTAAAGCAGCTCGAGGAGAGTCTGCAAAGATATGATAACAAATGCTTAGTTGATATAGCTGGAATAGCAGTACCGACCGATCAAGTAGCCAAAGATGGTATTGATTTGAAGGATTTATTACAAGCTCTAAGAAAATTGGATGATTTTCAAGCTCAGGTCCAAGATCCTTTAATTGAAATCAATTTGGGAATAGAATGACATCCCAAACCTACTTTCATCAGTGGGATATTGGACTGACAGATCCGGGTTGAACTAGAGTTGAACACGAGTCGAGTTTGAGTCGAGCTAGGTTTAGCTCATCTCAGCTCGACCCCACCATGACCCAAGCTTGAGCTCAGCTCGACTCGGTCTTTAAGCTCACCCCTCTAGCTCGCCTCACCTTGCTAGTTTGAGCCGAGTTGAGCTGGGATCGAGTCAGGTTGAGTGAGCTATTTGAGTCGAGTTATATGAATTTTTTAATATTGTTTTAAAAATACTAATAAAACTGTTAAAATGATAAAATCAAGATTTTTGGAATCGAGATAAGTGTAGTGGCAGTGTACAACAAGTTAACAAGTAACAACATGAGAATGTTTGTTACTACAAAACCTTAAATCCACTCAACATTCATTAACAACTTGTTAATATGGTTGATATGAGGAGCGCTTTTCCGGCTGAAAGATAAGAGAGTTATCACATTCATCTGAACCCAATCCATCAACATCTCTTTCATCGTCTCATCCAATTGATGCGTTTCTAGTTTCATCGATGACAAGAGATATGTTTGCAGATCCGGATGTGCTATATTCTTCTAGATAATTGTTTACGTCTTTTGAATCAGAAGGTGGTAAAACTTTACCATCATGTTCCTATATAGATTTAGCTAACTTTTTCAAGCCTTATTTATGAGCCGATCTATAAGGAGTTTCCAACATCTAATAGAATGAGGAGAGCATAGAGAGAAACTTTGATGTTTTATGGCTCTTCTTAATTCCCATGCTCAACCTTGGCTTGACGTCATAATGTTTTGGAGGACATCTATATCTAAATGCCTCCACCTCTTCCCTGCTTATTTTCAAAGCAAGTTTCAATTATTCTTCATCCAGAACTTTTAATCTGGCATTCTCCTCGTTTTCTTCCCTACTAATTCATTGCACTCTCTGTATTTCTGAATCTTCATATATTATAATAGGCTTATTATTATATTTTTTGTGGCTACTTAAATTTAGTGTGGAGGGGGTAGACTTTTTCTCATTTGAGTCCAAGAGAACCTTGCATAGAATTTGTACTTCTTGTGAGACATTGGGACATGGTTTTGCATCTCCTCCTCAACCGAATAAGTATATTCTAAGTTGGTTTGTTTTGTTCACGAATCATCTCCACATAGACAATATTTAATCTTTATTCTTCCAGATGTTGGGGAGTAGACTTAGGTACCGTAATCCCAAATGTTGATGGGCGGGTCATTAGATGACATTTCTGCGCAAGGGCTTTTGTTAATAGAGAATTATATTTTTAGACGAAGTCATAAAATCAACATAATTTATAAGAAATAAATTATATTATGTTTAAAATTCAAATATCAATGTCAAATCACTCCATATTTAGGATTCAAGAATCTACTATATTTGATAAAAATTCTGCTCTTTATAAACCTAAATGGTTTCTTCTTAACAATAACTATTCTTACAAACCACTCTTTTAGTTTATCTTTTTTAAACTTATGAGTGAGAGAGTATCTTGTGAGTCACTTCCTCTAGATGAAGCAAATAAGAGCAATTGTTGGCCTTGATGCAGGATTTCTAGGCTCTTAGCACAATTAATGTTGTATCTGCGATAATATAAAGTTGATCCCCCATAATATTTTGCAAATGTTGACTTGCAATGCTTACATCTAACTTTGGCAACACGGTTCACACCCTCTTTTACCTTAACTTGTTTAAAATTATCTAAAACTGTTGGTCTTTTCTTCCATTTATTAGATGTATTTGAATTTAAGTTTTCCTAGTCTCCTACGATATCAACAAATAGAGGGAATGTGGCAGAAGCACCAGTACCAGAGGTAGTAGGGACTTCTTCACTAGCTATTTTTAAATATGAAAATAAAAAAACACACGTAAGATATGTGGAGTTGGAATGTGTCATTGTAATATGTGATTTGTAAGTAGGCATTTTCTAATGTCTCCTAAAATTTAATTTTACTTTTTATCCCATTCAGTAATATATCATATACTTTAATCATATAATTTACATGAGAGTAAAAAATTCGGTAGCATCTCCCCATAATTCTTTAAATATATGTAAAATTTATCTACTATTTAGGTGTCATTACTATTATCTGTTATTCAAAGAGGGGAGACATTTAATTGGTTGAGAATCATATATTTGGAGAATAAATTAGGTTGATGCACCGAATCTATCTTGAATTCTATGTAAATTGTATAAGCAGCATTAGATACATGATATATTACCAAACTATCCAACTTGGATAATTTAAGAATTCATATTGTAACGCCCTGAAAATCGGGGGTCGAGCATAAACTCAACTCCCGAGTTTTAACGCATCACTTATGCAACAAAATGAATGATGATTGAATGTTGTCTATATTAGTGTAGTGAACATGAGTGAGATTAAGCCAAAATAGCATATCATACTCCAGAAACAGTTAAATTTACAAGCAGAAGACTGTGATAGATATGTAAAATATATAAACTATGGTTAGTCTCCAGAGTGTGATAATGTTACCAGGTTAATTCATTACAAGTACAATTTCAAATTATACCAAGTTGTGTAAGGTCATCTAGTCAATATCCCAGAAAGCCCCGTCGATCAGGACACGGCTCACAGGAACCCGCCTGAAACTGCATAAAAGAGGAATCCTCCTCATCCTCATAAAAGTCCGGCTCCGCTTCGCAGCATTGCCACCATCTGAAACTCAAACAAATCTGGTTGGTGTGTACAACACCGTCCCGTAACGTGGGAGTGAATGATCAACTCAGTGGAACAATAAAGCATAGGTTAACATGTTATCAATTCATTCAAGCAGTAATGATAAAGCAGTACAATCAAACACTCCTGACTACTCTTATTAATGCAAGTATGAATGCAGTCATGATGCATGCCCTCACCAACATACTCCCTCATGCGACACCATCTTACGTTCGCAGCATACTTGTATTTCTCAGTGCTCCACATCTTCCAGGCACATGCAGTGTGATGATGAGCATGATTACCGAGTTGTTATTAGTCCATTTCAAACAGCAGGATTGGGAAACTAAGGTACCTCCCTTGTATCATTCCCAAACATGATCCATTCTAGGGTCGTCAAACCTAGATAATCTCATACGATAGTGTGGTTCTAGGGCGCTGCAAAGGCTGCCAGGGCTGTTACACGCAATCGTTACACCACTCCCCCATCACTTTTTTAATGGTTCATCATTAAATTGATACAGGCCTAGTTCATACTCTATTCACTGCGGCAAAACTCGTCACCTCACCACAAATTCAGAGTATGCTCGAGGTCACTACAAAGGACTCGTCACCAATCAGTGTAGGCCGACAGCTCGAATACAGTGTCTCATACTACCGTATTCAGCTCACGAGTCTGGTTGCTCAATGAACACTACGGGGAGGCACGTGGCCCCAGCGTAGGCCAACAGCTCGACCACGGTGTCCCATACCACCATGCCCGGCTCATGAGTCTTCAGATGGATCGTTAGCGGTATCCATGGTACCATGTTAAAGGGATTTCACTGGTAAGTTTGGTACCCTAGGTTCAAGCAGAGGCGTCCAAACATGGTGAACATACATAAGACAGATCGGGTTGCTTGACGGGCTCGGCTAGTTCGAGCGCACAACAAGTTGAACGATATGAAGCGCATAAGCACTTCGTGTGGCCAACCACTATCGCCAACCGAAGTACGACTCAGGTTCGTCGAATACATCTCACGTGACAAATGAATCTCAACCACGAATTCAATCCCGTTACCGATTACCTGGACTATAATCATAGCCCCAAACACAATCAATCTATGACCAGAAGCGTGTAGAGTAAAGCATAATAAACAAAGTAATTCAAGCATGTTGACAAGCATGTCATAAAACATGTAATAAAGCACATATAAACAGAAAATACAAACACCTATATTTCATAAGTAAGCGGTTAATTTAAACAAGCAACATGGAGGAAATCATATATCTCTAAGGTAGCTGAGAATCCTATCTCAACACCCTTATACATTACAATTTACTAACTACTACTCATTCAGACATTTCAACAAACACTTTAAACTATATACATCAACATACATGACGTATGTTGATCACATAGGTATAAGGCCAAATCCTTTCACTAGGGAGTTGCCCCAATTATAACACGCGTGCACCCACGACGGATAGTCATGGCAAGCAGGAATCCAAGTTCCATGTTCATTCAGTCATTTCCACAAACACTTGGGCTACACGTTTTAGCATATATAGTGTATATTGGCCGTGGCGTGATTTAGGACAAATCCTTTCGTCAAAGGGGTGTCGCCTATACAACAATCATGTATCCATGACAATCAGTCATGGCGAGCACGAATGCGAATTCTATATTCATTCGGTCATTTTCACAAACACTTAGAATACACCCTTTTTACATATATAATGTATACTAGTAAAAAAACATGTATTAGGGCGAACCCTTTCGCCAAGTAAGTATTATACACATATATAATATGTTCATACAATAAATAATCATGGCAAACACATTTTTAAAATTTATACGTATACGGTACTTTCTACAAATACCTAAAATACACAAAATTCCATACTCTTCGTATTTAATCGAAACGGAAAACAGACAACACTTTGTACATGTACAATTGCATGTAGATCATGAATCTATCATTATCTAACATTGAAAGCGTTGAAAACCATAACCTATACACCTAAAGTCCGCACCTTTTGTCGTAGAATCGTAACGAACTCGATAGATTTGCTAAGTCTTCGTATACAACAGTTTGACAACCTCTAGAATGAAATAGAATAGCTATTTCATCGTTTGTAACGTTCATAACCCTAGATCAGATTAGGGTTAGGGTTTCTTATCTAGAAATGAAGTCGGAATCGCCGGAAAAGCGATTAGATCGGAGGAGTAGTAGTTAAGACGTTATAGCGGCAGGGTAGAGTGGCAGGGAGATCCTCCCACATCTCTCACACTTTCTCTCTCTTTTTCTCTTCTCTCTCTTAGGTTTTTCTCAAATTCGTATGGGATGAGAGAGTGAAGCTTTAAGGTCCTTATATAGGCCCAAAACTCTCCAAAATAGACTCCAGGTCAAGGTATACTTAGGTTATAGCCAAAGTGAGGCTGTTTCGATCCAACAGAGCACTTCTGGTGGCCCCTTTTCTGTGTGCGGTCAGACTTAAGCTCACTAACACTGGATCTAGGTTTAGTTAAGTTTTCCTTTCGGTCGAATTCCCAGATCACGCGTGGCGGACCAATTTCAGTTCAACGGTCAGTGGATCTCAATCGGAGATTCCGAGTACATGGATATGTTTGGGGAAATATCCCTGATCCGAGGGTGTAATCTGGCGTGATTCTGACGGTCGGGTTGATCAATACTGAACCGAAAGCGTCACATGCCAGATTTCATAAATCCTTATTTATTTTGGAATTATTTTCATGTTTCTCACACTCCTCGCTCCGGACTCAAGCGAATTACACTGGGATACTATCTGGATTTGATTTCCGAGATGGTTGTCAAGCGCAGCAAGCCGGTCCTAATTCCTTAACATCGTGTTAATCGGACTTCCGACGTGCGGTCCAGATCTGATACGGAGTTTCGATGTGCTCCCGAGAGCAGCCGGGTAATGAGATTGATCCTAGATTTTAGGATAATGTAGCGTCAATGATTCTACAAGTTTTGGGTCTTGCAGATCGTATTTAAAGTGATTGGTACTAATTTCACAGGTACTCTAGTTTAACACTGACTAATTCTCGCCTAATTTCTAAAGGATTTAGTCCTGAGTAATTTCTGTTTGAGGTGGTACCTGGGCCTTTGTAGTTTGTATATAAAGTGATCCAAGTTATAATACTTAGCTAGTTTAAGATAGTGTCTAGGGTGAAAGTACTTAGAAAATTGAAGAACAAGGTGGTGAAGGGTGGGATTTGTGAAGGAAATGAGTTCAAAAGCGGTTTTAGACTTTGGGATTGAGTTCTGACAAGTTAATAAGGTGTTAGGAGCGACCCATTACCTAAGGACGTCTAATTCTAGGTTGGCAAAAATCCGGGATGTTACACATATATATAAATAATATCAAACAAATAATTGATTTGAATAAAATTTATTGTATATGAATTCTTAAACGGGTAGGTAGAGTATTAAATTTATCTCTCAAGTGTGTCAAGTGTCAAGTGGGGTCACCTTAAATCTAATTGATTTATGTTTAATTGAAGTATACAACTAGAAATCATATATTTAATATATGATTTATAATTGAATACTTGAATTAAGCATAAATCAAATTCAAGTAATTAACTACAAGTCTACACAAGTCTAGAATTTCTCAATTTGAGTAATCAACTAACAAGTCTAAAATTTTCCAATTCAAGTAGTTCAAGTAATTCTAGAAATTTTCATTTCAAGTAATTAGCCTAACCCATCCCTGACCCATCTCGACACAACCCAAGCACCCCTTGACCATCACAACCCAACCTTGACCCAACCCAATGCAGCTCAACTCGAACTCGACTTGTGTTTAGCTCTACTCGATCAACTCTTTACTTGACCCGACTCAATATTTAATAATTAAATTAAGTATATTTTGATTAATTATATCAAGTAGCTAAAATAAATACCTTCATATCTGACTCGGCGAATAATTTCAACTTGGGGTTGAGTCACACTCTCAGAAAAAGTTTAAAAATTTGTTGATACTTGACTCGACTGAGTTTTAAGTCAAGAAACCTAGTTTTAGGGCACAGATTAGGTACTACCCTCAACAGGACGTAGCTAGAGACTGACGATCCTGTTAGCGGGTCTATAAGGCCTACCTTAACCCGACCTTGACCCAACCCTGACCCAACTAGTCCCCTGACCCAACCCTGACCCAACACAACCCAACCCGACATAACCAAGTACAACCACATAGATAAACATACCTCTTTGATTTTTGAAGAGAAAGACTGAAGGATAAAGAAATCAGAGAAGGATGAGAGAGAGAGAGAGAGAGAGAGAGAGAGAGAGAGAGGAGAGAGAGAGAGAGAGAGAGAGAGAGGTGGGGTTGCTCGCGGGTGCGTGGTGGGGGTCGGTGTGAGGTCCCTGTTGGCTTATCGCTTGGGTAAGGTAAAAGGAAAAAGGAAGAGGAAGGGGGGGGGGGGGGGGGGTGGGTTCAGGTCGGGTAGGGTAGATTTAGGTTTTAAAATTTTACTTTTTAATATATTATATATATATATATATATATATATATATATATAATTATATATATATATATATTATATATATATATATATATATATATATATAAATAAATAAATTTGAGTGAGTTAGGTTTAAGCTTGGTTTCTTTTATGGACGACCATTCAAGATATAACTAAATAAGCATTGCAGTTGGGGATGTTTCAAAGACAACCTTTAGGTGTCCCAGACCTTTAAAAAAAAAAATTGGGTCATAATATCATTTGATATTAAAAATATTGTAGAAGGTACTTATCAAAGAGCTATGAATGCCATTCTTCAGGACATGATTGGTTGTTTCATGAAAATTTATTTTGATGACGTAGTGGTCAAATCAGCTAATACAGCTAAACACTTCGCTCACTTCCAAAGATTATTTGAGAGAATGAGAGTTCACAAGATGAAAATGAACTCTCTCAAATGTACTTTCAGTGTATCGATTGAAAACTTTTTAGAATTTATGGTACATCAACAAGGGATCAAAATTAATCAACACAAAGTTCAAGCAATAATAAAAGCTCGGCCATCGAGAAACAAAACTGAGTTCTAAAGGTTTCTCGAAAAATTTAATTTTATGTGTTGATTTATTTCTAATTATAAAAATTTAATTTTATGTGTTGATTTATTTCTAATTATACATGTTATAAGGGTCGAGGTCGTGATTGTAATGTGGTAATGGTCGAGGTTGTTATGTTATAAGGGTCGAGGTTATAATGTGCCAAGGGTCGATGTTGTGATGTTATAAGGGACAGGTCGTGGCCGTAATGTGGTAAGGCTCGAGGTTATCATGTTATAAGGATTGAGTTCGTGGTTGTATGTCAAGATCGTGATTATAATGTGTTAAGGGTCGAGGTTTTCATTTGTTCACTACCTTCACTACAAAAAAATGAAGAGGTCGTGGTTGTAATGTGCTAAGGATCAAGGTTGTCATGTTATGAGGGTCGAGGTTATCATGTTATGAGAGTCTAGGTTGTAATGTGGTAAGGGTCGAGGTTGTTATGTTATAAGGGTCGAGGTCGTGGTTGTAATGTAGTACGAGTCGAGGTTGTCATGTTATAAGGGTTATGGGTCATATCGTGGGTTATGTGTCGAATCCACTTTGTCCATTGGATTTAGAATTTAATTTAACATCATGGGCCAACAAACGAGTTACATCCAAAAATTCTATGGCCCTCAAAAGGTTTCCAATGGTAGGTTTTCAATCTCATTGCTTTCTATGGTGTGTTCCACATGAGCCTTTGATATGCTGCATTTTTGGGCTCATTCCCTAAAATGATCTTTCAAAATGGATGGACAACGTGAATAAAATATATATACATCACAGTGGGCCCCATAGGACCATCCATCTCTATATAGATCCGGTTATCCGATCCCGTCACGTCACATTACATTTATGTGGATTTCAAGAGAAGTTTTTTGGAGACCGTTTCTACCACAATAAGCTATGTTGGGCCCACCATGATGTTTGTGGAAAATCCACTCCATTAATTCATTTGGAAGATAACGTCTAAACATTAGACAAAATTTTGAATAGATTTGAAACTCAGGTGGACCACACGACTACAAATAGTGGAAATGAATTACTTACCATTCAAACTTTTCTAGGCTCCACTATGATGTTTATATGCAATCTAAACTGTTCATAAAGTGGCCCAAATGCTCATAAACTCCTTACCATGGGGATGAGCTAAAAGATTAAAAATATTAGCCTAATCCAAAGCTTCTGCAACCTCATTAATGTTTTAACTGTGGATGTACGATCTCCACTGTTTTTCGTTGTGTGGCCCACTTGAGCTTTGGATTTACCTCATTTTCGGGTTCATGTCAAAAAATGAATTGACAAAACATGTGAGCGGTGTGGATTTCTCACAAACACCATAGTAGGCCCCACAATGTTTACCCATCCGAATTCCTCCCACAACCGTCACACGCTGGCTTAACACAAAAGCAGACTTTAAAAAAAAGAGGTCAGGTGAATATGAGGACATTTGTTTAATCCTTCTAATACTCGGGGCATTTGGGAATACCATAATGTTTTTTTGTTCAAAATCCCTAATTACAATTACAAGGTATTATCAGCGTGTATAGCTTGCACATAGAAGTGGGCATCGAGTCGAGTCGGACCGAGTTAGGTCCAACTCGACTCGATCCGATTTTGCCAACTCCCTGACCCGAACTCGATCCGACTGGGACCGAGTCCAGTAGGCTTGACTTGATCCGAACCGATTCTTGGCTAGGTTTCGACTTGGTCAGAGAAACTGAGTCGGATCGAGTTGGGTACGATTCGGATCCGAACCGATTCTATAACCCATAAATCAATGGTTAAAGACAAAGCACACGATATATATATATATATATATATATATATAATATATATATATATATATATATATAAAGAGAGATATTTGGAATATCAGAAGTGATAAATCTTTCGCACAAGTGGTTTTTTTCGCCCAATGCTTCATCTATAGTGTGGCCCATTATATAAACGGTTTGGATTATCTAAACATGAATTCAACTGCTGTAATTCATTTCCTTTAACAAAAGAAACCCCAAGGAAAAGAAAGGAAGAAAGAAAATGATTCCTTTTCTTCTTCTTCTCCACAATCCAAAACACACCAAAACCATAACTTTCGTAGAGAAACAAAAGGAGGAGAAAATCATTGTTCTTTCTTTCTTGTTTGTCATCTTTCCTTCTCATTTTGACTTGTAATCCGCGTCTATCCCGAGCCATGGCGGGCCACAACTGAGGTCCCATGCTCTGTTGGACTAATGGCTTGCACGGCTGCACCCGAGGTCCTGATCCAAGGTGGGCCACCGGCGGCCTACACCCGAGATCCGGAGCTCGAAAAGACACAGAAAAAAAAACTAATAAAATTAACTTATTCGATGAATGGATGAGGATGATCGGTGAAGATAGGGTACTAGGCTGCTAACTGGCTTGGATTCTAATCGGGTTCATTGCGGTGCCGGCTCAGGTAAGGTTAGGGTTAGGGTAGATGAATGGTAAAAGTTAAAAAAATAAAAATAAACTTTGATTTTACAGTACTCGATACCCATACGGATCGGTTTCAAATCGGACCGGATCCGCCAAGTCGAGTCGGGTCAAATCGGACCGGATCCGCCAAGTCGAGTCGGGTACCGCTGATCCCTACTTGCACACAGCTGAACGTGGGACAGGAGTGGAGTGCTCCAGAGCCAACGCCTGTATAGTGCTTCCGTACATTTCCATGGAGTATTTACTGCACGTGTTGGCAAATTACCAGGGATGGTCAATCGACGCTGTTTGTATGCAGAAGCAACAGGACGATGCTCAGTAGACCCCACCATGATGTATGCCCTTAATCCACGCCGTTCATCCATTTTTATGATCATTTCAGGCCATCAGCCTGAAATTGAGGGAGATCCAAATGTCATGTGGACCACACCGCATGAAACAGTGGTGATTTAACGCCCACTGTTAAATACTTGTTGGGGGAGGCAAATGTTTTGATATGAATACCGAATCTTATATTTGTGTTTTCAATTCATTCTGCTCCGTTAGATCTAATCAACAGGTTGGATGGCAAGTATACATTAGTGTGTTGTAGGAATTTTTTAACGATGGGCGTTCATTCAACATTGTTGTGTGGTCCACCTTATACTTGGATCTATCTCTTGGCTCAGGCGATACTATTATCTGGAAAAAAGATGGACAGTATGGATAAAACACAAATCAATGTGGGGGCTCGGGGAGCAATGTCCAGCGTGTCAGGCAGAGTATCACCATCGTCAGTAGGCAATCCGTGATAGTGTTTCTCCAACTTGATCAAGCCTCAGCCACTTTGCAGAAGGATTGATGTAGAGCGGGTCGCAGACGTTTCATGGCCAAGATGGATCAGAAAAGGCCCAGTCAATGATAGAAGTGATCCGGACTGTCAGACTTTAAGTTGGCCATATCTCGCAATTCAAAATGCATTATGGGGCGTAAAATATATGATTTTGGGGTAGAATGAGCTACTTTAGCCACCCAACCCTTCTATGTCAAGTTACGTAAGCCGTATTTTTAAAATACCACCAGATTGACGGTCGTTTCCCTATTTTAACTCTATCTTTTTAAAACTATAAATAGTAAGTTCTAGTTTGATTATTACTCTTCATCCATTGGGCTTTTTGAGTTGCGCCCACGCGAGAAGTGCTTAGAATAATTAGGAAATGACACTTACTAAATCACTCCTTATGTAATTAGATTTCATTTCTTGTTTATAAAGTATTATATTATGGTTCCCTAAAAGATAAGGATGATGTTTTTGTGTTTCAAATCCTCATAGTATAAATGACCTTACAAAGATTGGGATGACCTTATTTATGGAGTATTGATAGAATTTATGATTTTCTAAAGAATAAGGATGATTTTCTTTATGTTTATTAGTAATATGATTTGCAAGGAAATTTTAAATAACTGAATGGGCTGACTGTTTTGAAAGGCCGATTCTTTCATTTAATGGGCTGACTGTTTTGAAAGGCCCATTCTCTCATTTAATGGGCTGATTGTTTTGAGAGGCCCATTCTCTCATTTATTGGGCCGACTGTTTTGAAAGGCCCATCCTCTCATTTAATGGGCCAACTGTTTTGAAAGGCCCATCTATCATTTAATGGGCCGACTATTTTGAAAGGCCCATTCTCTTATTTAAATGGGCTGACTGTATTGAAAGGCTCGTTCTCTTACTTTGATCATTCCATAAATTGAAATATATTAAATATTCTTGGGCATGTGCTTCTTTCCTCTAATATTGTTGTATGTAATCTTAGAGGGAATTCTCTCTTGAGTAACCACTCATATTGAATATCCCAAACGTACAAACAATGCGGGTTTAAACTCAGAAGAAGGTGACCATGGCATAGATCGTGAAATATGAGTGACTAGAGATGAAGGAGAAACCTTTGGAGAGGAATTCCCTCAAGATGTAGTAGTGTTTTATGGAGTTAACCACTCGTTTGTATTCTCGATCATTCCCAAGGAAGGGAATAGCTTGGCTGACGGCATGGCTAGAGAGGCTAGCGAGGTTCAGGCGTTAGGTGTGATTTCTCATTTTGGGGATCTCCCTCCCCATAGTCGCGGCCTTCTGTTTTTAGATAAGGTTGGTTTAGGTGTTATTAGAGATACCCGTGTGAAGTTGTAAAGTTGTTTTGTGTTTCGCCTGTTGGTGGTCGTCTGTGACTGCCTTTACGATAGGCGGCCCTGTTTTTGTCCCAGGGCTGCCCGAAGGTCCTTCATTGTAAAGCTCTATTGTTATTGGAAATCCTTTTTTGGAAAAAAAAAAAAGGATAGATTTTTAAGAAAAAAAAAAAAAACCAGTAGATAGTAGATGAATATGGTTAATTCCTAGTAAAGACAATTCAGTTTTGTAATAAGTCCCCGTCTGTGTGGATGTAGATTTTGGATTTTAGTACTACTTAGTATATGATGGATCATCATGCTATGCTTATCTCTTATACTCTGATTTTATATTGGCCAAGTTTTCAGTATGGAAATTAACACCTGTGTTTTTCTCGAAATTTGAGCATACTTAAGTTTCAAAAAAATCGGGGTGTTACATGTATTCACAAAATGGACGTCCAAAAGTATGTGGTTCTACTAAACAGTCCCAAAAACAGTAAAGTCCAAAAAATTAAAAATAATAACTGATAAATCACACAAGGTCTATATACACCAAATAGATGCGATTACCCACAAACAGATCAATGTATTGAAAAATAAAATAAAAAGCTGCCTGGAAGACAAACAAAGCAACAAAAAAACAAACAACTTGCTCCTCATCTGACATGGTAGATACCGCGAGGACGGTGCAGGAAGTAAATCCCTAACATGTCGCTGGTGAGATGAGGTCGAAGCACCACCTTTGTGGACAACTCAAGTGGTCTCTTCTTGGTTGTATGAGTTTTACACACCATTGGCATTGACAACTCGATTGGTTGGCAGTGGATGTTGGTTACCATGAGCCCTAGGAACGCTTCAAGAAGTTGCCAATTATATAAGATTCTTATAAGGTGAGTCACATATGATCCTTGTTTAGATTTGACTATTGAATTATTTATTGAATGATTCAGTAGGCTCCATTACAATTATGATTAATATTGCAAATATGTTTGGAGTAGGACACTTGAACCATGATTCCTATACATGGTTTTTAAGCTGAATATAGAAACCAATGTTATGAAGACTCTAAATAAGAGAAGTTTGATAGGTAAGCTTCTTTAGTCATCTTTTATATAAATAGATGTTTTGGTCCCTTGGCCCACACATGAAAGAAAACCATAGTCTTATTGAAGGTTCTCAGGTGTGAGGTGCGGAAGACGCATAATCCCTTGGTGATAATGTGACATCGGGAATGTCTTCCCAATGAGATATGCTTTTAAGATTAAAGCATCAAATATCTATTATTGATGCATAAACGATCCCTCAATTTTGCAATATAAAAACAACAATTGATATCTAAAAAACCATGCATTAATCTTGGGGATTATCCTAAGTTTTATGAGATTGGATCTTCTCCCATATTCAAGCCTCTTAGAAACCCTAGCAAGATGTCAGATTCTGTCAGGTTCAGGTTGGCCCTAAATCTAGACACATTAAGAAATATAGTTTTGGGCGTATGATACGTGTTATACCCGAATCTGGAAACTGATTCGTGCTTGGGTAGCATTGTTCATGGAGATGTCCGGATCTCTTGTGAAATCCTTTTGCAGCAGTCCACAACAGCATTGTCAAACGCCGTCGGTCAGCCATTGCAAGAAATTGGCAGCGATTGTAGATTAATAATAAATAAATACAAAGGCTATAAGCTCAGCCCATCACCGACCATTGGCGGCATAGCGGCAGAGCCTGCTGATTAAAGCCAACACCGCCTCTCCCATACAACCATTGTTGCCACCATTACAGTAGGTGGTGTCGGGGCTGTGGTGTCAGTGTTCAGATTGGGGTTGCAGCGAAGGTTGTAGTGGAAGATGGGGCTGCGGCTAGGTTTTTTTTTTTTTTTGGTCATGAATGGGATATGGGATTTATTTATTATTATTTTTTAAAGAAGGCAACGGGCGACATCTGATTGTTGCTATAACTGTATTGGATTTTTTTGGAATGGGCCTATCTAGGCTGTTGGGCCTATCTATTGGCTTCAGCACATGGATTCTCTCTTGGGCCTGTTTAATATAATTGGGCTGGCCCTTAAGCATTTTTTTTTTGGCAATTTGGGCCCATTTTAAGGCCCGAATTGGGCTATTTTGATGCCCATTCTATGTCCACTCTTGGGCTAATGTTGTATTGTCTCTTTGGAGATTATGAAGCCCGCTTTAGAATTCTGGGCCCAAATTTCCTTAGATGATTATCATAACCATGAAATAATTATACTCGGCCCATCCTTTTAAAACATGTAAAACCTTATAGATAAATGATGGTTGGTGGGTTTTAATTGGTATATAGCCGGAGTGCTTGTCTAAAGATGGTTATTTGTTACTGAGCTTTGATTTGGCCTGGAATAGGGCCATTATCCATTCTTTTAGGCTGATATTTAGTAGTTGATCATTAAGAATTTAATCTAATCATCACTTTAGAGTATGTTTGAGCCTATGAGCGGTCAACATCAGCCGTATTTTGGGCCAAATTAGAACTTTTACAGAATGGTTTATTGTGAGCAAGATCATGTAGCAATCCTTGAGTATGGGAGTAGGGATTGGAGATGGTTGTGTTAGTTATCAAAGTGACCTCAATTGATGAAAATTGTTGCTTTGAGACTACAATATATGGAATTCAGTGACCTTCCATTATAGGCTTACATTAAGTTGCGTTCATATCCATAGCGGACGGTGGTCAGAACAAACAGGTATCATCGCTTTGTAAGATATGAGCGGAGTGAAGTGATTGGTGATAGTGATATAAGTTTGAGAAATTTATTTTACCCAAAGGTGATGAATGTTTTATATTTATTTCACTAGTACTGCTCAACTTCATATTTAATAGGGTCTCCTATATATCGTAATTCTGCTCAAAAGAGGAATCGCAATGATACGTCGGGCTCTTGATAGAATGTGATGATTATGGCCTATATTCATTATAGGTCATTTGATTGAATACCCCAATCAATCGAATGTTTGTATATGCATAATGTTTATGGCTTACATTCATGTGCTATTATGTGGGACTTGTTTATTCATTAATGTGAGTGTTATGCTTTGTATGTCTAGCTATTATTGTTTCCAATTTTTCCAAGTAATTTAATTCTATTCCTTTGCTTACTCAGTCTAACTATAAAAAATGGAAGTTGTCTGTTGAAATAGTCCTAGGCTGCATGGACTTGGATGTGGTCCTGGAGGAAGCTGAGCCTCTCATTTCATCTAACTCTAGTACGGAATCAGAAAATGCTTATTACAAGGCCTGGACCAAGTCAAACAAGATGTGTCTCAATATCATAAACAACTCGATTCCTGAGAACATGCAGGGTGTCATGCCCAACACTGAAAAAGCTAAAGAGTTACTGATCGAAATAGGGAACTAATTAATGAAGTCAGATAAAGCCGAGCTGAGTTCACTTTTGTATAAGCTGACTCAAGCCACTTATAACAGTCAAGGAAACATCATGGAGTATATCGGTGGGTTGTCCGATATAGTGGCCAAAATCCACGCATTAAGTGTTAAGATTGAGGATGGACTTTTATTTTTATTTTTTTTGTTCTGAACTTTCTACCTTCACAGTTCGGTCAATTCCAAATCAGCTATAACTCCCAAAAGGAAAAGTCAAATTGAACGAATTGATATATCAGTGCATTAAGGAGGAAGAGATACTCAGAATGTTGAGAAAGATATAGAGTGCACGCTTAGTGACATCTGGTCAATGACAAAAGGGGAATAAGAAAAGAAAGCACAATTGAGGAAATGATACTATAACGACTCAAAAAATTCCATACAATGGCCCGAGTACCACCTCAGGCAGAAATCACTTAGGATCAAATCCTTTAGAAATTAGATAAAGTTAACTAAGTGTTAAACTAGATTGTATATGAAATCCGCATGAATTACTTTAAATACGATATGCAAGGTCTAAAAACTTGTGGAATCGTTGACGCTACATTACCATAAAATCTAGGATCAATCTCATTACTCAGCTGCTCTCGGGAGCACATTGAAACTCTGTATCAGATCTGGACTGCACATCGAAAGTCTGAATAATACGAGGTTATAGAATTAGGACCGCCTTGCTGGGCTTGATAATCATCTCGGAGATCAAATCTAGATTGTGTCCCACGGCTATTCGCTTGAGCCCGGAGCGAGGAGTGTGAGAAAACCTGGTTTTCTTTATAAATTAAATCAAATTTAAGTAATCTAAGACTTGATGTTTGCGGGCCAAATATAAGCAATCAGACCGTCAGAATCTAACCCAAATACACCCTCGGATCAGGAGAAATTTCATATACATGGCAGTGTACTTGAAATCCCCGATCGAGTTTCAGTGATCGTTAATTGAAACTGGTCCACCACGTGCGATCTGAGAATCCGACTGGAACGAAAACTTAACTCCACCTAGATCCAAGGTTGGGAGCTTAAGTCCGACCGCACACAGAAAATGGGCCTCCAGAAGTGCTCCGTTGGATCGAAATGGACCCACTTTGGATATAACCTAGGTATACCTTGACCCTGGGTATATTTTGGTTATGTTTTAGCCTATATAAGGACCTTAAACCCTCTCTCATTCAGCCCATACGAATTTGAAGAAACCCTAGGAGAGAGAAGAGAGAAAAGAGAGAGAAAGTATGAGAGAAGTGGGAGGATCTCCCTGATACTCTACCCTGCCACTATACGAGCTTAGCTACCTCCTTCTAATCGTTTTTCCGGTGATTACAGCTTCCTTTCTAGGTAAGAAACCCTAACCCTAATCTGATTTAGGGTTTCAATTGATTCAATTAGCGAAATAGCTAACACGACTTGTGCTTTAGGTCGATATACCGTCGTGGAAGAAGACTTAGCGTTCCTACCAAATTTATTACGCTTCTACGGCGTAAGGTGCAGACTTTAGACGTATAGGTTATGGTTTTCAAGGCTTTCAATGTCGGTTAATGATTTATGACTGACATGAATGCTATTTCACATGCAAAATGTGTCGTCTGTTTTGTTATACGAGTTTATATGAGATATGTAGGATTTAGGCTATTCTATGCATATGTTGAAATGTTTGATTTTGTTTGGAATTTGGATTTGTGCTTAACATGTTTATTTGTCGTGAATATACGCTAAATACATGTGTGACAACTCCTTAGCAAAATGACTTGCCCTAAATCACGTCACGGTAAAATACGTTATATGTGATAAATGTGTAACCCAAATGTTTGTGGAAATGTTTAAGTAAACACGGATCCCGGATTCATGCATGCCATGATTTTCCGTCGTGGGTATACACGTGTGATATATGGGGCAACTCCCTAGTGAAAGGATTTGGCCTAGCACATGTGTAATCATCTTACATCATGTATGATGAGGTTTGTAGTCTATGTGTTTGTGAGAATGTCTGAACGTGCTAGCGTTCATCTAGTACACTTTGTATGTGGATCCAGTTACAAATCTCGGTTACCTTAATTGTGTGAATGATTTTCTACATGTACGCTTTATGGTAAATTCTGTTTACTTATGTACAATGATTGTGTGTAAAATCATGTTTGTGTTGTAATATGCTTTGATTGTAAATGTTGTTTCATAATATGCTTATGTGATCGAAATTCTTGAACTATGGAATCCATTACGGTGGATTGTCATACATGATTACATGATGAAATGGATTGAGTTTAGGACTATGATGTAGTCCAGGCAATCGGTAACGGAATTGAATTCGTGGCTGAGATCCATTCGCCCCGTGAGATGTGTTCGACAAACCCGAGTCGTACTTCGGTTGGCGGCAGTGGTTAGGCCACACGAAGTGCTTATGCTTCATGTCGTTCAATTGGTCGTACGCTCGAGCTAGCCGAGCCCGTCAAATAACTCGATCTGTCTTATGTATGTTCATCATGTTTGGATGCCTCTGTCTGAACCTAAGGTACCAAACTTACTAGTGAAATCCCGTTAACCATGGTACCTCGATCCGCTAAGACTTATGAGCTGGACATGGTGGTATGGGACACCGTGGTCGAGCTGTCGGCCTACGCTGGAGCCACGAGCCTCCCCGTAGTGACCATTGAGCAACCAGACTCGTGAGCCGAATACGGTGGTATGGGACACTGTATTCGAGCTGTCGGCCTATACTGATAAGGTGATGGGGGAGTGGTGTAAAGATTCCGTGCAACAGCCTTGACAGCCCTTTGTAGTGACCCCGAGCATACTCTAAATCTGTGAAGAGGCGACGAGTTTTTTTCGCAGTAGCTAGAATATATACTAGGCCTGTATTGATAAGGTGATGGGGGAGTGGTGCAACGATTCCGTGTAACAGCCCTGACAGCCCTTGCAGCGACCTAGAACCACACTATCGTATGAGATTATCTAGGATTGATGACCCTAGAATGGATCATTGTTTGGGAATGATATAAGGAAGGTACCTTAGTTTCTCAATCCTGCTGTTCGAAAGGTATTAATAACAACTCGGTAATCATGCTCATCATCGCACTGCATGTGCCTGAAAGATGTGGAGCACTGAGGGATGAAAGCATGCCGCGGACGTAAGATGGTGTCGTATGAGGGAGCATTGGTGAGGGGCATGCATCACGACTGCACTTCATACTTGCATTAACAAGAGTACTTAGGATTATTGATTGTACTGCTTTATCATTACTGCTTGACTGATTTGATAACATGTTAACCTATGCTTTATTGTTTCACTGAGTTAGCTACTCACTCCCACATTACGGGACGGTGTTCTGGACACCCACCAGACTCTGTCTTAGATGCTGGTACGGATGATACACAGGAGGCTGAGCCTGATTATTACGATGATCAGGATGAGTTCTCCTACATGCAGTTCTCTGGAGGCTACGCTTAGGCCATTCACATGACGGGGCTACAGGGTGTACCAGTATAGTTGTACCATTTTGGCATTTTGTTTTTTTTGAAACAGATATATGTATATGGTGACTCAGTAAGGTGTTCATACTCTGGAGACCGATTGTGACATTTTTTGTTTTATATACATCTGTTTACCTCTTTCAGTCTTTCGCTTGCATTTTATAACTTAATCTAGAGTATAAATGACTGTTTTGGTATAATCCCACTCGTGATTATTACACTAACACCGACAACATTAATCATAAGCATTTATGTTGCATAAGTGATGTTTTGGAACTCGGGTGTTAAGTTGCTACTCGACCCCCGATTTTCAGGGCGTTACAAGTTGGTATCAAAGTATCATTTGGATTAAACCTGACCTGAGTTATGGTCTCACGACGTACGCTGACGCCTTTTTACGTAGGAGGGTGCGAGAACAATGTAGAAACAGTTTTAAGCATCCCAGTTTCGTCCAACAATGAAGTTCATTGAAAACGATCGCTGTAAAAAAGTCTGTACTCAACCCTGGTTGCACGGGTCGACCTTAAAACACTCCTAGGCCCTCTATTGATGGGTCTAGATCAAAATGCACTCCATCCCAGCCGTTAAAAATTGGTAAATGCAAGTTTAGATCAGAAATTTCTCGAAACTACCTGAAATGGAGTGAAACGGGGTCGTGGGCCTACCCACGCTTATCCAGAAGGACCCAGGGTGGACCCCACATCATTTCAGGGCCTAGGGGCCACGAGGACCTCGCCCAAATGGCGAGGCATCGCCAAACACTCCAGGGAGTGGCGAGGCCCTCGCCGGTCAGCGGGCTCGACCCGGCGGGCCGGTAGGGCCGATCGAGTTTAGGGGTTTAAGGACCCCCCTGGTATGTGTCCCGTCCATTAAATCACTACCAAACCCCTACCTCCTTCACAAATCTCACCTCTAAGCTCTCTTTTCTCTTTAAACTTGTTGTCCTCTCTCTCAAATCACCCTCCCAATCGTTTAATCTATCATTTTCGGCCACAACCCATCCATATCCATCGTTCACAGTCATTCCTACCTCCCTACCCTCTCCATTTTCTCACATTTGGGCTCCTAGATGCCCCATTTGTGACTCCAAATCGTGTAGCCTTTTAACCTATCCCATTTCTCCCTTTTACCTTCTTCATTTCCTGTCACTTAGGCCTCTACAACGCCTGTTGAGACCCAAGTCCATGGAGAACCAAACCTCCAGCCCTTTTTCTTTCCCTTCCTTTACTCTCCATGGCTTTCTTTGCCATTGTTTCGGCCATTTTCTCCATCTCCACCATCCTTTCTCTTATGGGAAAGAGAAAGAGTGCTGCGGATGAGGCTGGGCCTAGTCACCCTACACGTTCAAGGCGACCAAGAGGCGTCGCCACTAGCAAGAGCATTGATCGGGAGTTACAAACGAAGCGGGATCTCGATCTCCTAGTTCCTGCTATGAGAGCTCAGTTGGCGGCACTACCTCATGGAATTTCTGAGGACCGTAGGGTTCTCTTTGAAGCTCAGGTGGATGGGCGACTCTTCGGTGAATACTACTTCTTCGAGCAATTGGAGGCGGCCCATTAGGGTCCGCTATTTGAGGCCAGAGGTCACGCCAATGCAAGTACTGTCCGAGCCTTCTACGCCAACATTCACGAGCCTACACTGGAACCTTTGCAGTTCTGACTCTCATGTGGAGTGGATCGGTTTGCCACAGTTGATGTTAGATTGATTTCGCGGCTTATGGATATGCCCCTTGGCGACGTACATGCTAGTGAGCAGAATCTGGGGACTGTACGTGAAAGGGATCGTCGCACACGTTTCCTTTGTGGTGGCCGACTGGTTGAGTGCAGCCAAATAAGAGTCTGCTAGCGTCCCATATGGCAGACGACTTTCGCTTACTACATCACATCTTCACATACAACCTCTACCCCAGACACAGTAATCGCAGCGAGTGTACGCGACTCATGGTAGACTTTCTGTACCAAGTGGGGCAGAGGGTGAACTTGTGCGTGCCTACATTCGTGTTGCGACAGATAGTGAGTACTGCATGCTCCACCAGAAGCTCTGATTCGCTTCCCTTCGGCCGACTCATATGCAAGATTGCACGGGAGTTTGGCTACAGTCTGGGGATGGAAAGGCCGGCACCGATTCATCAAATTGATGAGAGTACTCTCTATCAGATGGAACTCGGGGCATGACGATGGTGAGCCCGACATGAGGAGAGTGAGGATGAGGCAGAGAGTGAAGAAGAAGAGAGTGAGGGAGGGAGTGAAGCTGAAATAGAAGAAGAAGAAGAGGAATCAGAGGCCCAGGATACGGAGGAGAGCTCCCCTCCTACTCCACTGGTGCAGGGCGCTGATCAGGCCGCTTTGGATGCTCATATGACTCGACTGGAGGAGGATCATGCTGAGTTACGGCAGGGCCAGGCTGTCCTACGACAGGATGTCATGGATCTTCGGGGCCTTGTGAAACACAAATTCAAGAAAGTGACTAGCACGTTGAAGTCTATCCTGTGCTGCATGCAGGATAAAGGCGCCCCTCCTCCATCGCCTGACTCGGATGCCTAGTCATCCATGCTGTTGTTTATAGTTTATTTTACTTACCGCTTTAGGCTATTTATGTTTTCATGTTGATGGATGTAGTAGTTAGTAGTATGTTTTTAGTATTTGAAGCTTGGTTGTAATTAGCTCACACGCATCTTCTGTCATGATTCATGTAACCCTATTATCCATGTATTGTGACAATTTTGCTAAATGAAATACATGCAACCTCTTTTGCTATGAAGTGTGTGGAATGCTTAAGTAGCTGTGTATTGTATTGCTATACTTCATCTTACATGCGTTACACCTTATGCTGTATAGGGCATGCCACGGAAGTATACGAGGAGCACGACACCCCTCTTGCTCACTGATTCAATGGACCAGACTCCTTCCCATATAGGTGGTCCTACGGACCTGGGTTTAGGCTCAGATCAGCCTTCTGCTGGTCCTACAGGTGGACTGCCACCTTTTACACCACCGATTCGTGAGCAGAACCGGGCATCCTCTTTGACACAGTATGAGCCACAGACTGCTCCACCTACTGATAGGTTTGAGCAGATGATGATGCTGATGCAGCAGCAACACCAGCAGCTCTTGACGGTCTTATCTCAGGGTGGGAGTGCGACTCCACCTTCACCATCTACATGCCCTACCGAGACTGCAGAGCCTCTTGTTCAGGCTGAGGATGTATCTCCACCTGCACCTACTGCCTACACTGCGGGAGACATGGGTACTCGCGGTCTTCTCGAGCGATTCCAGCGCTTGAGGCCTCCTACTTTTTCGGGTTCTCACAGACCCGAGGAGGCTGAATACTGGTTAGACCGCATCTCTAAGATACTGAAGATGCTGCATTGTACTGAGGTAGAGCAGGTCGAGTTAGCCGCCTTTATGTTCGACAAGGAAGCTAGCTTGTGGTGGGATAGTATACTGCAGACCGTCGCAGTAGGATATGTATGGACGTGGGCTGCCTTTGAGTTTCGCTTCCACGAGAAATACTATCCTCAGGCCTATCGACATGAGAGGGAGAACGAGTTCCTACGCCTCAGACAGGGTGGCATGACAGTTACCGAGTATGAGCATCGCTTTACTGAGTTGGGCCGCTTTGTTCCGACTATCCTTGCTGATGAGCAGATGCGGATTAGGCGTTTTTCTGAGGGCTTGCGACCTGACATCCGGTCAAAGATGTACTGTATCCGTATATCATCTTATGCGGAGTTGATTCATATGTCTATTTGGGCGGAGCAGGATATAGACCGTTTAACACGCTCTTGTGGCCCTATGGTGCCTAGGCCACGATCGGATACGCAGAGCAGGCCTTTCCTCGGTAAGAGGCCTTGTACTGATTCGCCTTCCAGGATCGCAGCACCAGTGGTTCCGATGAGGTACCCTGGTGTGACTTGTACTTACTGTGAGAGGCCAGGACATCCTGCTGAGAGCTGTTTTGCGCGGATGAGAGACAGCGGCTTTTCACTGCCTCAGAGGATAGATCGTCCTCGCTCACAGGCTATATTGGCTCCACCGCTATGGATAGCACCTGCTCACCCATCTTTCAGACCTCCTGCACCATGCTTCAGGCCGCCTCAACGGCCCATGGTACCTCAGCCCAACCGATCTCAGCAGGCGCGTGTTCATGCGCTTACAGCAGCGGAGCCAGAGACCGCACCTTCATCACCTATGGCCTTCGAGGTCACTGCATGCGTCCAAGGTACTCCCGTCTTCTTATTAGTGGACACTGGATCCACTACCTCTATGATATCATGCACGGCAGTCAAGCGACTGGGTTTGGATACTGCTCCTACGAAGGGAGTGAGGGTCATCACCGCCACGAGGACCTTCTCTGATGTTACTATGATATGTGAGAGCTGCCCAATAGATTTAGGGGACAGGACGGTACTATTTGATCTGATTGTCGCCCCCTATTTCATTACGACGTCATCTTCGGGATAGACTGGCTCACTCAGGTGCGAACAGAGATCGACTGCGAAACTAGGGTGGTGACAGCCTATGGACTTGATGGCACAGCCTTTACTTTTCCTGTTCAGGTCAGTCACGCTACTTGGTTGAGATGTTATGCTTCTTCACTGAAGGATATTGATGGTTCGGTGCTTGTAGAGACGCCTGTAGTCCAGGATTTTGCGGATGTCTTTGAGATGATTCCTGGTTTGCCACCTTGGCGTGAGATCGACTTCATCATTGATCTTATGCCTGGTGCTACACCCATCTCTTTGCCAACTTATCATATGCCTTCGTGTGAGATAGAGGAACTGCGGAAACAGATTGACGGGCTGGTAGAGAAGGGCTTTATATGACTTAGTGTGTCTCCCTGGGGAGCACTTGTACTGTTTGTGAAGAAGAAAGATGGCTCACTACGGTTGTATATTGATTACCGTAGGTTGAACCAAGTCACCGTGAGGAACAAGTATCCTTTGCCTAGGATAGATGATCTGTTTGATCAGTTGAAGGGGGCAAAGTATTTCTCGAAGAACGACTTGCAGTCAGGGTACGACCAGTTACGCGTCAGAGATGAAAATGTGTAGAAGACAGCTTTCAGGACCTGTTTTGGACATTACGAGTTCTTGGTGATGTCGTTCGGTCTTACGAACGCACCAGCCGTGTTCATGGACTTGATGAACAGGGTATTTCGCCCATTCTTATACCGATTCGTCATCGTATTCATCGATGACATCTTGATATACTCTAGGAGTCGGGAAGAGCACGAGGAGCACCTGAGAGCGGTGCTAGATACTCTGAGGAAGAACCAGTTGTTCGCGCAGTATAAGAAGTACGACTTCTGGCAGGAGGAAGTCAAGTTCCTGGGACATGTGGTATCCAAGGATGAGATAGCTGTGGACCTTGCTAAGGTAGTCGCGGTTTAGAATTGGAAGCAGCCTGGCTCGGTTACCGAGGTGAGGAGTTTTCTTGGCCTGACAGGGTATTACCGACGATTCATTCGAGACTTCTCGAAGATAGCCAGGGCGTTGTCACAGTTGACGCGTAAGGATCTGAAGTTCGCCTGGAATGAGAAGGTGGAAGCAGCTTTTCAGGAGCTGAAGGACAGACTGACGTCCGCCCTTGTGCTAGTATTGCCAGAGCAAGGGGTTAAGTACACGATATACACTGACGCATCTCGCGTTAGCTTGGGTTGCGTCCTTATGCAGAAGGACAGGGTGATTGCATATGCTTCGAGGCAATTAAGGAAGCACGAGGAGAAATACCTCACACACGACCTTGAGTTAATTAGCAGCTGTCATCTTTGCATTGAAGCTCTGGAGACATTACCTCTACGGAGATGAGTTCGAGCTTTTCTGCCACCACAAGAACCTTAAGTATATATTCACTCAGCGGGACTTGAATATGAGGCAGCGCCGATGGATGGAGACCTTGAAGGACTTCAAGTTTGAGGTTTCCTACCATCCTGACAAGGCCAACCTTGTGGCAGATGCGTTGAGCAGCAAGAAGGCTATAGTATTTGCGGCTCCGCTGATGATAGCAGAGTGGGATATGTTGGAGTTCGTGCGGGACTTCGAGCGGAAACTCACAGTGGAGGAGCCATTTGAGAGTGTCGTGCACATTCGGGTGCGACCACTAATTGATGACAGGATTATTGAGGCCCAGAAGGGCGATGAGCTGTTGGTTAAGCTTCGAGAGTAAGCTAGCGACACCAGGGACTCCAAGTGGAGAGTTGGCACTGATGGGGGCCTACGATACCGTGGCCGCCTATGCGTCCCAGATATTCAGGACTTGAGACAGGAGCTTCTCGATATAACTCACAATTCGAAGCTTGCGATGTATCCTGGTAGCACGAAAATGTATCAAGATTTGAAGAGGTCGTATTGGTGGGACAACATGAAGGTTCACATCGCAGAGTATGTTTCCCGTTGTCTCACGTGTCAGCAGGTCAAGGCCGAGCATCGCCGACCTCCTGGACTCCTTTAGCCCATGCCCATAGCTGAATGGAAGTGGGACTTCATCTCCATGGACTTCTTCTCGGGGCTGCCAAAGACGAGAAAGGGTTATGACTCTATATGGGCGATCGTGGATCGATTAACCAAATCGGCTCATTTTCTCCCTATCAGAGTGACAAATTCTGCAGACGACTTGGCTAGGTTGTACATCAAAGAAATAGTGCACCTGCATGGAGTTCCCTTGGAGATTGTGTCGGATAGAGACACGCGATTCACATATATTTTCTGGACTCGTATCCAGGAAGCGATGGGTGTGAAGTTAAAGTTCAGCACCGCGTTTCACCCTTAGACCGACGGGCAGACAGAGCGGGTGAATCAAATTTTAGAAGATATGCCGCGGGGTTGTGTTTTGGACTTCAAGGACAGTTGGGATGACTGTCTCCCGTACGCAGAGTTCGCCTACAACAACAGCTTTCAGGCGAGTATTGGCATTGCTCCTTACGAGGCCTTATATGGGCGCCCTTGCAGAGCACCGCATTACTGGGCGGAGGTTGGCGAACGCAATTTGATTGGCCCAGAGTTAGTACAGGCGATCTCAGAGAAGATCGACATTATTAGGCGTCGACTTCTTTCGGCCCAGAGTAGACAGAAGAGTTATGCCGATATGAGGCGACGACTGCTGGAGTTTGAGGTTGGAGATCATGTATTCCTCAGAGTTTTTCCTATGAAGGGAGTCCTTCTGTTTGGGAAGAAGGGGAAGCTTAGGCCGCGATTCATCGGTCCATTTCAGATACTAGATCGAGTGGGTACGATGGCATACCGTCTTGCTTTGCCAACCCCACTTGCAGAAGTACACAACGTATTTCATGTATCTATGCTAAAGAAGTACGTTCCTGATCCTTCACATATTATCAGATGGGAGCAGGTACAGTTGAGCGAGGATGCTACATACGTGTTGCGCCCGACGTGTATTCTTGACAGGAAGGAGCAGGTGTCGCGTAGCAAGGTCTTCCCACTTGTGACGGTATTGTGGACGCATCACACTGAGGAAGAGGCTACTTGGGAGACAGAAGCCGAGGTTTGAAAGAACTACCCTCAGCTTCTCGAAGAGTACGAAAAGGTACTAATTTCGAGGATGAAATTTTTCATTAAGGGGGGTAGATTGTAACGACTCGAAAAATTCCGTACAATGGCCCGAGTACCACCTCAGGTAGAAATCAGTTAGGATCAAATCCTTTAGAAATTAGACAAAGTTAACCAAGTGTTAAACTAGATTGTATATGAAATCCGCACGAATCACTTTAAATACGATCTGCAAGGCCCAAAAACTTGTGGAATCGTTGACGCTACATTACCCTAAAATCTAGGATCAATCTCATTACTCAGCTGCTCTCGGGTGCACATTGAAACTCCTATCAGATCTGGACCGCACATCGAAAGTCTGAATAATACGAGGTTATAGAATTAGGACCGCCTTGCTGGGCTTGATAATCATCTCGGAGATCAAATCCAGATTGTGTCCCACGGCTATTCGCTTGAGCCCGGAGCGAGGAGTGTGAAAAAACCTTGTTTTCTTTATAAATTAAATCAAATTTAAGTAATCTGAGACTTGATGTTTGTGGGCCAAATATAAGCAATCAGACCGTCAGAATCTGACCTAAATACACCCTCGGATCAGGAGAAATTTCATATATATGGCAGTGTACTTGAAATCCCCGATCGAGTTTCAGTGATCGTTGAACTGAAACTGGTCCGCCACGTGCGATCTGAGAATCCGACTGGAACGAAAACTTAACTCCACCTAGATACAAGGTTGGGAGCTTAAGTCCGACCGCACACAGAAAATGGGCCTCCAGAAGTGCTCCGTTGGATCGAAATGGACCCACTTTGGATATAACCTAGGTGTACCTTGACCCTTGGTATATTTTGGTTATGTTTTAGCCTATATAAGGACCTTAAACCCTCTCTCATTCAGCCCATACGAATTTGAAGAAACCCTAGGAGAGAGAAGAGAGAAAAGAGAGAGAAAGTGTGAGAGAAGTGGTAGGATCTCCCTGATACTCTACCCTGCCACTATACGAGCTTAACTACCTCCTTCTAATCGCTTTTCCAGCGATTACAGCTTCATTTCTAGGTAAGAAACCCTAACCCTAATCTGATTTAGGGTTTCAATTGATTCAATTAGCGAAATAGCTAACACGACTTGTGTTATAGGTCGATATACCGTCGTGGAAGGAGACTTAGCGTCCCTACCAAATTTACTACGCTTCTATGGCGTAAGGTGCGGACTTTAGACGTATAGGTTGTGGTTTTTAAGGCTTTCAATGTCGGTTAATGATTTATGACTGACATGAATGCTATTTCACATGCAAAATGTGTCGTCTGTTTCGTTATACGAGTTTATATGAGATATGTAAGATTTAAGCTATTCTATGCATATGTTGAAATGTTTGATTTTGTTTGGAATTTGGATTTGTGCTTAACATGTTTGTTTGTCGTGAATATATGCTAAATACATGTGTGATAACTCCTTAGCGAAATGACTTGCCCTAAATCACGTCACGGCAAAATACGTTATATGTGATAAATGTGTAACCCAAGTGTTTGTGGAAATGTTTAAGTAAACACGGATCCCGGATTCATGCATGCCATGATTTTTCGTCGTGGGTATATGCGTGTGATACACGGGGCAACTCCCTAGTGAAAGGATTTGGCCTAGCACATGTGTAAGCATCTTACATCATGTATGATGAGGTTTGTAGTCTATGTGTTTGTGAGAATGTCTGAACGTGCTAGCGTTCATCTAGTACACTTTGTATGTGGATTGAGATACAAATCTCGGTTACCTTAATTGTGTGAATGATTTCCTACATGTACGCTTTATGGTAAATTCTGTTTACTTATCTACAATGATTGTGTGTAAAATCATGTTTGTGTTGTAATATGCTTTGATTGTAAATGTTGTTTCATAATATGCTTATGTGATTGAAATTCTTGAACTATGGAATCCATTACGGTGGATTGTCTCACATGATTACATGATGAAATGGATTGAGTTTGGGACTATGATGTAGTCCAAACAATCGGTAACGGAATTGAATTCGTGGCTAAGATCCATTTGCCACGTGAGATGTGTTCGATGAACCCGAGTCGTACTTCGGTTCGCGGTAGTGGTTAGGCCACACGAAGTACTTGCGCTTCATGTCGTTCAATTGGTCGTACGCTCGAGCTAGTCGAGCCTGTCAAATAACCCGATCTGTCTTATGTATGTTCACCATGTTTGGACGCCTCTGTCTGAACCTAAGGTATTAAACTTACCAGTGAAATCCCGTTAACCATGGTACCTTTATCCGCTAAGACTCATGAGCCGGACATGGTGGTATGGGACACCGTGGTCGAGCTGTCGGCCTACGCTGGGGCCACGAGCCTCCCCGTAGTGACCATTGAACGACCAGACTCGTGAGCCGAATACGATGGTATGAGACACTGTATTCGAGCTGTCGGCCTACACTGATAAGGTGATGGGGGAGTGGTGTAACGATTCCATGCAACAGCCCTGACAGCCCTTTGTAGTGACCCCGAGCATACTCTAAATCTGCGGAGAGGCGACGAGTTTTTTTCACAGTAGCTAGAGTATATACTAGGCCTGTATTGATAAGGTGATGAGGGAGTGGTGCAACGAATCCGTATAATAGCCTTGACAACCCTTGCAGTGACCTAGAACCATACTATCGTATGAGATTATCTAGGATTGACGACCCTAGAATGGATCATTGTTTGGGAATGATATAAGGAAGGTACCTTAGTTTTCCAATCCTGCTGTTCGAAAGGTATTAATAACAACTCGGTAATCATGCTAATCATCGCACTGCATGTGCCTGGAAGATGTAGAGCACTAAGGGATGAACGCATGCCGCGGACGTAAGATGGTGCCATATGAGGGAGCATTGGTGAGGGGCATGTATCACGACTGCACTTCATACTTGCATTAACAAGAGTACTTAGGATTATTGATTGTACTGCTTTATCATTACTGCTTGACTGATTTGATAACATGTTAACCTATGCTTTATTGTTTCACTGAGTTAGCTACTCACTCCCACGTTACGGGATGGTGTTCTAGACACCCATCAGACTCTGTCTTAGATGTAGGTACCGATGATACATAGGAGGCTGAGCCTGATTACTACAATGATCAGGATGAGTTCTCCTACTGCAGTTCTCTGGAGGCTACGCTTAGGCCATTCAGATGACGGGGCTACAGGGTGTACCAGTATAGTTGTACCATTTTGGCATTTTCTTTTTTTTGAAACAGATACATGTATATGGTGACTCAGTAAGGTGTTCATACTCTGGAGACCGATTGTGACATTTTTGGTTTTATATACATCTGTTTACCTCTTTCAGTCTTCCACTTGCGTTTTATAACTTGATCTGGAGTATGAATGACTGTTTTAGTATAATCTCACTCATGATTATTGTACAAACACCGACAACATTCAATCATAAGCATTTATGTTGCATAAGTGATGTTTTGGAACTCGGGTGTTGAGTTGCTACTCGACCCCCGATTTTCAGGGCGTTACACATACTTTGGATCTTGCTGGTAGCAATCTATCTAACTCTGAGGAAAAATCAAAGAAGAAAAAGTGGGGTCCTAAAGATGGTTGCTTCTTCTGTAAGAAGCCTGGTCATCAAAAGAATGATTGCACACGATTTAAAGAATGACTTGTTTTTAATGATAAGAATCAAGTTTTAGTCTGTTTTGAATCTAATTTAGCTGATGTGTCCATAGACTCCTGGTGGATAGACTCTAGTGCAACTATTCGCATATGTAATTCCATGAAAGATATGCTTCAAAGTTGGACACTAACTAATGCAGAAAGATCGATTTATATATAAAACAACATTAAAGTAGACGTGAAAGCTATTGGAATCTATATGCTTAGGTTATAGTTAGGATACTTTCTTGAACTATTAGATACTGTTTGTGTGCCTTATATAAGGCGCAATTTGGTTTTCATTTCTCATTTAGACAAATATGGTTATAAGGTTAAATTTGAAAATGGAAAATCGAATATTTTTTTATGATTCATTTGTGATCGGTTCTGACACTTTAGTTAAATAACCTTTATCAGCTATGTTTTGACAAGAAAACAAATGTGTTTTATTTGGGAGATTTATTCAATGATAACAAAGAATTTGATAAGAGAACATTGATCACATTTATTTTGAGTTCATTTACATCCTCGAATTCCCTTGATTATGAAAATAAAGTACAATCAATCAAAGCTAGATAAGATAGTCCGATGGAAATTTCGGCAGCATTCCGACGCCTGTTTCAGTCATCTCCTAATACTTAGGAGGAATTGTTGAATCGATCAACTAATCTCCAAGGAAATAGAAATAACTAATCTCCAAGGAGATAGAAATTTTGGCAGTATTCCGACAGTTGCTTCAGTCATCTCCTAGTACTTAGGAGGAATGTTGAATTAATCGCTTCTACTGATTTCTCCCCTTGAAGCTTGAACAGAAGAAATCTAGAGACTTAGCCATTTCATCAGCATGTCTACTCCTTGACTTCATAGACTGCAGGGCAGTCTGGTTGCATGGACCCGCGCAACGGATATCGGTTGCACAGACCCGCGCAACCTAGCGGAGCTTCCTGTCCTACCTTCAATCTTCCTCTTTGCTCTGCTTCCTTTCCAAAATCTTCAATCCGTCCAAATGAAGGAGGGGAAGAGGTATTTATAGGCCCTCGCATGTGTGACACCTTGATTTTGGCACCATGGGACCCACCTTCCAATGCTTGAGACCTTTTTACAAAGAACAAGTTCTAAAATTCATTGTGCGGACCCGCTCAACGGATATTGGTTGCGCGGACCGGCGCAAACCTCCCTTAAGCTACTTCATTCTTCTTCTTTTCCAATTTTCATTCTTTCTCTCAATCTTCCTTTGCTTCAATCCTTTCTTCATCATTTTTTATGCCTCAACAGATGCCCCCTCGATCCTTTTTTGATTGATTCATGAAATCAAATGGAGGATCGATCTTCTTCCTACTAAAGAATTGAATGAACTGTAACTAAAGGATAACTGGATGATCATACTTGCATGGAAGACTAGATAATCATCTTTGTTCAGAAGATCGAATGATCATGTTCAAACGGAAGACTGGAATGATTATGTTCGAACGGAAGGCTTGAATGATCACGTTCAAACGAAAGACTTGAATGACTGCGCTCGAACGGAAGACTTGAATCATTGCGCTCGAACGGAAGGCTTGAATGATCATGTTCAAATGGAAGACTTGAATGATTGCGCTCGAACAGAAGACTTGAATGATCACGTTCAAATGGAAGACTTGAATGATCGCGTTCGAACGGAAGACTTGAATCATTGCGCTCGAACGAAAGACTTGAATCATTGCGCTCGAACGGAAGGCTTGAATGTCCCCTGCTAGCAGTATCGAGCGGATGCTTCACTAGAGAAGATGAAATTCCCTTTTCATCAAAACTTGCCACTGTAACAGCTGTGACGACTTTGTCTTTGAGCAATTTGATCAGAGAACTATCTTTCAACACCGTTGTTGCTGCAACAGTCTCTTTGATCAACTCCAACGACTTTTCCTTCAATTCTGTGTCTAGAAAGTTGTTATTTAATACTGCTCCTGCCGCAACAACTTTTCGATTGTTTCCTTTATTCATGATCTACATAACCCGACATTTCAAATGATGATCTTTCCTGCCAAATTAATCGGAATTAGTATCTTAAGACATTATAATTTTCCACTTTTAGCTTCATGAAGTATTGATAATTTTAAAATATATATATTGAAAACTTCTCTTTTTTTAGGCTGATTGTGATATTCGCAATAAGATAATGATTTAATCATTTCATCTTTGCACTTGTCATCGTTGCTTGTCATCGTGCTTCACATTGCATCTTTTGCTTATTAAATCGTTCTCTTGGAGATATCATCTCCAGCTCCAAAGGTTCAACCGCTGAGTCTTTTGTCTTGTCTTTTCTAGTTTATGCTCCTTAGCATTTATTCATAGACTTTTCCTGGGATTTTTGCCGATTCTGAAAAATAGATAAGACTTCTTTCAATTTTCACTTATTAGCTTTTCAAAGAACATAGAAGTTACTGATGATGATTCCGTTTGTTCTTTGTCTCCATCAGATCTGGTACTTGGAGTCTTGCGATATCATTAATAAGATAGCGAGAAGTTACGACATCAGCATATGAATTTTCCATCGTGCTTAAGAGATCATCAGAAAGACCAAGGCGTAGATTACTTTGAAGACATATATCCTGCTCCCTTTCCAGGTCAACTTTGCATAAAGATTTCTTCAGAAGATAATATTTCCGAAGTGAAACCTTTTGATACCCTTGAAGGATAGATAATCTTTGTTTCTCCTTTAACGAATCTAAAGAATATATTCGAATCCTTATATTGTCCGGGAGAGAATGATGATTCTTCGCTAATTCATTCTTTGCCGCCTTTGAGAATCTTTCACAATATCATTTCTTTATATCGAGATGGCGAGAGATAAAAAGACCTTACGACACTTGTCAATATATTAGTTGGCCTTGAAGACTTGAACTTTTGAGTAGATAATTGCCAATATCTTGAAGACATTTATTGTTGATGTAATTTGGACCTGATTCAAAGGAAACACATTTATTTAAAATTTTCATCAGGCAATTGCGTATTTGAGCATATCTAAAATGAAATGTGTATCTGCAGCATTTTAAACGTTGTACATATAGTTTATGATTTTTGAGCAGTGGTGCTAGTATATTTTGACTGACCATACTTTAACTGGACAAGACTGAACTTGATTCGACCAGACAAGACTTGACTGAACTGGATGACCAGATTTGACTGAACTGGACTTGACACTGGGTTCAAAGAGCAAGATAGTTTACCACCAATTTTGGGCTGGGCTCAAGGATCAAGATAGTTTATCACTGATTTCGGGTTGGGCTCAAGGAGCAATTATAGTTTATCGCTAATTTCGGGCTGGCCAATTTAGGGCTTTTTAAATCGTTGAAGCTTTGTAGGTCTTATGCGTAGTTGGCCATATAGGCTTGGCTAGGTTGCCTTAAATGATAATTTGCCATCGCTGTCGTAAGATTTGTGTGGTTGGCCATATAGGCTTATTCCACTGCTTATTTCACTGTCATGAATAGTGAATCAATAATTGATATATCGCTACTGCTGATATGTTATGACAATGCTTATGGTTAGGATAGTGTATCAGCTTGGCGATGATAATAATTTTAATAAGGTGAGATAAGATAATTTTGTATCAACAATTGATGACAACAGCGATAGTTACTAATTTTGGCGATAATCATCGACGCTTTTCACTTGAAAATCGTCATTGGTGCTTCACATTTGGCGATTGTCGTTAGTGTTTCACATTTGGTGATGACTTGATATGCTTGAAAGCCTGCATTTTATTCATATACAAAAGAAATGCATTCCATGGTGAGAAATACATTTCACGGTTTTTTACTTATCTGTCTTACCCCCTTTTGATTTTGGAAGTATCATATCGATATCTTTCGAAATCAAAATAGCGGTCATCTCCTGAACTGACAGGTATTGCAATGCATATCTGCAACGAATATGCTTTTTATCGTGGCTTTACATCTTTTGTCTCACTCGCTTCTTTTCATTTGAATATTTAGGCTATGATAGTTTGATCTTGTCAATTACTGACGGTTCACCACACGAAGCATGTTACCGTCTTTTAACATGGATGCCCCCAAAATTTTCTTTATTAAGTTTCTGTCATTTTTCTCTTTCTGTCATGCTCTTTTAATCGCAATTTCTCCCTTATTGATTATATTTTGTAGATTTTTCCGGAGAGAATTATAATTTTCCGTATGATGTCCAAATTTACGGTGATAATGACAATAATCCATTCTTCTTGTATTTTCGATTTCTTTGAGGTGTCTTAGCCGAGGTAATTCAATACGCTTCATAGCCAACAATTGATTCAACATAGGAAGCATATCTTTTTTATATTTCATATGGTCTTTATTTTGCCTGGACTTTTTATATGTCATTATAACCACACGACCATTTCTATCTTCTTCATCGCTATCTCTTTTAACATTTTGATAATCTTCTTTGTTTTCTTCTTTCCAAGTTATGTGGGCTGATTTTGACTGAAAAGCAGACACTCTTCCCATCATCTTTTCAAGACCATAAGCCTTCGTAGCAAAATTACGAAAGGTTCTCCAATCTTTATTAATTAGGTGGCATACCAGTTCTGGTCTCATGCCTTCTAAACATAGTTCTATTTGTTCTAATTTCTGCAGAGGATGTTGATATGATGCTGCCAAGTCCTTCCATCGACTGATGAATTCTTCAACTGATTCATTTTCTTCTTGGTGAATAGAGGCCAATTCGGTCAAACTAATTTCTTTGTCCGAAGAGAAAAAGTTTGACATAAAAACATCCTGCATCTGTTCCCAGGTATGAATAGATCCTAGGATTAAACCTGAATACCATTTGAAAGCTCTTCCTTTCAGAGAAGATCCGAATAATCGTAGACAATATTGAGAAATTCTAGAGAAATTTCCCATCTTTGCTATGAAATGCATCATATGCTCTTCTGGTGATCCATTCCCATTGAATTTCTGAAATTCTGGGTGTTTGAAGTCAGCGGGAAATGGTATTTCTTCTATTTCATGAGGATATAGTGTCTGATATTGAAATTTTTTATTCTGACTTCATTCTTCTCTAGATGAATAGATTCGATAACCATCTGCCGGATTTTTTCCTGCGTGATATTCTGAGTAATATTAGGCATTGGCTCTTGAAATCTAACCGCTTGCGGTTGTGGTCTTTCTACTTGTGGTTCAATGTTTTTCACGGCAGTCACTGTCGGAATATTAGGGACTTCTTCAGCCATATGCTCATCTAGTGGAAACTGATCGGGCTGATTAATATCTGTCGACGAGCTTTCTATTTCTTTATACTTTGATTGTTTTGATATTGAAGCAGGAAGCGAGCGCCGTGCTGCTAACACTATTGAATAAGATGAACTATTATTTGATTTGAAACCAGAGTACTGTCGCTTCGAAGAACTAACTGACTCAAATCGTGGTATTCTTAATGCATGAGTTTGCTTGAAATCTTTTACAGAAAGTGCTGCGAGCAAACATTCACTGATCACGGTCGCCTTCCCTTTGTTTTTCTGAACTCGCAATGATTCTGTGGAGGATGTCTTTACGGCTATCGTTAATGGTATCGGAAGACCTTTTGGAGTGACGGGCCTTTCTGTTTTTTTCGAATGAGATGATTGTATGACCGAAGCAGGACTGTGTCTCACAATACTTCGCATACTCGACCCAGTACTTGGCGAGATGATGCTTCTTGCAGAAGTAGATCGAACTTTCCGACTTTTAGATGTTACTATCCTCCATCCTCCTTCATCTTCTTGAGCTACTGGCGAAACAGAGATTGTTCCGTCCATTACACGAAATTCACTACTCTTGATCACAGCAGACTTTGCTTTCTCTGACGCTTTTTACTTACTTAGAGACAAAAATATAAAATTGCAATTAGGCATCTACGTGATAAGTCATTCAATCTCAAAGATGAAGGGGAGGATGTTCCCACTGAGAGTCGCCATTTTGGTGTCTATACAAACACCAAAAAGTGATAAATGTTTTCTGAATATTTTTTAAGTTACCATTGAATAATAAATCCCCAGCAGAGCCGCCATTTTATTTCGACAAGAAAATAAATGTATTTGATTTGGGGGATTTATTCAATGATAACAAAGAATTTGATAAGAGAACATTGATCACATTTATTCTGAGTTCATTTACATCCTCAGATTCCCTTGATTCTGAAAACAAAGTACAATCAATCAAAGTTAGATAAGATAGTCCGATGAAAATTTCGGCAGCATTCTGACGCCTGTTTCAGTCATTTCCTAATACTTAGGAGGAATTGTTGAATCAATCAACTAATCTCCAAGGAAATAGAAATAACTAATCTCCAAGGAGATAGAAATTTCGGCAGCATTCCGACATTTGCTTCAGTCAGCTCCTAGTACTTAGGAGGAATGTTGAATTGATCTCTTCTACTGATTTCTCCCCTTGAAGCTTGAACAGAAGAAATCTAGAGACTTAGCCATTTCATCAGCATGTCCACTCCTTGACTTTACAGACTGCAGGGCATTCTGGTTGCGAGGACCCCGCGCAACCTACCGGAGCTTCCTCTCCTACCTTCAATCTTCCTCCTTGCTCTGTTTCCTCTCTAAAATCTTCAATCCGTCCAAATGAAGGAGGGGAATGGGTATTTGTAGGCTCTCTCACGTGTGGCACCTTGATTTTGGCACTATGGGACCCTCCTTCCAATGCTTGAGACCTTTTTACAAAGAACAAGTTCTGGAATTCGTTGCGTGGACCCGTGCAATGGACATTTTGGTTGTGCGGACCCACGCAACGGATATTGGTTGCGCGGACCCGTACAAACCTCCCTTAAGCTACTTCATTCTTCTTCTTTTCCAATTTTCTTTCTTTCTCTCAATCTTCCTTTGCTTCAATCCTTTCTTCATCATTCTTTATGCCTCAACAAGCTAGATTTTGATATTTCACATGTCTACAGCATTAACTCTTCACATGGAAACACTAAAAGCATTAAGCGAAGTTTAGACTGAAAATTTCTCCATACTATGGCATAGACGATTAGGCCACATCTCTCTTGAGAGATTGGCAACGCTTGTGCGTGAATGAATTCTTCACTCTCTAGACTTTTAGACTTTGGGGTCTGTTTAGATTGCATTAAAGGTAAACTGATTAGAACCAGGAAAAATGGTGTCACTAGGAGCGTATGACTCTTGAAAGTGATTCATACAGACATCTATGGGTTGTTTCTTATAACATCTTGTAATGGGTAGAAGTATTTTATCACTTTCATATATGACTAGTCTCGTTATGGGTACTTATACCTTATTAATGACAAATCAAATTCCCTAGATACATTTAAGATTTATAAGATTTGGGTGATGAACCCTTTCCATATTTATTTAGTTTTAGGTGACAAGCCCGTACCATTGAATGATTATTCACATTTGATGTTTAAGTGATGAAGCCTAATTTGGATAAGTTTGACTTGTAGTATACATTGTAGTATTCTAACTTTCGTAATATGGTTGTATGTAAGTGGATTAATAAAGGCTCGGTTAAAGCCTGCACATCATGACATTTGTGAATAATGTTGGTGACGAGTCACATTACTGTTGGTTTGTATGCATTTGTGGGTAATATTGGTGATGAGTCATATTATTGTGGGTTTGTTTTCTCGAGACATGCATACGCATATCATATCATATATGAATTTAATTAACCAAATTAAGAAGTTGTTTGTAATTCTATGCTATCATTATATATCGATACTATGTGTACTTAGAGGAATGGTAACACTGAGTTGGCCACTCACTCCTTCTTAGGATAGTGTTTCAAAACACCAACTAGATATCATTGATGTATGTACTGTCAAGGTCATGGTCTTAAACGAAATCTATATGGATCCAGTGGAGGATTTTTTACTTTTCCAGTTTATTGACGAGCAGACCTAGTCCAACAGTGGTTCCACTATGTTGTTTTCGATGAAGTAATTACTTAGATTGATTAGACTTTCAGTACTTTGGACATGTGTATTGAGTCCCCAGTTGAGTAGACTCAGATGTTATTTTAGGCGATTATATGGCTACTTTTATGATTGTGTGTCACCACTTTACTTTAAATTTTATATACATTGTTTAGTTAAGTTCTTCATGACTGGTTTGATACTTTTTTGGTACTTAAATTAAAATTATGCTTTTGTAAGATATAAGTGAGATTCAGAATATCAGGGATCGAGCATGTACATAACTCTTGAAATTGAGGGCGTTACAATACCAATGTTTTAGTGTAGTACTTCTCAATGAGAATGGAATATTTGCATAAAAAAGGAATATAAGCTAGACTAAACACAATCGATTTTATTAGTATCTTGGCCATGTTATAACCATTATGCTTTACAATCATATATAAATAAAAGCGATAAACAAAATATGTACCTAATGCGCCTATTGGAACAGATGATCAAGGTAGGTGGTCAACATGATACTAGATTAGGAAAAGGAAGATAAACATGAAACTAAGGTAAATGTAAAAGTAGATAGGTGTGTTTAGTGTGGGGCTCGAGCTCTTCTTCATGTGCTCCTTTTATAGTTTTCTCGAGGTGGTGAGAGCCCCTCACTGGGCTTTTGGATCCTTCGTACAGATTTTCTAGGTACGTAATATCTCCTTAGCAAATCGGGTCTTGCCTTGGAAAGAAAGGACTCCAGACTCAATGACTTCTCAGATCTTCTTCTATAGTTGATCCTGCACGGAGATATTCGTGACCCACTAAAGATTAGGCTTGGGAACCTCAAGGGCTAGCCCTGGACTGATCATAGTAAGTCAACATCTCAACTAGTGTGGTCCACCTTGTCAACCTTAAGGAGTTGGACGGTCCGGATCATACCACCTTTTATTCTTAACCGTCCCCAAAAGTAATGGTCTAGAGTGAGATGGGATTTGACACCCGATAGTAGATTAGGTTGGATCTAGTTCTCTCATTCTCTTAATTCTGATCATCATATAGGGGGGACCTGATATATGTTCATCCATCCCTTTATGATCCGGGTCTGAGACCACAACCAGGTTGCCTTGGATGTCGATTTGACCTCCTGATCTTCGGAATCTTCTGAATCGTTGCTAGTTCCCCGAACGTCTCTGAGAAAAGCTATCATTTTGGAATGATTGTGAGAGATAACCTCACAGATGAGATCATATCTAATAGTGGGATGGGATACGCTCGCTTGCCAGGTCTTTTATAGATGTGTCAGGCATGTTGCCTCATTTAATGGGCACACTAATTGTGGTCACATGGCATGCGGCGATTCATCCCCTTAAAAGGCCTGATAAGAGTCTGTACCATCACATTAATGACAGAATATGTAACATTAAAGGAAGATCATAAGTAAATCTCTTTCGGCGCGAGTGCGAATTTTGCATATGCCAAGTATGTAGTGTCTTCATGTGGCATCTTCTTATTAGTCCACATCGCGACACCGAAAATGGGAGACACTGCCCCCCCTTCATATTGAGAGATGTGATGGGATGTTTGATATCTGAGTTTTTGGTGGCCGTTCGATTTCATGACACGTGTCAGTGCGGGGTTTGCGTTCTACCATCATGCGAGTTAATGCAAGCATCAAAATTCTCCTATCATGATTGTCAGATTCAATGCAGACATAAATGACGATAGTTGGTTTTTCTTTTATATAGTTATGTTTCCATGCAATATTCTTCCTGCTTCTCCTTCGACCGGTTCATGACCTTTGTATGACTATCTAGTTTGGTGGCCTCTTCTCCTAGAACCTTAGTATCTGAGCTCAATTATTCTATTATGGAGATTCTTGCTTCAAAGGTTATCAATTCTGTTATCGACAACCTGATTGACTTCATTCTTTTGGACATCCTTACTCGTTACGAGGTGGACTGACAGACTAATATCTACTTGGTCCAACCTTTTCTCCCACTTTGACCAAGGACTTTTCTTCTCTCATTTCCTTTCTCCAATTGTATTTGAAGAAGGAATTTCTTCTATGAGCTTCTTCTTCGAATTGGTCATAATGGGGCCTCTTTAGGTCTCACTATCGTTTGTGGCCTTCCCCTACTTCAGATTGGATTTCTTGGCTATATCATGTAGAATCCACCTTTGTAGAGCGATGACAGACCATTTTAAAATTCAGTTGCATCCAACTTTCTCTAGTCGAGACGACCATGGATCCTCACCTTCTGATGGCAACAATATGTTTGTAGGATTCTTTCACTAACTACTTCCACTTTCCTTGAGGATTCGTGAGCATGACCATATTATATATTTGTACACTCCGGCCTCTTGCCCTTTGGTGACTTTGTAGAGCCATCGAGTTTTTAATCACCTTCTTCTTTTATTAATCAATGGGCCAATGTTGTTTATAGTGCCTTCCTTCAAGGAGAGATGGGGCAAGGTCCCGTTATGCATTAAGAGCATTGTTCTTTCTTATTAATGTGGTTATGTTATTTTGTATTCTGTATTCTAGCTGGATAAATGACTAAGGAATACAGTGAATAGGCTGAGCTGTTAGCCGCTTGCTAGCATCTGGCTCTTGCTCCTTTTGTTTTATCTCACCTTTACCATACTCTTTATCGTCTTGTGACTAAGAACCTTCATCATTGTGGAGAGCCTTTGTGGAACCTTCAATTACGACTTTGTGAGTACTTTTCTTCACTTAGCTTTTTTTATTTCTAAACCACCTTCTCAGTCCCCAGCTTATGGTACTTCCTGACTGACACACTATTGATTAAGAGAATAATATTTCAAGGATTTTGTTTGTTTGTTTTTATTGACATGAAGAATTTTCTGGATGAATCTTTCTTTCCTTCACTAAAATGATTAATGGTCCAAATTCCTCCGAACGTAGAGATGATCACCTCCACAAGTTGTGGAGCTACCAACATCCTCGTAAACAGCTACCAGCATCCTTATAAACCCTATGACCAAGGCCAGGTCTACTTCTTGTGTTATTACAATAGCTCGAGCATCCGCAAGAGTACGTCCTTCTCCTAGTAATCTTGCTACTAAGTATCAACATTCTCGTAGGCGGCTCCAAAATAGTTGCCCTACTGATGATCAAGCTGAAAATGCTTTGCAAGGAATTGTTGATAAGAAAAGGAAAAAATGGCCCACGATTAGAGATCCTTCTAGAGAAGGATTGATAGAATTTAACCGTCCTTCTCCTAGAGTCACGATTCAAGAACCAACCAAATCTTCTGTACTCGCCAAGTTATTAGAGTTAGCCTTCCTTCCGAAAGTCTATCTAGTCCTTTTTTCCCAAAGGGTAAGTCTAAACTCCGTGTGTACTCTTCATTTTTTTTCCAAACCTGTCTTTTATGGTAAAAATCTATTCTTAATTCTTCTTAAGAGCCAAAGGGAGAAGAGATATTGCCAAAGGGAGAAGAGCCAAAGGGAGAAGAGATATGGAATGTCAAACCTGTCTTAAGAGATATGGAATGTCAAACCTGTCTTAAGAGCCAAAGGGAGAAGAGCCAAACCTGTCTTAAGAGCCAAAGGGAGAAGAGATATTGCCTTTCGTCTGAAATGTCAATGGGTCGGTTTGAGTTCTCTTCCTTGTACTCCACCAAATTCCTCCACCGACGAGATCACAAGGACTGCTGAGGGTAAAAATGCCTTTGTCCTTGGAGGAAATGCTTCAATTATAGTAACATTAACATCCTCTTCACCTGATCAGGGAGGGAAAATGGAGACCAATGATTCTTACCCCAGAGACCGCATTGTTAAACATAAGCCCAAACCCAACCCAAGGTCATGATGAGTAGAAATGGTGAAGCCCAACTCAAAACATTTGTACAAGGCCCAACCTGAGCTTGAGTCTCATCCATAAAAATAAGGAGGGGAGAGAGAGAGAGAGAGAGAGAGAGAGAGAGAGAGAGAGAGAGAGAGAGAGAGAGAGAGAGAGAGAGAGAGAGAGAGAGAGAGAGCTTTTATGCCTAACCTTCAAAGCTTTTCCATGGTCATTACATTCAGGAAAGATCTTACACTACTTATTTTGATCAAAATCCACCGTCTATATCTTCCATATAAGCCTTACTTATAGGATTTCTTTAGATATGGTAGATGGGTTCTAGATATGGGAGATATGGGAGAGATTTTTTCATAGGTTTTAGGAAATTGAGCAATGAAAATGAGGAAAAGGGTTGGAAGTCTCGCACTTATGTCCTTGTCTGCGGTGATGTCAATAGAATGATCCCATCAAGCCTGCCTTTTTAGGGTTTTTTCTCTAACGAGAGGAGAGGAGGAGAGGATTTGTGTGGTTGGGGACGATCTTATGAAGCCTGTTTTTTAGGGTTTTATTTTTCCAAGGGAAGAAGAAAAGGAGGAGATGATTTGTGTGGGTTAGAGGTGAGAGAGAAAAAGAGGGGGATACACGAGGGAGATGACAAATTATTAAAAAAAAAATTAAAAAACCGGGCCGGGCTAGGCTTACAAGCTATCAGCTTTCTATGTCTAGGACTAGCCCAATTTTGAAACGAGTTAGATTTTTAAGCCCATGCCTAGCCCTCGAGTCTGATAGTCCATCCCAAGCCTGGCCCAAGGTGGGCTAGGCTTGGGAGCCCGATCATCCAACCTAGCCCATTGACAACCCTAGCAGCCCCTTCTAAAATTGGGACTAAGATTGCCTGGGAAACCTTTCCCAGTAGTTCCTTTGCTTAGAAGCTAGGTAAGGCCCACCGTAATGTATGTGAGAAATTCATCCCATCGATCCATTTTCCTAGATCATGTTACACATGAGCCTAAAAGTGAGGCAGATCCAAAACTCAAGTGGAGGCACTAGACAGAAAAAAAGTAATGTTCATGAGAAATCCACCTGGTCCACCCATTTTCCTATATCATGTTACACATGATCCAAAAAGAAGACATATCCAAAACTCAAGTGGTGCATTAGACAGGAAAAAGTGGGTAAAGAAATTATTACCATTGAAACCTTCATGATGTTTACATGCTATTCAAACCATTCATAAGGTCATTCTTAATGGGATAAAGAGAAAATATAAAAGTATTAATCTGATCTAAAACTTCGTGGTCTTACGGATGTTTCAATGGTGGACTTTCAATCTAATGGGTTTTTTTGACCTGTCGTCCTTTCGCAACTGGGATGCGCAAGTCCTTTTGCAACTAGGATGCGGAAAGGAGTTTCCTAAAACTATAAAAAAGGGTCCCTAGGTTTTTTTTTGGGGTATGTTGTGTTGATGAGAAAAACAACAAGAGGGTTTCCTAAAGCTTTACAAGGGATTTGCTAAAGGGTTTAGGGCTATCAAAGGTGAGAAAGAGGGAGAAAGAGAGAGATGAAGCTTATAGAAGGGAGGTTCTGCTCGTGGAGGTTCTCTACTGTGCAATCTATATCTCAGCGCTTCTATGTCCTCATAATCGGTAATCTCTCTGGTTTTCTCTATTTTTCTTATTGTTTATCCACTCCTGCGTGAGTGAAGAAGATTGTAACGTTCTACTTCATAGTGGATTGTTGATCTGGACGAGGTCCCGTGGTTTTTACCTCTTTGAGGGTTTTCCACGTAAAAATTCTCTTGTGTGGTGTGTGATTGATGCATTGATTATTTTCATTGCTTTATTATCCATAATTCTGGTTTGTTCTGGAGGGCTAGATCCTAAGGTTTTGTGCAAGGCCCCCAACAAAGTGGTATCAGAGCTAAGTTCATTGAACGGGTAGGATCGGTTTTGAATTATGGAAGGTGGCTCAAGGATGATCAGCCTCAATGGTTCTAACTGGACCATATGGAAGGCTAAGATGGAGGACTTGCTTTATTGCAAGGACCTATATTCTCCAATTTTAGGCATATCAACAAAATCCAAGGATATGACTAATGATGATTGGAAGAAGACGGACCGAAAGGCGGTGCTGTTTATTAGACAATGGTTGGATGATTCTGTGTTCCACCATGTGTCTACAGAAACCTCAGCCGCTAGCCTATGGCTGAAATTACAAGGGCTGTATGAGAGGAAGACAGCCGGTAATAAGATTTTTCTGATAAGGCGACTTGTGAATCTCAAATTCAAAGATGGTGGTTCTGTGGCCGAGCACATGAATGAGGTCAGCAATATAGTGAACCAACTCACCTCTATGAAGATGGTCCTGAATGATGAATTGCAGGCTTTACTATTGCTTAGTTCATTGCCTGACAGTTGGGAGACATTAGTGGTGTCTCTAAGTAACTCTGCGCCAGACGGAAAGATATCCATGGAACAGGTGACTAGCTGTCTCTTCAATGAAGAGACAAGAAGGAAGTCTCAGGGGTCTACTCAGCAAGAGGCTCTTGTGACACAGGAACGGGGGAGAGGAAAGAACAGGAAGGGCGGGAAGGCCCGAGATAAATCAAGAGGTAAGTCGAGTAACAGAAAAGATGTTGAATGCTGAAATTGTGGCAAGAAGGGCCACTACAAACATGAATGTCGTGGTAAGAAAAACGACAAGAAAGGAAAAGGGAAGGAAGATGAATCAGATTCTACTGCGGTCGCTTCAGATGACGACGTTGTAGTTATTCTTTCCGCAGATCATGACGTATGTCTCACGGCTTCGAGTCAGGACACCGACTGGGTGGTTGACTCGGGAGCTTCTTTTCATGTGACTCCACACAGGGACTCCTTCACAAGCTACAAGTCAGGTGACTATGGGACTGTGCAGATGGGAAATTCTGGCGTATCAAAAATCGTGGGAGTCGGTGATATTTGTGTGAAAACTGATGTGGGCTGCACATTAGTTCTCAGGGATGTGAGGCATATCTTAGACCTTCGCCTCAACTTGATGTCGACGGGAAGGCTGGATGATGATGGCTATGAAAGTCGGTTTGCTGGTGGGCAATGAAAGCTCATCAAGGGTTCGTTGATCGTGGCCAGAGGGAAGAAGTGTTGCACCCTTTACAAGACAAGTGTCAGTATGTGCAAGGGTGGGTTGAACGCAGCGGAAGATTCAGCTATTGACATGTGGCACAGGCGTCTAGGCCACATGAATGAAAAAGGGCTTCAGGTACTAGCAAAGAAGCGGCTCCTTCCAGACATGACAGGTACACCTCTCAAAACCTGTTTTGATTGTTTATCAAGGAAACAACATAGAGTTTCATTTATTAAAACTGCTTCTCATGTTAATAAAGTGCATGCATTAGATTTGGTTTATTCTGATGTTTGTGGTCCTATGAGGACAGAAACCTTGGGTGGGGCATTGTATTTTGTTACTTTTATAGATGATGCATCTAGGAGGGTTTGGGCTTATGCTTTGAAATCCAAGGACGAGGTCTTTGGTGTGTTTAAATTGTTTCATGCTATGGTCGAGAGAGAGACAGGTAGACCATTGAAGTGCATCCGCACTGACAATGGTGGTGAATATATTGGCGACTTTCACGAGTACTGCAAGTCCCTGGGTATACGGGATGAACAGACGGTTCCCAAGACCCCCAGCATAATGGTGTAGCTGAGCGAATGAATCGCACCATTGTTGAGAGAATCAGATGCATGTTATCCCATGCGAAATTGTCCAAGACGTTCTGGGGAGAAACAATGCACACGACGGTGTATTTGATAAACAGGTCTCCATCAGCCCCGTTGAATGGAGAAGTACCTGAGAAGGTGTGGACTGGACAGGATCCATCGTACAGTCATCTTAGGGTGTTTGGATGCAGGGCATCCGTTTACGTACCAAAGGACGAGAGGTCTAAGCTCGATATGAAGATCAGGCAGTGTGTGTTCTTGGGGTATGGTGATGAAAAGTTCGGTTATAGATTGTGGGATCCGACCGAGAGAAAGCTCGTCAGGAGCAGAGATGTGGTTTTCTTTGAAGATCAGTGTATAAAAGACATTGGTAAGTCAGAGAAGAATCAGCCTAGTTCAGGTGAGCTAGAGGACACGGATCCGATTATTCCTCCCGTGGTGCCTGATAACGGGAGAGTACAGTAGGTGCAGAGGACGAGGGAGTTCCTTCAGAAGATGGACCAGGGGAGCAGCCCCCACTTGATCCACCTGTTGAGCTACAGGTGAGGAGGTCATCTAGGGACAGACATCCGTCCAAGAGGTACTCGCCACATGAGTACATTATGCTGACTGATGGGGGAGAGCCAGAAGATTATTCTGAGGCCCTAGCCGACGAGCATAAGGGGGAGTGGTTGAAAGCTATGCAAGAGGAGATGTAATCCTTGCATAAGAACCACACCTATGATATGGTGAAACTGCCTAAGGGCAAGAAAGCTTTGAGCAACAAGTGGGTGTTCAGAAAGAAGGTTGAGCAGAAGAATTCACAGATGAGGTTCAAGGCCAGACTTGTGGTGAAAGGTTTTGATCAGAGGAAAGGCATAGACTTCGAGGAGATATTCTCACCAGTGGTGAAGATGACATCCATACGGGTGTTGCTTGGATTGGCGGCTAGCATGGATCTGGAGATAGAGCAGTTAGATGTTAAAACTGCCTTTCTCCATGGTGACCTGGAAGAAGAGATCTACATACACCAACCAGAGGGGTTCGAAGTCAAGGGCAAGGAGCATATGGTCTGTAGGCTGAGGAAGAGTTTGTATGGGCTGAAACAAGCTCCACGGCAATGGTACAAAAAGTTTAACTCGTTTATGTTAAAACATGGGTATGACAGAACGGAGTCGGACCACTGTGTGTTCACGCGCAAGTTCTCAGATGGTGATTTCTTAGTTCTACTATTATACGTTGATGACATGCTCATCATGGGAAAAAACATTAAGAAGATCAACATGCTGAAACAGGAGTTGGGCAAGTTTTTTACGATGAAAGACTTGGGCCCGGCTAGACAGATCCTAGGAATGGAGATAACCCGTGACAGAAGCAGCAGGAAGCTCTGGCTGTCACAAGAGCGGTATATTGAGAAAGTCCTAGAGCGGTTCAATATGAATGCAGCGAAGCCGGTCAGTACTCCACTAGATGGTCACTTCAGATTGAGCGACAAACAGTGTCCCAAGACGAAGGCAGAGGTGGAAGAGATGCAGAAGATACCCTACGCGTCAGCTGTAGGAAGTTTGATATATGCTATGGTGTGTACACGCCCAGACATAGCATATGCGGTTGGTGTTGTCAGCCGGTATCTTGCCAATCCTGGCAAAGAGCATTGGGCAGCAGTGAAGTGGATATTGCGGTATCTAAGAGGCTCGTCCAGGTTGAGCCTATGCTATGGTGACGGTAAACCTGTGTTAGAGGGCTACACAGATGCAGATATGGCAAGTGACATAGACTCAAGGAAGTCTACATCGGGGTTCATGTTCACGTTTGCAGGGGGATCGGTTTCTTGGTAGAGCAAGCTACAAAAGGTCGTAGCATTGTCGACGACAGAGGCCGAATACATTGCAGTCACAGAGGCATATAAAGAGATGCTTTGGATGAAAAGGTTCCTACAGGAACTTAGCCTAAAGTAGGAGGAGCACGTGGTCTATTGCGATAGTCAGAGTACTATACACTTGAGCAAGAATCCAAGTCAGCATTCCAAGTCAAAGCACATAGAGATTCGGTATCACTGGATCAGGGATACTTTGGAACAGAAGGTGTTACAGCTTGAGAAGGTCCACACGGATGATAATGGGTCAGATATGATGACCAAGGCCTTGCTCAAGGGCAAGTTTGAGGTTTGTAGAAACCTGGCTGGCTTAAAGAAGGTGAATCCCTCCTGGGTCAAAAAGGGGAAGATTTGATGGGTTTTTTTTGACCTGTCGTCCTTTCGCAACTGGGATGCGCAAGTCCTTTCGCAACTAGGATGCGGAAAGGAGTTTCCTAAAACTATAAAAAAAGGGTCCCTAGGTTTTTTTTAAGGATATGTTGTGTTGATGAGAAAAACAACAAGAGGGTTTCCTAAAGCTTTACAAGGGATTTGCTAAAGGGTTTAGGGCTATCAAAGGTGAGAAAGAGGGAGAAAGAGAGAGAGGAAGCTTATAGAAGGGAGGTTCTGCTCGTGGAGGTTCTCTATTGTGCAATCTATATCTCAGCGCTTCTATGTCCTCATAATCGGTGATCTCTCTGGTTTTCTCTATTTTTCTTATTGTTTATCCACTCCTGCGTGAGTGAAGAAGATTGTAACGTTTTACTTCATAGTGGATTGTTGATCTGGACGAGGTCCCGTGGTTTTTACCTCTTTGAGGGTTTTCCACGTAAAAATTCTCTTGTGTGGTGTGTGATTGATGCATTGATTATTTTCATTGCTTTATTATCTATAATTCTGGTTTGTTCTGGAGGGCTAGATCCTAAGGTTTTGTGCAAGCCCCCCAACACAATCCTCACTGTTTCCTACCGTGTGACTTAATTATTAGAGTTTTAAATATGCCTTTATTTTTTAATTTTTTAATTTTTTTGGCTCATTTCCTAACATCCATCTTTCAAAACATATGAACAGAAAGGATTTCTCGCAAACATTACAGTGCGCCCAACTAGCTTCTCGAGCACATGAGCTTTCAGAGAGAAAAGTTTCCACAGCAATCTGCGTCCGTAAAATTGTCCCGATTTGGCCAATTCAAGAAAACGATTAACGAAGACTCAAGTCAAAGTCCACCGAGAGGTGAACGATTTCTAACCACGTTATTGGAAAGCTTGACTTTTCTTTTTTCTTCTAAAGAAACGCTATCATCTAAAGAAATGTCTAACTCAATAAATTAAATTGCATACCATCAAACCCTTTCTCACGGCATAAAAATACGTGTTTTATTTATTTATTTTTTTAATTACAAGATTACCCTTTGATTTGATCAACTTTTGTGGGGACACTGACCTTTAGCACGGGCTAATCTCAGCCGCCCATCTAAAGTTGATGGAGAGCCTTTAATCCTTTTTGTTAAGCGCTTTTCCAAAGCAACGCAGATTTTCTTGGACGCGGATTATCTACTGACAGGTCTGTAGCGAGAGTGTCTACTGAAGTGACGTCACCAAGTTCTGTGGGTCCCACCATTGTGTATGTTTTGCATCCACACCGTCCATTCATTTGGAGAGACCATTTTAGTGTATCAGACAAACAATGAGTCAGATCCAAATCTTGAGTGGATCCCACCACAGAAAACAGTGGAGAGAGTGACGCCTACCGTTAAAAAACTTTTAAAGTTCACAAAAGTTTTAAATCAAGCTGATATTTGTGTTTTCCCTTCTTTAATATCTGTGTTAACTTATGAACAGGTTGGATCTCAAATAAACATCACGGTGGACCTTAGGAAGGTTTCAACGGTAGGCGTCACTCTCTCCACTGTTTTCTGTGGTGGGGTCCACTACATCTTTGTATATGCCTCATTCTTTTGATAACGCCCTAAAATGATATCTCCAAGTGGATGGACGGTGTGGATACAACACATACATCATGGTGGGACCCACGTAACTTGGTGACGTCACTTGAGTAGCAAGTCTCCCTACTCAACCTGTCAGCAGCTAATCCGAATTCCATACTTTCCAGGAAGGTCTGGAACGTTTTAGTTCTCACATTCCTACTAAACCTTTCGACTTTTCTGATAGTTCGCCATCATTTTCTACCTTGGCGTCTCATCCACGGTGCTTGTTGCGTGTCTCTCAATGCAGGCTGTCCAAATAACTATTAACATCAGATGGACCGGATTCCACAATCAAATGGACAATTAGATGATATGATCAGTGGTCCCCACTCAATGAACAAAATTATAAAGTCATATTATTTATTAGTGTGAATTTTGGGCCATGCTATGTTACAATGTGTTCTGCAATTTGAACAGTCATGAGAAAAACTTTGATACTCTCGCAGAGTATGATGGATGATACACGAGCCCTAACAAATTACTTGGAAATTAAATATGTAGCATAGAAGTAAGTCAAACTTAACCGTCCAAATTATAAATCTCAGTTTAGATGTATCATGTGTCTAAAAATAATACTTATATGATTATAAAAAATAATGTAGGTGGGCCATGTTAATGCAACTCATGGATTTGATCCTACGCGGTTAACAAAGACTCAAGTCAAAGTCCATCGGCGTATGAACTATTTCTAACCATATTATAGAAAAGCATGGGGCAGCTTGTAGACTTTTCCTAATGAAACACTGTATTGTCTTCGAGAAGTCCACCTCAATAAAAGTTGCATGCCGGCAGCCCTATCTCACGGTCACGGCAAAAACGTGGTTATTTATTTATTATTATTATTTTTATAACAAGATTACATTTGGATGCAAGCAACTTTTCCTTTGGATTCACCATTCTTTAATAAGGGCTAATCTCTGCTGTCCATTTAGTTGAAGAGCATGTAACCCTAGTTGTTAAGGAAGTGGATTGCGTCCTACCCAGGTTGTCTCTAGCCACTAACTGACAGATCTGTATGGGGGCACCATGATATATTTGTTTATTCATGTTGTCCATCCCTTTTCTCTCAAAAATGAAGCAGATCTAAAGCTTAAGTGAACAACACTAGAGATGACTTGCATTTAATGCTTTCTGTATTTAAATGGAACTCAAGCTTCCTATTTGGTGTGGTTCACTTTAGTGTTGGATCGGTCTCATTGGTTCCTTAAAATGATATGAGAAAAGAAATGAATGGTGTCGATAAATAGATATATCAGGGTGCTTGGGTGTTGGATTTACCTCGTATTCTGAAATGATTCTAGAAAAGGAATAAACAAATACATCACGGTGGGCCCCACCCAAACTGTCCATTCATAGCTAGAGACAGGCGGGTATTGGGTGCAATCTGCTTCCATTTTCTAGGCGCTTTTCAAAGTAATGCAAATTTTCTTTTGTTGAATTTGATATTCCAAGGAGTTTATGGACCGTTTTAGTTCTTAGTATTCAATTAAACCTTTTTACTTTCGTGTTAGTTTGCCACCATTTTCTAACTTGTGGCGTCTCATCCACGGAGCCTTTCGTGTGTCCCTCAATTCAATATGTTCAAATGGCTAGGAACAATAGATCGACCGGATTTCTTAAAAACAATCACAGTGAATGATCCTAACCGTCAAACTGCTGAATATCAAATGGACAATTAGATAATATATATGGCCAGTGGTCCCCACTCAAAGTCACATGGTTAATATGGCCATGCTCAGTGGCAATTTGGACAGTCATGAGAAAAACTTTGATACTCGGGCAGAGTATGATGGATGATACACGAGCACTTAAAAATTACTTGGAAATTGAATATGAAGCATAAAAGTAAAATTAAACTGTCCAAATTATAGTTCTAAGTTTAGATGTATGATGTATCAAAACACTAAAGCTCAGATGTTGGGCATTCATTAGACAGTCATAAATGAGAAATATCCAGTGATCCTATTTCAACAAACATGTGTCCACGAATCAAAATTAGCAGTGGTTAACAGTTTAACTTTTAGAGTGTGGGTTAGCAACGGTGGGTTCCACTATTTACTGCTTTAATTTGAGTTACCATGTGCTACATGCAATGCCTGCATATCAAACGTCAGACCATACTAGAGTATCAAATGATTTTCCAATTATCATATGGTTCTGCTTTTAAAACATGAAAAAAATAAAATAAAAATTACAAGCATTCTCAAATAACCAAGGTTAGCCTTTTGTTAGACATAGCATATCATGCCATCCAAATTGTGGGCCTGTAATGCAAGGGGATAACACGACAATCACTTGAACAGCTGATCCAAAATGCATGCTGGCGGATCTTATAATTTGGATGGTTTGGATCGAGGGATATGTTGGTCACTTTTACAGTGGGTGTGAACATGTGCCCAATAAAAGTGCTCACAAAAGCCGGCATGAATGTGGGCCATGAATTACACAATATGATCTACTCCTTCAATGTGACCCATCCTAGAAGTCAGGCTGGCCCACTTATCATGAGAGCAATACTAGTGCATGTCGAATGCATGATTATTATTTCTCTAATTGTCCATTTATTGGTACAACCGTGGCCCACTTGATAAATGGACGAGTGACATTTTTGGCTAACAAATATTCACATGGGGACCTGTTGAGAGGATGCGCTAAAGCAATTCTGAGTTAGAATCAAACAATAAGGGATTAAATAAATCACATGGAGAACACAATGTTTTACGTGCAAAAATCCCCATGTGAAAAACTATAGTATAAAGCGACAACGAATCCACTAAGATAATCAATATTATAAGAGATGGAAGAGTTTACCGATCCGAGAATATACTTCAAAAACTACAAAAACTATAGCTTTGATTTCCCTTTGCTCACTAAGGGCCCGTTTGGACAAGTGTATTAGGGTGGAGTATGTTGCAGTGGGTTGGAGTGCACAGAAAACGAAGCTGAGTCCAGTCGCTGAGGTGTTTGGACTGGCAAGGGATTGAAGCCGATGGGATTCACCAACAATCCAGCTGGATTCGGCAGCGGATTGGATTTCTGCTACCAGAATAGTCCTTCCATGAGAAAAACTTTGATACTCTGGCGGAGAATGATGGATAATACGCAAGTACTTAGAAAATGCATTCTAACAGGTACGGATAGTCAAATTAATCCATCCAAATTGTGATGCCTAGTCTAGATGTAGCATGAACAAAAAATTAAGCTAATTTTTTAATCTGACTATCTTTATGGTAGACATTTATTGGATGGTTAAAAATTAAAAATATCCCAACGACGAAAAAATGTCCAAAAATACGACGTCAGAATTTTCCCACCAATATGATTTTGGGACTGTCATTTTGTAACAGTGGGCTCCACAATTTAGTCGGTTTAACTTGAGCTCATGCATGCCATGTATACAGTTTCCAAGTGTCCGCACATCAAGCGTGTTGCGCGCCTGCGCCAAAAACAAAGAACAAGAATAAGAAAAATCGTTCGACCGTCCAAACTTGCACACCATATGGGCGCTGGATCGTCACTCCAATGGGATAGGAGACAATCCACTGACATCCAATAAATTGCTTCGTTTTATGTGCACTTCAACCCACTACAACATACTCCACCCTAATACTCCCGTCCAAACGGGCCCTAAGGGGGTGTTTGGCGCATGGTATTGAGAAGGATTAGGTAGGATGGGATTCAAAAAACATAATTATTACATATGGGAGGGATTGTCCCCGGTTACCATGGGATAAGCTTAATTCCATGCTATGCTTGTAATACGGTGGTACATTGAATGGATATACCCACCATCATTTGAAACTATTGAGAATAACACATATGTGTTATATCTAAACCATTCATATGTTTTGTAACCTCATTTTATGGCATGGGCCTAAAAACGAGGCAGATCCAAAACTTATGTGGCCCCAAAGAAGTTTTCAACGGTAGGTATTCAATCCCCGCTGCTTTCTATGGTGGGGTCTACTTGAGCTTTAGATCTACCTGATTTTTTGGCCCATGCTCTAAAATGATCTCGAAAAATAGGTGAACGGTGTGGATATAGACCACACATCATGGTGGGACCTACACAACTTGCCAACAGTGAGTGAAGTTGGTACGGACCCAGTGCAATTCCATCTAATCTAATTCCAAGCTTTTCCAGTCTTCCCAAACATTGAGTGGAATTGGCACGGACCAAATGCAATTCCATCCCACCTAATCTCATCTAATACTATGCGCCAAACGCCCCCTAAAAGTCTCAAGCACATTTTTAATACCCCAATCCTCAATTACAAACCCTTAAAAATGATTTAAACCGAATTAGGAAATAAAACTTGTGATTTCGCAAAACTACGTAAGTTGATCGATGAGAGTTTCGATCATATCGAGTGCCATCGATGACCCATTGATGGGATTGAAGCCATCTTCGATCAGATCGATTTGGACCCACAAACTGTCTAGCGAGAAATGGTTTTAAAAAATGAATTTTCTCGATGGGATTTAGTAGGTTGTACATGAGCTCGACAACAACTTGATGGGATCGAGTGGTCTGTCGATTTCATCGACAAACCTAGTTATAGATAAATTAAAGATATCTGACAATAATCTCTACATTATCTTCGATTATCACAAACCACAGCTCCAAGTTTCATCTCTAATTGCCTCCATCATAACTCCACTATCGTCGTTGCTTCTCGCGTGCACTCCGCTTTCGTCAAGCCATCGCTAAGCTTAAAGAAGTGGCACAGAACTTAACCTTCTCTATAGGAATTACCTTCATAAGTATGTCTACTAGATTTACGCTTATGTGGATCTTATCAACAATCACTCTACCTTCGTCAAGTACCTGTTGAATAAAATGATAATGAACATTAATATATTTAATACGAGAATTGTAAACTGAGTTTTTTCCCAAATCGATCGTGCTTTCACTATCATAATTTACTGGCACAACTTCTTGCTGAAGCCTAAGATGATTTATTATCTCTCTCAACCAAATACTTCATTTGAGTGCTTCTTTCACCGTTATATACATTGCTTTTGTTGTGGAAAGAGTTACCACAGACTAAAGCTTCGACATCCAACTAATCATTGTATTCGTTAGCACAAACGAGTAATCGAAAGTCGATCTCCTGTTATCTATAGTACCTGTGTAATCGGCATTCACATAGCCTACCAACTTTTCCTTAGACCTTTCAAACGTCAAGATGTAGTTTACTGTACCTCGAATATACTGAAGTAACCATTTCACTGCTTTCCAGTGTTACTTGCTGAGGTTGGCCATGTATTTGCTCACAATACCCACTACATGTAAAATATCAGGTATCGAAGAAACCATGACATACATCAAACTGCCAATATTGTTCTAATAAGGCACATGAGACATCACTTACTTTTCTTCATATATAGTATGATATTGTTTAGAAGAAAGCTTAAAGTGAGAAGCATGGGGTGTGCTAACCTGTTTCGCTTCGTCCATACCATACTTAACCAATACCTTCTTAAGATATTCTTCCTGTGATGACTGTAGCCTACTCATTTATCTATCTTTATGAATATCTATGTCAAGAATCTTCTTTACAGCCTACAGATATTTCATTTCGAATGTCCGTGACAACTAAGTTTTCATTGTATCGATCTCAAACATGCTATGGCTGACAATAAGTATGTCATCTACGTACAATACTAGTATGATGAATTGTCAATTATTCAGTATCTTGTAATAGACACAATAATTCTATTCACTTATGGTAAATTGCTGATCCATAATGAAAGAATCAAACATTTTGAACCACTAGTTAGGTGACTATTTCAGGCAGTATAATGACCTCCTTAACTGCAAACTTTATTTTCCTTCCATTTCACTTCAAACCCTTCTGTTTGCTTCATGTAAATCTGCTCCTCCAACTTCCCATGAAGGAAAGCAGTCTTCACATCCATCTGTTCCAATTTTAGATTGTATTGGACAATCAATGTCAATACAAATATGATAGATACCTACTTGACTATAGTTGTGAAAATATCAATGAAATCAACACTCTCCTTTTGCGCATATCCTTTTGCAACCAATCTCACCTTGTATCTATCAAATTTCTTCTTATAAATTCACTTACAGCCGATTACTTTAAGCTCCACTGAAAGCTTCACCCACTCCCATGTCTCATTCTTATGCATAGAATTCATATCGTCATGCATAGTCACTATATACTTTTCAGTATCAAAACTGTTTAATGCTTCTTAGAAGGTAGACAAATCCCTATCATTCGTAATGAGGGCAAATACAACATTCGAGTCATCCCTGTATCTGACTAACAATCTGCAATCACTTTGCAGATTTCTTCTGAGATGTGGTTGCTCCACCTACTCCTGTACATCTGTTTGTGGTTTAGGTTCTGCTTGTGTATTTTATTTTTCAATCTTGATATTAATGACCGCTGATTTCTCCGGTTTAATTTGTTTGTCCTTATAGAACAAGGAGTCTTCATTAAACCTGACATCTCGGCTAATTATGATATTTCATATGACTCAGTCATACAACTTGTACCATTTCACACCATCACCATGAAAATATACTTATTAACCTTTTGGTCTATCTTATCTCTCTTAACTGACTATGAGAGTAAGCGTCACAGCCAAATACACATAACTGTGAGTAGTTTACCTCATGACCACCCCACACTTCTTCAAGAATTTTGTAGTCTATCAGCGTAGACGGGAACCGATTCACCAGGTAATAAGCCATGTTAATGGCCTCCATCCATAACTCTTTGCCCAATTCAACATTACTCAACATGCTTTGTTCTCTCTCTCTAAGAGAGTACGATTCATCCATTTTGTCACTCCATTATGCTTCGAGGTATGCCTCACTGTATTGTACTTCACAATTCCATTATCTTTGCAAAACGGATTGAATTCCTTTGAAGTGAATTCACTTCCATTATCAGTCCTTAATACCCTCAATTTTTGTCATGTCTGCCTTTTAACAATTGTTTTTTAAACTTAAAATGTAGCAAAAACATCATATTTATTTTGTAGGAAATAAATCAACACTTTCCTGGAATAGTCATCAATGAAAGAGGCAAAATAAGATGATTCATAAGGAGAACCAATAGGCGACGAACTCCATATATCTAAATGCACATACTCAAGCACACCTTTATAAGTTTACCATATATACAATGCTCGCATATACTAATTTCAATACTTTTAAAAACAGGAATCAAGTAACTATAAGAAAGTACCTTCATGTTGTGGTTGCTCATGTGTTCTAGGATCGCATGCCACTATCGTGCTGATATGGATTCTGCTACAAATGATGCAGCTCTACCCATTTCAATGTTTCCGATCAACTTGTATAGATTATTGCTCCGCTGCACTTTCATAATAATAAGTGTCCATGTCGAAACTTGAAGGACCTTATCATAACCAGTGAACTTACAATCAAGTGTCTCAAGAGAAAGATATCAAATTCTTCTTGAGGTCTGGAACGTGTCGAATATCTGTTAGAATACGCTATATCCTATTGAACATTCTAATATGCATTGAATCGATTCCAACCTTATAGGCAATGTTATTACCTATAAAAACTTGTACACTGTTGTATTTATTGTATGTGATGAACCAATTCTTATGAGAAGTCATATGGTATAACGCCATCAAATCCAAAATTCAGTTGTTACCAAGGTAACCATATTTAAATTTGGTCAAGACATCCCACCATCCACCTCCTCGTATGATTGCCTTGTATTAGCCACTTTTTGCACATTCTCTGATTCTTTCCCTTTTGAGCCTTAGGTTTCCTACACTCCTTCTTCATGTGTCATGTCATCCCACAATTCCAACAATTCATCTTGCCATTCCCTTTCGATTTGGATCGCGATTTATAATTGCCCTTCTCTATTTCAATATTCAATCCTTTGGCAACCAATGCATCTGTATAGATACCTCCGTTACCGTCTTTCTTTCTTAACTAGTTCTCATGAAGGGGTGAGATGACAGTCTCCACATCGATAGCATCCCTACAGTGGATCAGCGCGTCTACCGAATTCTTGAAAAATGGTGAAAGTGAATTCAAGAAAATTAAGACTTGATCTTCCTCTTCGATCTTAACATTCGCATTCATAAGTTTATATAATAACTTGCTGAAAATGCTAATGTGTTCATTAATGTCAAACCCCTCTATCATCTTAAGCTTATATAATTGTTTCTTAAGATATAGATGGCTACCCAGGGATTTCTTCATGTACAAATTATCTAGTTTCGTCCATACTCCTGTGGTGGTCTTTTAATCCAAGACATTATATAGGACATTGTCCGCTAGACACAATTGTATCGAAGTTATAACATTCTCGTTTAGTCCATCACATTCTTCATTAGTCATAGATGTAAGAAGCTCGCCTTGCTAAGGAGGACGTGTAGTAATCCTTGCTGAACTAGGATGCCTCTCATCTTAACTTCCATAGTTTAAAGTTATTTCTCTCAGTGAACTTCTCCGTTTTATACTTAATATTACATCTTTTAGAAGACGTGCGTTTCCAGATTTTTTAAAAAAAAACTCAAAACCCAACATTACTTTTGATACCACTTGTTGGGGGACGTGTGGAAGTAACCTTGAGTTAGAATCAAACAATAAAAAATCAAATAAACCAAGCAGACAGAGAACACAATGTTTTATATTGAACAACCATAACACAAAGCAACAACGAATCCACTATGATAATTAATGTTATAAGAGATGGAAAAGTTTACCGATCCGAGAATACACCCTGAAAACTACAAAAACCCTAGCTTTGATCTCCCTTTACTTACTAAAAGTCATAAGTACATTTTCAATACCCTAATCCTCGATTACAAACCTTTAAAAATGATTAAAACCAAATTAGGAAATAAAACACGCAATTCTGCAAAACTACGCAAGTTGGTTAATTGGAGCTTCGATCATATCGAGTGTCATTGATGACCTATCGATGGGGTCAAAGATATTTTTGATCAGATCGATTTAGACCAAAAAAATATCCTACAAGCAAATGACAAAAAAATAAAATTTTCTCGATAGAATCAAGTGGGCTATCGATGGGATCAACAACTGTTCAATGTGATTGAGTGGTCTATCAATTTCAACGATATACCCAATTACAAACAAATTAAACAAATTAAAGACATCTATCAACATAACTACCATATAAATGTTTAAGATCCTTCAAGTTGCCATGTTGGCGCTTGAAGATTGGCTTATGGAATCGGCATCATTACTACATTGAGCGTGAGTAGTTACTAAAAATTTATTCATGCAATTAGTTGAGAGTGACTAACTTCTGAGTTTAGAAAGACATTTGAAGGAATTTAGAACATAAGAAAAAAAAATATTTGGGTAATTTTAATGTTTCTGTTATTATTATTATTATTATTTTATTATTATTATTATTATTATTATTATTATTATTATTATTATTATTATTATTATTTTAATTAGGATATTTTTATTATTTACAATTTTTATTTTTATTTTATAAATAGCCTACATTATTTTTCTTTCTTATGTATAGTTTGAATCTACTCATTAGACTTGCCCATGCCCCTCACACGCAAAGTTCCTATGGTCACAAGCTATCTAGGACTCATAGAGAAGGCAGTAAAGAAATAATTCCGTCTATCAGTTCTGCATGACCGCAATATTACAGCAGTCCAAAAGATAGGTAGATCTAAAACTCAGGCGGGCTGCACCAACAACAGCGATTGAATACCTACAATTGAAATTTTTGTCGGGGCCATATAAGTTTTGTATCAGGATGATATTTGTAGCTATAGTTTATATAAGTGGTAATAATCCTTTTAACGGTTTGAATGGCATATAAACGTCATTTCCTTTTAACTTTTTCATATGGTGTGGCCCACCTGAGTTTTGGGTCTACCTGATATTTGGACTCCTGTCATAATGTGATCTTGCAAAATAAATGGACGGAGTGGCTTTATCACGGGCATCTCTGTGGGCCCCACGTAACTTCCCACCATAGGAACTTCCCATGGCGGGGGCAAAGGTGTAAGGCCCACCCCCACAACACATGATATTGTCCGCTTTGTCGAAGCTCACGGCTTTAAAACGCGTCATGTCTGTTAAGGGAGAAATCCAACATATAACCACCACAACTCCAGACAACTCTTCCGATGTGGGACAAGTTACGCTACAGTCAACTGCAACAGTAGCTCGCCCAGCACAGTAGCCTGCCAGCCACATAGTAGTCTGCCAGCCACGCTTGGGGGCCCGCCCACATATGTGCCCGCCCACGTGTGCCCGCCCACATGAAGCAGTGACCGGGGCGTCACATTATCCCCCACCGAGGGCAGAGCCGTCCTCGGCTCTGATACCATTTGTAAGGCCCACCCCCACAACACATGATATTGTCCGCTTTGTCGAAGCTCACGGCTTTAAAACGCGTCATGTCTGTTAAGGGAGAAACCCAACATATAACCACCACAACTCCAGACAACTCTTCCGATGTGGGACAAGTTACGCTACAGTCAACTGCAACAGTAGCTCGCCCAGCACAGTAGCCTGCCAGCCACACAGTAGCCTGCCAGCCACGCTTGGGGGCCCGCCCACATATGTGCCCGCCCACGTGTGCCCGCCCACATGAAGCAGTGACCGGGGCGTCACAAAAGGCATGTCATGTATGTGTCTCTTTCTTTCCCTCACTCCAAGGAGCGGATTAGGCGTCCCCGCAATCACTCTACACGGTGTAGCCCTGACAGTGGGGCCCATCTTGATGTATGTATCGGGAAATGGATTGGCTACTCCCCCTGACACCAGCCCGTCACTAGTGGTTGGTGCTCCGTGGGCCCACCATGATGTATGTGTTTCATCCATGCCGTTCATTCATTTTTACATATAATTTTAGGGCTTGATCCCAACAATGAGAGGGATATAAATCTCAGGTGGACCACACCGTAGGACAATAGTGATTGGATATCTACATTAAAATCCTCCTAAGGTCCACTGTACTGTTTATTTGACATCTAATCGGTTGATTAGGTCATACAGACCCAGATGAGGGGAAAAAAGAAAGATCAGCTTGATCCAAAACTTTTATGGCCCTCAAAAAGTTTTTAATGGTCGACATTCATTCAACACTGTTTCTTGTAATGTGGTCCACTTGAGATTGGGATATATCTCGCTTTTGGTCTAATACCATAAAATGATCTAGAAAAATATATGGACGACATGGATGAAACACAAACATCATGGTGGGGTCCACAAAGCACCGACCACCAGCCAACCATTGGCTGGTGGCAGGGGAGTAGCCAATCCGTTTCCCGGGAAGCAGATTGGCTGGTGTGAGTACGAGTCGTGCGAAGACGAGCGCTGACGCTTAGGGGTGTGCTTCAAGTCGAACCGAGTCGAGTTGGCCTCAACTTAACTCGGCTCGAACATTGGCTGACCTCAGCTCGAACTCGGCGCGGCTCGGTCCTCGAGTCTGACTGGCCAGCTCGGCTCAGTTTGGTCAGTAGTTCGGGCCGAGTTCGAGCCAAGATCGAGTCAAGTTCGCCATTGAGGCATTTCCACAAACACCTGAATTGCAACTTCAAAAACTCACTGTTTTACAAAAAGAGGCAATGGTTTTACAGGTGTTTTATGAAACACCTTCTAAGTAACATAAAAACCAAAAAAAAAAAAAAAAGATATTTGTTTAATGTACATACCTTGCTTGCCTGCCACCGGCCAAACCTTCCTTGCCACCAGCCAACCTTCCTTGCCACTAGCCACATCTCAGTGAGTCATTTTATCATACAGTTGGTGAGCAACATCAATGGCAAAGTAACTTAGTCACCAAACTGGTTCAATCCGAGTTCGATTCGAGCTGGCTTCGATCTAAGTCGAGTCGAGCTGGGGCTGTTCGAACTCAGCTCGAACTCATTTTCGAGCTAAAAAAATCAGCTCGACTTGGCTCGAACTCAGATTCAAACCGAGTCGAATTGAGCTTTTTCGAGCCGAGTCGAGCAAGCTGACCGAGCTAGCTTGGTTCGTGTACACCCCTAGTCATGTGACGCTACTCGAGTTCGATGTGTACGAACAATTCAAAGGAGGTCAAGGTTATATGGGCCTACAATGATATTTATTATATCCAAACCGTCCATGCATTTGAAGAGATCATTTTAGATTATGAGATTAAAAAAAAGTGAGTCATATCCAAAGCTCAAGTAGACCACATCACAAATAGAAGTAAAGGCAATGATTCTCACCGTTAAAACATTAGAAGGGCCCACCATAAAGTTTATTTTCCATCCAATCTGTTCACAAGGTCACAAATACCTGGATGAAGAAGAAGAACAAATATCATATTCATCCAATACTTCTATGACCCCCAAAAGGGTTTCAATGGTAGACGTTCAATCTGCCCTGCTTTTTTCAGTGTGATCCACTTAATCTTTTGATCTGTCTTATTTTTTGTCACAAGCCTTAAAATGAGATCGAAAAAATGAACGGACGGTTTGGATATAACATATACCTCATGATGGGATCCACAGAACTTGGGTGACGTAAACACATCAGCCAGACGGTGATGTTTGGTACACCAGCCAATCCGCTTCCTTTCCCCACCCCCGGCGTGATGAACGGACGCGGATTTCCTGCGAAAGTCGCAGGAAGTTCCTGCCAAGGATGCTAGGTGGGGCACGCCGACATGTTTTTGATAAATCCAATCCGTCCATCCGTTTTTCGAGATCATTTAAGGACTTGAAAAAAAAAAATTAGGTGTATATAGAACTAAAGTGGGACACACGAGAGGAAACAGTGATCATTCAGTGAGCACCATTGAACCATTCTTATGCCCAAAAAATTATTGTATCAGTCTATATTTTTGGTTTTTTCACTTCATCCCATTGACAATAACCTTATAAACGGTTTAGATAACATATAAACATCAAGGTGGAGCCTGGGAAGATTTCAACGGTAGAAATTTCTTTCCCTAATTTTCCCTCTCGTGTGACCCACTTGAGTTTTGTATCCGCCTCATTTTTTGTCACACGCCCTAAAATGAGAGATTAAAACGGATGGACGGAATGTATTTATCAAAAACATGTCAGTGGGCCCCAACCAGCATCCTTGCGAAGGAACTTCCTGCAAAAGGCTTTCGCAGGAAATCCGCGTCCGTGATAAACGGGTCTTACCCATTTCACACCGGAGTAAAAGAGAAAGATTTTGATACTCTGGCAGAGTATTATAGATTATACGCAGGCACCTGGAAGCTGCACCGATATTACATGCAGGGCAAGTTAGTCAAATCAAACCGTCGAATAATTTAAACGTATGCATGACAAATAAGTCAAATTAAACCGTCAAATAGCTTGGTCGGTTCAACTAAATATATTCTAACCTTTTGAATTTCTGTCTGCCTGTGTATCAACTGTCATACAGTACCAGAGCATCAAATAACTCCCCTATAAATATAAGACTACTCCTCCACCCACCCCAAACCAAACTCACCATGGCTCGAACTCATTCCCAAACCATCATCTTCATCACCTTCTTCCTCATCTTCACCATCGTTGCCACTGCAAAACCCGATTTCAAGTTCGGGAAAGAGAAGATCAGCCACCTACAATTCTACTTCCACGACGTCGTCGACGGTCCCAACCGCACCGCAGTCCAAGTAGCTGCTGCGCCATCAACAAACACCTCGGTTACAGGGTTCGGCGCAGTGACCATGTTCGACAATCCTCTAACGAAAGGCCCTGATCCAATGTCGAAGATGGTGGGAAGAGCTCAAGGAATGTACGCGGTCGCATCGCAGCAAGAGCTTGGATTGCTAATGAATATGAACTTTGTATTTGCGGAAGGGAAGTATAAGGGGAGTACGCTTAGCGTGCTCGGGAGGAACGCTGTACTCGAAAAGGAGAGAGAGATGCCTGTGGTTGGAGGGAGTGGTTTGTTTCGATTTGCCAGAGGCTACGCTCTGGCTAAAACGTATAGTCTCGACCCTATTAGAGCGATTGTAGAGTATGATGTCTTTGTTATGCATTACTGATTTTGGTTTGTTCTTTTGTTTTATTTATTTATTTTTATTTTATTTTGTGGACCCTTTGTTATATCAATTTGGGCCTAAATATTTGTTTGATTTACTAATCAAAATAGAGTTTAATGGTCCATAGAGTTTAATTTGTGTCCCCACCTTTGGGAAAATAATAAATAAAAATTATATGCAATGGTTGCATGATAACTTGATATTTGTCTAATGTGTCATGTGTATGTGAGAGTGGGCCACCTTGGGATGAGAATGTTATTGGGTAGGAGGAGGCTGGTGGATGATTTTGATATTGTGTATTGATGGATGAGTGGATGGGTGTTATTCTTGTGTCAGATGATTATCTTGGTGTGGTCCACCTTTTGGATGGATTGGATATTGTATACATTTTAAATGTTGGTATGAAAGAATGGATAGATTGAAAGTTTACCATTTTAACACACACCACCACACACACTCACGCCGTAGTGGGATTTCACCACCTATGGGTACTTGAACCCATGACCAGGTGTTGCAACTCCTAAGAGTCTACCACCGGAGTAAGAGCAAGGACCCCTTTCTTGGTGGAGTTGCCAACTTGGACTTCGAATGTTTTGTGGTCCGATTTAAGGACCGTTCAACTAGGACCTCATGAGTAAACTCATTTATAAAAAATGTAGCTGCTTGGCAAGGAAAGATTGAGCTTTGTTGCACAAGAAAATGATGGAGATTTCGCCACTTTCTTTTATTTCTTTTAATGCATATAGCCTATACACATCTCCTCTTCTCCACATGTAACCTGCACAACATGGGTGTCTTAGTGCGGCATATGCTTTGTGGGGCCACCCTGATGACTATCTAACATTCACTTTGTACGTTTATTACGTCAGCTTAGTTTAGGACATTAGCTAAAAAGCTTAGTTTAGAACATTAGCCAAAAAAAATTAAGTGGATCAGGATTCAAATGGGCCCACAATAAAGGAAATAGTGAGGATGATTGACTGCAGTTCTTTCTCTTTTCTTTGTTGTGTTTAATCCCCACCTCTCTCTCTCTCTCTCTCTCCTCTCTCTCTCTCTCTCTCCCTCTCTCCTCTCTCACGTCTCTCTCTCCTCATCTCTCTCCTCATCTCTCGTCTCTCTCTCGTCTCTCTCTCTCTCTCTCCTTTATTGGAGAACCGTGGAAGCACACAAAGATACATCTAATCAAACTACTCACAAAGCTCATTCAGATCACTCAACCAATCCACAACATGCAAGCACAACAAATATGAATCAAACAATGAAGTACTTCAATCAAGCACAACATCGCAAGAATCAAAAATAATGATATAATAACGAAGAATCGAAATTGGCATGTACTAAATACCACATGGCCCTCAAAAACAACTTCACAAGCACAAAGTTCAACAATCTGAATTATGAAAAAATATTCAAAGGCAACGATTGAGATAAGATTACCCAATTCGAACAAGCCTCAAATTACCCTTACAAGCCCTTGAAATCCCAAGGAACGAATTAGATGGCTCACTCCGCATGCATCACACATGCCATCCAAGCTTGCCTTTTGAAGTAACACCTGGGGTCTAACTCAGCCCTGGCCTGTATGGGCCATAACAAACACATTTGAGTGAAGTCTGTGACATTTGTGTATGGCCAGGCTCAAGTCTGGCTTGAGCCTGAGCCTGACCACCTTTTATGCAAGATCTGAACTGTGTTATTCATTAGGTGTGACCAATCATTTGGGCCTTTGAGGTAGTGTGGGCCCAACTTGGTTGTTTGTGTTTGGAATTTCCAAAATGCGTGGCCATCTTGAGCCCACATAGGTTCCTCTCTTTTGGAATCCCTCGGGTAGTGGCCCATGATGTTCCTTAGGACTACCCTATGATCCTTCAAGTGGACATGAGCACATTTGGATTCCAAAATCTCTGTGATGATGTTCTTCCTTCTTCCTTTCTATGATGTTCTTCCTTCCTTCTCTCTCTCTCTCTCTCTCTCTCTCTCTCTCTCTCTCTCTCTCTCTCTCTCTCTCTCTCTCTCTCTCTCTCTCTCTCTCTCTCTCTCTCTCTCTCTCTCTCTCTCTCTCTCTCTCTCTCTCTCATTGCATATCCTTCATGTGGTGAATAGCACTTTTAGGTCTACTTAACCACCAGGACCCATTCATTTGTGGGTGGGCCATTTGAGCTCCAACATGTTTAGGACTTTCTCAAAAGCATACAAGAGTGATATTGCTATATTTGGATTATTTCGACCCAGTCATTATTGGGTCTCACTTGAAAGCTTTTGAGAGTGACCTTGGTATACTTAGATTTGAATGCACTCTGTGTGATTTCCCACAGACTTGGGCTCCAAAGTATCTTTTGGGTTTTCTTGAATTTGAATTTATGTGGGTCACCTTTGTGGGTCGGTGGAAAGCCTTTTCTAAGATTCCATGCATGCTTGTGAGCCATCCTTGTGGGCCCATTGAAAGATTAGAGATCCTCAAGTTGTCACTTGGGCCTGTTTTGGGTTTGCACACGTGACACTCGCTTGTGGGCTTATTAGAAGTTTTGCATGGGGCATGAGTGTGTAATTTGGGCTCCTTGGAAGTTAAGTCCATCCTCATTTGGACCTTAAACATTGAGATCATGTATGGGCAATGTGGGCCCCCACTCTTTGGTTTCCCTTGATTGATTTGTAACATTCAAACTTATCTTCGGGATCAAGAGTGCCTAGTAGGCCATGCAAAACAAAATGGCCCATCCCTTGGCCTACTCACACAAAGCAAAACATGAATTCATATGTGGCCAAGAGGACCGGATGGAAGTGTTGGAAACCACTCAGAGATGAATCAAGCAAAGAACACAATCACACAACTAAGTCCAAACAAGAATGATCTGAATTTTACGTGGAAAAACTCTTCTGGGAAAAAAATCACGACACAAAGCAACGAGTAATGCAGAGATAGAGTCTTATCGATTCAAATAAGCCTCAAATCTCATTTCACAAACCCTAGCTATATACATGAACCCTTAGGTACGAATTAGAAAGCACTAATACACCTCTTCTCGTACCAAATCCCGATTACACCCAATATATATACTATCAGAACTGAAATATGAAACAAATCTTCACTAATGCAACTTTGCACGCGTGCTCGATGGGACCTTTGATGGCATTGACAACTCATCGAGGATTTGTCGATGGCATCGAACTTACTTCGACGTCATCAAGTAGCAACATTAAAACGTTCTAGCGACCAACATGAATTTTTCTGAATTTTCACGATGGGATCGAGCATATGCTCGATGACATCGAGTGGTTTGTCGATATATAACATCGGCAGACCCCTGTTACTAACATATTTAAGACATCAACAAAAAAGTATAGTTGGGCCCATTCCTTGGCCTACCAAAGCAATGCAAAGCATGAATCCATCTATGTGGCCAGGATGGCCACATGGAAGTAGTTTGGCCCATTTTAGCCTACTTGAAATCAAAAGAGAGCCTCCCCACCCATATGGTCAAGAGGACCATGTGGGAATACTTTTGGCCCATCCTAGCCCTAATCATATTCTAGTTCCCATTGCTTTTTTACTTATCATCTACCTAAAAACAGTCCGTCAAAATGATTCATTTGAATGAAACGTTGAGTTACTTATTAGTTCTTATCAATGAATCGATTGAAGAAATGAAAGGGATTACAATTCTAAGTCTTAAATGAAATGAGTGGACTGGATTGAATCAGTTGTATATAGATCCAATACAATAGAGAGTCTTGTATAAAGAACTAGATGCACCTTTCTACCACACTATCTATTGTATGAAGATATGGGATTGATATAGATCAATCAAAGATATGTATCTACATATATGTAAATGTAAATTACATAAAATTACATGTAAATAGCACTCCAAGTCTATTTCTTCGCTACACCCATTCGTATTTATTCTGATCAATTCAAAATAACCCTGCATCAACTGCTCTAATTCATTGGTTTTTTATTGCCCGAGATCTATCGAAACAATGGAATCAAAGTATAGGCATATACAAAATTTAAGCAAGTCATCACTAGAAGCGACTTTTTGAGTCTACGAAGCTTTGCCAGAAGCTTCGCTTCCTCTTTTAGTCTTTGTAGTCGGCATTCGACGAACTTTGTCAGAAGCGACTAGTCTCTCGAATGCCTCTTGACTACAGTATAGTCTAGTATCCCGTGTTGAAACCTAGCTCTATATAGGAGTGTTGGACCTACAGGGCTCTAGTTACTTAGGGGCAAGCATACTAGTGTGTTTGTCCAAGCAAGCATATTAGTGTGGTGCATTGATTGATAGAAGTGGCGAGTTTTGGTTGGGACAAGTTATCGAATGCATGGAAGTGAGGAACTAACCCGCTTGCGTCAGCTGTTCTTCGACCCTACCATGTGTTGGGTGGGTGAGCGGAGCTTGCCTAAGAGCAGGTGTTTGCCAAATCCCTATCCATCCTTTCCCGTTAGAATGAGACACGTTTCCATCTATCGGGAATGGCCAAGAGGGCCAAATGGAACAAAATGGGCCCATCTCTTAGCCCACCCAAACAATGCAAAGTACGAATCTATCAATGTGGGCAAGAGGGCCACATGGAACAAAATGGGCCCATCTCTTGGTCCACCCAAACAATGCAAAGCATGGATCCACCTATGTGGCCAAGAGGGCCACATGGAGCATTTATAGGCATGTTCCTATGCCACCAATCATCTTGCAATATTTAGAATATCTTCATGTGGCTAAGAGGGCCACATGGCAACATAATGAGCCCATTTGGATTGCCAAGAGGGTCCATAGAAGAAAATGGGCCACCTTGATTCACCAGGATGAGCACATGGTTTCACTTGAGGGCCAAGAAGAAGATGTGGGAGCCAAAGGGCCGGCATGCCTTCAGCCAGAGAAGCCCAACGCATTATGGTTAAAAGGAGAGGCCTCCCTTTTGGTTATTTGGCATGTTTGAAGGGATCATGCTCCACTTTTTAACCATTTCCCTTTTGAAATGTAAAAGTATGGCAAGTAGAGGATTCGGATTTTGAATCCCGATCCTCTGCTTACCACAGGCGAGAAAACCTTGCTTATTGCAATCTAATTGGACCATATCATCAAACACTACATTTAATGCGGCAGTGCTGACAATGTCAATGATGATCGTTATTCAGCTAGGTGAGAGACTTACTTGGCATTTTTAAGGTGTCCTTGTAGAAATGCCTCCTTGAGGTAGAAGTGGTGCGGGTCCCTTCGTTGATCATTCTGAAAGCCTCTCCTTCTGCTTTGAAGCTACGAGGCATGCAAACAGGCTGGGATTCCTGGTTTGAGGGTGTGCAACTACTCTTAGGCCTGTTTGGCCTGGCGAATCCAATGGGATTAGGAGGGATGGGATCAAAATTAAGGTAATCATGGCCCTGTCAGTGGATTGTTATAAAATTCATGGGATGGACTAATCCCGGGACACGAACCGAGCTCATGTTTAAGACGTCAGGCATATCCCATAGGACGTCTGGCATATCCCGGGTTCACGGACGTCCGTCCCATTTGGTACTTGCGTGAAATTGCATGAATCCATTGTTTCCATTACATCCACCCATCTAGCATACTAGAACTAGAACAGCCCCTAAACCAAATGTAAATATACATGAGCAGATTGAACAGCAACAATACCTTCCCCATGGATGAAAAGTGCACAGTAGCAACAACACTCAATCAACATGAGCAGATTATATAGCAACAATACCATTCCTTGGACATGAGCAAGATGTACAGCAGCAATACCATTCACAGCATAGATAAAGAATAAAACAGTTTAATGGGCCATTCTAATCAGGCCCTTGATGGACCACAATGCAACGGTGTAGCAGTAGCAGGACAGGCTTCAATGGGCCATTCTAACAGCATGGATAAAGAATATAACAGTTCAATGGGCCATTCTAATCAGGCCCTTGATGGACCACAGTGAAATAGTGTAGAAGTAGCAGGACTGGCTTCAATGGGCCATTCTAACAACATGGATAAAGAATATAACAGCTCACGGTCCATGAAATTCATAATGTAAGGAGAAGTAACAGTGTAGCAGTAGCAGAGTGCAAGATATGTGTTACATTGCGTCAATATAAACTTGAAAGACTTCTTTGAATTCCAGAAATGGTTTTGAAATTTCCAATATTGTGAGAAAAATCCGATCAATAAATTGAAAGTAAACCTTGGAAAACCCAAAAGGAACGAATTTTCCAAGCAATCCAGTAAAAAATCTCACAAGCATCATTAGAAAGAGAGAAATTTCTTTGCTATTTTGGATCTGAATACTTCTCAGAAATCCAGGGAAAAAAAAAAAAAAAACTACCTTGAATTTCAATGTTTTAGTTATCAAGGAAACCCAATTCTTGAAATAGAAGGAAAAAGCTTAGAAATTCAAAGGAAATTTCCAGAATTCCTCTGAAGTCCAAAATTCAAAGGCTCTGAGTGAAGTACATATAACCGAAGCACCTTAATTTCTACATGACATTACTCACCAACATCCAAATAAACCTTCGCACCTTCCATTTGCTACCACAAAGCATATTTTAAAAGTGGATACTTTCTTCGTATTCAGTTCACTTTTCCTACCAAACTATTGGTTAATCATATTACAACATGTTGCAATCAAATCAGTCAGTTCCGCAGCAAAGAACGATCAGAAAAACAAATAATAGTATCCAAAACCTAAATCTCGAGGCTAGTCCAAAAAAAAAAATTAAAAAAATCAAAAGTCCATATAGAACAGTAGAAAGGAATGGACAAACAGTTCATTTACTTGTATATACAATGCATACATACATATAATCCATCTGCACGGAGCACCACATTTATATGTAGATAGATGAATGATAGCAAGCAGAACATTAT